>ML780363.1:1492443-1532292 GCA_009831015.1 Picea engelmannii | reverse complement strand
ATTCACCATACAATATATACAATGTTTTTAGGTATTCTGTAGATACCAAAACCCTAATCCCTTAATCCGGGATTAATTTACAAATCAGCTAAAAATAGCAAAATCCGCTAAAAATAGCAAAAAACCGCCCAAAAAAAAATTTCGGGGCGTTGCCCCAAACCCCATCGACACCGGACTATGCCCGGTGTCGAACGCTGCGCGTACTCGGGGCGCTGCCCCGAACCCCGTCGGCCCCGGGCTACCGCCCGGTGCCGAACGCTACGCGTAACCAGGGGGGAGCATACCTGCCCCCCCCCTGGGACCCCCCTAGGAAGCGCCCCGCGCAACGGCAGAGCCCTAGATGAAGGGATCGTCAGACGCAGTCGTCGTATCTGACACACCCACACACACACACATGCAAATAATATAACACATACCCAACAAATAGGAGGGTTAGTTAGTTTAGTTACACAGAGAATGGTGCAGAAATGGTCGGGGTCCAATTCGTTATGGTGGAGGCGAATTGTATCATAACTAAAATGAAGCCATCAAGAAAACACTTTGAAATCACCCATAAATCTTATTTAATATCCTTAAACCTCTTCCTGGTACGTATTATGTCTAGGATTTGAATTCTAATGTTGACACAGCTAGGTAGCAGTACATGCATTAACTCGTAGGGATACAAACGTATGCACAAAATCCAACTAGCCCAATTCTATTAAACAAGGGAACTAAAATTTGAATCCTAGTGTATAGGTAGATATGTGTATTGTATTAAAATCTTTATAGTAACATATGAGTTAGAAAAATACTTGTATTCGATGGGAAACTCTCTTAAGTGTTGAGCTAGTATGTTATAATGTTATGCGAAGCAAAAACAAAGTGTAAGTACCCATCATATGAGTTGATTAAACGAAGATAAATGGTAAATAATGTACCAAAGTTTTTTTTTTTTTTATGATAAATTTGAGGTTCATTACATATGGTATTAAAGTAAAAGTTACAACACTGGGCCTGAATAGGACTACTGTAGTGCTTAGTATATATCTTGTTTTATATAAAAAGTAATAAATATTTTGGTTACAAACATAAAGCTTTTTCTATTTTGGTGATTAAGTATGGCATCTCATGGCAATGCAGAAAATAGGATGGAAGAAAATCCACAACAAAGACCCCCTGGGGATACAAGGCAGAACAGTGATGGAAGCTCACCCACAGAAGTGTTGGAAACAATGAGGAATCTGATTGTTGAACTACAAGTCTTTAAAGCCAACCATGAAAAATTGAAGCAGGCATAGCAAGAGAAACAAGAGATAAAGGAAGTCCTGCTGCACAGTATAGTGACCAAGAAAAGACCAAAAGACAATAATAACGAAAAAGAAGTCAACAAAAGATCCTCCAAGAACTCTGGGCCAGAAACAAAAAAAGGAGAATTCGTCTGAAGGAACGCCTCCAGCTGAACATGGAACTAAAATGGACAGAAAAAGAAAACAAGTAGACCACCTTGAAGGAGAATTTAAAAAGATTAAACCCACTATCTTTGATGGAGAGTCTAGGATAGGAGAAGAAGTAGAGGCATGGTTGTTGGACATCAAAAAGTACCTCCAAATATATAACTATTCCAGCAACATGAAGGTCAGGATGGCCATCTACAATCTGAAAGGGAAGGCCAGTATTTGGTGGAAAGATCTGAAATTGACCAAGGGCCTAAAGGAGAAACAGTTGGAATGGTCTGACTTTAAGAAGTATTTCAAGAAACAATACCTTTTTGAAAATTATTATGAAAGGAAGACGAAAGAATTTTACGAGTTACGACTCGGACAGATGACGATGGAGGACCTTATAAATAAATTTATGGAACTGTTAAGGTTCATACCGTACATCTAAGAGGATAAGGTAAAAATCCAGTGATTCTTAAGATGCTTACCATAGTCCTATAGGGACAGGATCGAGTTTGACAACCCCAAATCCTTGAGTGAAGTATTCAGGAAAGCATGAATCTGCTATGATCAATATAAGAAACAGGTGGAGTTTCCCAAAGCCTAGAAGGATAAGAAGCAAGATTGAATGAACCAGCGAAAGAAGGAATACTAGCCAACTCCTCATCAGAATACAGTAAAAGGTTTCCCGAGAAAATATTCTCACTTCAACCACCCGAATACGCTGAGCAGTGGTAAACCAGTAAACCTGGGAATGAAGTAGTTTGGGGACAACTCCCATGAGCCACTAAAGTGTTGGGACTGTGGAGAGCCTCATCTAAGGAGGAAATGTCCACGTTTGATTTCAGCAAACAGAACTGTTGTTCATAATCTACAAGAAGCCTTGATAGTGGGAGATGTGGGTAGGAGCCTACATCGGATAAATGCAACCATTGATGGCCGACAAGCTGACCACCAGTCCTCGGTGGTAGAAATCGAAGGTAAAATCCATGACACTCGAATTTATGTTTTAATTGACCTAGGAGCAACATTAATTTATATTACTCCGAAGGTAGTAGAGTCAAATAAACTTAAGAGACTGAAGCACGCAAAATCATGGCTTGTGAAACTAGCGACAGGTACTAAAAGGAAAGTAATTGACTATATTTTGGATTTTTAGTTCATCTTAGATGGTCAAACTATAAGGACCTATCTGACCATCCTACCACTAGGATCTTACGATATGATTATTGGGATGGATTGGTTGGAATGACACAAAGCAATATTAAATTGTTATACAAAGATACTTAGCTATAAAGATGATTCTGGCATTACTAGGACAACCCAAGGAATACCAAAACTGGTATCAGTCAGACAAATTTCAGTGATGAAACTAAAGAAATGTATGAGAAAGGGATGTCAAGTTTATGCCATCCAAGTGGCGAATCTAGCAGAAAAAGAAGATAAGCCAAAGTTGGAAGACTTTGATGTTCTATGTGATTTTAGAGACATGTTTGTGGATGAGATACCAGAATTACCCCCCAGAAGGGAAATAGACTTCTCCATAGACCTACTACCCAGTTCAACCCCCATCTCAAAAGTGTCGTACCTAATGAGTCTACCAGAACTAACAGAATTAAAAATACAATTACAGGAATTGTTGGATAAAGAGTATATCAGATCGAGTGTCTCACCTTGGGGGGAACCAGTCCTCTTTGTGAAAAAGAAATATGACACTCTAAGACTATGTATCAATTATAGACAACAAAACAAAATGACTATTAAGAATAAATACCCCTTACCAAGGATAAATGATCTGTTCGATCAAGTAGGAGGGGCCAAGATCTTTTCAAAATTGGATTTATGATCCGGTTATCATCAAGTTCGGATAAAAGATGAGGACATAAACAAAACAACTTTTCAAACAAGATATGGACACTATGAGTTTGTAGTCATACCTTTCGGACTCACTAACGCCCCAACCACATTTATGTGCATAATGAACAATATTTTCAGTGAGTACTTGGCCAAGTTCGTGGTAGTATTTATCGACGATATCCTGTTCTATTCAAAGATGGAGGAGGAACATGAGGAACACTTAAGAATAGTTCTGTAAACATTAAGGAAGCACAAACTGTACGCCAAATTCAACAAGTGTGACTTCTATAAAAAATAAATACAATATCTTGGACAGGTAATTTCAGCAAAGGGCATTTTCGTAGATCTGGAAAAGACAAAATCCATTATGGAATGGTCAGTACCTGAAGATGTAGTGGTTATATGGTCATTCATGGGAATCATCAGATATTATTGTAGGTTTATAGAAGGGTTTTCCAAGATAGCATACCCTATCACATCATTACAAAAGAAAGGAACCAGGTTTAACTGGTCAGATAAGTGTCAAGACAACTTCAACAAACTAAAGGAATTATTGACAATTGCACCCATATTGAAAGTAGCAGACCCAAATAAAGACTTCATCGTATATGTTGATGCAAGTAAAGAAGGGCTAGGTGGTGTCCTAACTCAGGAAGGACACATTATTTATTATGAGTCCCAAAAATGAAAAGAACACGAGAGAAATTATGTCACTCATGACTTAGAATTGGCAGCAGTAATACACACCTTAAAGATGTGGCGACACTACATAATGGGCAGAAAATTCCTATTATTAACGGACAATAGCGGGATGAAATATCTGTTTAACCAACCATATCTTAACACAATACAAGCAAGGTGGTTATCCTTCTTGAGAGAATTCGACTTCGAGGTTAGACATATCAAGGGAAAGGAAAATAAAGTAGCAGATGCTTTAAGTAGAAGAGTCCATGGGTTATTTGAGATAGCAGGGCAGAAAGTGATTTGGAACAGAGAATAAGGACGACAGGTATTAATGAAGAAAACTATACTAAAATAATGGTAGAATTACCGAACAATACCGCAAACTCAGATAAACCAGATCTAAGTATCGACAAGAAGGGACTAAGAAGGGACTTCTATGATTTAAAAACAGACTTTACATACCAGATTCAACAGAGTTAAAATTAACAATCTTGGACGAAGTGCATAAGAAACCGTATTCTGGCCACCCAGGTTACTAGAAAATGATAACAACACTTAGGAAACTATTCTATTGGCCTAATATGTAGGGTGAAACAACATAATACTTGGCTAGGTGCCAATATTGTCAACAGGTTAAGGCTGAGCACCAGCATCTAGCCGGCCGATTACAGCCATTACCAGTACCAGAATGGAAATGGGAGACCATATCGCTATACTTTATAATAGGTTTGCCTAAAAATTAGAAACATAATGATTCTATCATGGTTGTAATCGATAAAATCAATAAGTCTGCACACTTTATTCCTATAAAGTCTACTTTTAAAGCTATAAACATTGCTGAAATATTCATGAAAGAAATTTTAGACTGCATGGTATTTCTAAAATGGTGATTTCAGATAGAGATGTAAAATTCACATCCGCCTTTTGGAAGGAATTGTTTGCAGGGCTAAATACCAATGTGAATTTCAGTACGATTTATCATCCACAAACGGATGGGCAAACTGAAAGGACAAACCAAATCATAGAGGATATGCTCTGCATGTATGTAAGAACAAAACTGAACAGGTGGGAGGACTATATACACTTGGTAGAATTTGCATATAACAATGGGTACCAAACTTCAGCAAAGTTGAGCCCTTTCGAAGCATTGTACAGCAGAAAGTGTATGACTCCAATTAGCTGGGATAACCTAGCTGACAGACTCATGGTTGGACCAAAGATGCTCCAAGAAATGGAGAACATGGTAAGAAAGGTACAACAAAACTTGAAGGAAGCACAAGACATGCAGAAGAGCTATGCAGATCAGAAAAGAAGACACTTAGAGTTTCAAGCGGGAGACCATGTGTACTTGAAGGTCAAAGCCCGAAAAATCTAATTGAAGTTAGGAAATTGTGCTAAGCTGGCACCCAGGCTTTGTGGGCCCTTCGAGATACTAACTCGAATTGGAACCGTAGCATATCAACTTGCACTTCCAGCCAATCTAAGAATTCATAATGTATTTCATGTTTCTTTGTTGAAAAAGTATATTCACGACCCTACTCATATGATTGATTGGAACTTGGTACAGGTGGAACCCGAAGGTGATTTCCAGGTGGAACCCCTACTCATTCTGGACCGGAGAGAAATAACACTTCGAAACAAAGCCGTCGCTCAGGTAAAGGTGAAATGGAAGCACTTTAGTCCTGAGGAGGCCACTTGGGAATTGGAGGGAGAGTTGCAGAAATCTCATCCAATCCTATTCCAAGAAAGGAACGAACATTGAGGACAATGTTTTATTAAAGGGGGAAAGGATGTGACATGCCCCAAAATAAAATATTTTTGGAAATTTAAATTTCTGGAAATTTATTCCATTTTTAGTAAATTCAAATTTGGAAAAGTTTTGCCATTTATGGAAATTTTGAATTTTGAATTTGTGATTTGTAATAAATTATTATGACTGTTGGGCAGAGATTTGATTTGACCCAACTAACTATTTGACAATGACACTTGTTTAAAAACACAATATTTTATATTGATTGCAGGAGGACAAATGGAACAACCATGTTAAAAGTAGCTGACCATGACTCCATGAGTGGGGAACATGTTGGAACTACCCCTAGGCTGATTTTTACAAGTGGAAAATTAGTAATTTGGCCATTGGCAGCCCCTGAAAATCAGGGATTTAGGAAGCTGTGAAAATTCCCAAGGGAGGGAAAAAAGACCTAGGCAATTAATAAATAAGCATATGTGAGGAGGCAGGACACTGCAAAGTATGCTGGGAAAGAGACTAATTTTTTTCCCCTTGCTGTTATGAACACTGAATGAGTGTGAGGCAAGGGGAGGTACTGAATTGAAGGACATTGCTGAAGAGGGATTTCCAAGTTCACCCTCATGGACTCATGGTCAGGCTAGGGGGTGAACCGTGCAAGTGATCTTGGCTGCTCAGTTCTATGGGTGGGAGGAACGTGGTTGTTCCCTTTGTTTTTCCGCGAGTTTAGCTCAGATATGATACTCTAATCCTTATCTGTTTGAATGATTTTATATCTTATGTACTGTGCATATTAAATCTGAACTGAAATGGTTTCTAGTGTTTGTTTTAATGATCGTATAATTGTTGTAAGTCTTTTTACTGTATGTAAATTTCAGTATTTCTATCTCTGTGGGATGAATTGGTTATTGATATAGTGGAATCCTTAAAGTTGGTATGTATTCAATAACCTAGACAAAGGCTATTCGATTACATGAAATATATAGTCCACTTTACTATCAATTAGTTTACATATCATTTATGGAATCATCCCCTAGTAACCTCTACTATGGGTTTAGAACCTGTATGTAAATATAAAATATATGATAGCCTCTTAGAATTCAGAAAATAGATTGTAGGATTTAATTATGGAATTGTTTCTTGAAATTAAACTTTAAGTAGAGTCAAATATGTATCAACAAATGAATAGATCTATTACAAGCATATATATTTCATTCTGTAATTTTAATTCCTAAAACAGAATCAGATATATAGTCAAACTTGGATAGAACTAGAATAATGAAGCATATGGGAATGAACATAATCAAAGGAGCAAGACTACCCTAAACTTAACGATATATTCATGCTAGGATCATACTATAGGAAAGCGAATAAATGATCTCGCCGATACATCATCAACATATGACACATCTTACATATGTTGTGCGTAGAGAGAAACAAAGAATTTTATGGCTGTAGCATTACCATTTAGGATATCTATTAAATTTGCTTCGCATTTTACAGAAAGCTATTTTAAGAAATTACAGAGTAATGCAATCGATTCTGAAGATGCAACCGATCAAAAAACAAGAATCTACAATACACAGAGACTTGGATATGTGAGACCCCACCTCTGAACGATCCCCGTTGGGGTAAATTCCAAATAAGAATTGCGTTAACAAGAGACTAATCATAAAAACATTAATAAAGTCAAGAAATGATGGCTATTATAACTGTTTTAAAGATTTCTGAATACTTTAAATTATAGAAGTAACATATAGAACACCGAGGATAAACTATTTCCAAATAGAAAAAAATAATATTCCTCCATTACTAAGCTTAACATATTTAAGAGTTTTCCCAACAACAAACTTAGATCTGTTTTTGCCAATTTCTAGCATTAGAATATCAATCATTTTCCTACATCATTCTCGACTGTATATATCTCCTTAAATGGAACTTTAACAATAAAAACAAAATAGGATTTAACCCTCAGATATCCGACACAAGAAATCGAAGCATGAGTAATGTTACTTTTAACAACAGAAAGCTAAGAAAAGAATCACAACCTCCATGCTTTGATTTAAGAAGTAAGTTGAGAGCCACATTTTGGAACCTGAGTACCTTTGTCATGATGAGAAGAGGCTGGTACTTGCGCCATGAAGTGGGCATACCTGCATTTGGCCATCACAAAAAACATTAGTAAAGTACAGAGTAGAACTTTAAATTATAGAATCGAAAGGGTAGATTAATAACCTTAGGTATGTCGGATTACTTAACTTAGGGGCCAAAAAACTGTGCCCTCCAGTTGTTGTGCCTTGTTTTGTAATCGACCCTAGCCGAGGGTAGAATGGTTCCTGGAACTTCTGGTGGGTACCCTTGCAACAAGAAGAGTCCCACCATTAATACAGAGAAACCCATTTTACATAATTAAACAATTACTTTGAAAAGATAAAATAGCATTGAAATTTCAAGAGTTAAATCTTTTGTTAAAAACCCTTTACGAACAAAAAAATGAAGAACGTAAGGAACGACATCATACACACAGTCAATAGAAGTTATCATGGAAAGTACCCCAACTCAGTAAGAGATAAACTATTGGTAGACCACCACCTTACTACAAATAATATGCATCAGTCATAGAGGAAAACAGATACGTTAAGAGTCCAGATTGACCTTTTATTTTCCTGGAGCCTTTACACAATGTAAGGATAAACTCTTCTAATCTACTCTAAGTTACTCCCAAATACAGTTTCTAGTCACAGGGTAAACAAAAAGGAATGAACCGAAAATGAACCCACAAGACACAAACAGTGGATGAAAAGTATGACCTTAGGTTCACAGAGGTAAAGAATAGTGACTCTCGGACACAACGGGAAACCTCTTCTACAGTCATTACCAAAATAAAAAGGAGAAATGCATAGACTCTAAAAATAGTTGTTGGAAGTAAAGAGGGCCTTTAAATTCAAAATAAAGGTTACATGAATAAAAGTCTTTCTTTGTATAAACCAAACAATGAACTTTGTTTTGAGATTGAGATATGACAGTTCCCTTAAAAACTTACCAGGAGTCGGATGTTACCGTTGACTTCGCCAAAGTTTGCTCACAGAGGTGGTAGTATTTCCCTGTGGAGAAATTCATAATACAGAACCCTCTCCTTCGAAGTCACAAGGCCAGAAGAGAGACTGCCAAAACCTAAGAGGGACTAGTACCACTCTTTACAGCCCGGGAGGTACATTCCATGCGCTAGGGAAAAGTTGGAGCACTAGAATTGGGTAGAACAGGTGGAAGAGTCATCGGAACTGATGTTTAAGACGACCCTAATTAATTTCATGACAGAGCCTTAACTCCTCCTGACAGGTACATCCATTTCCCTTAATGCTGAAGTTAATAACAATAAATCCACGACTATCCAGTGAAACTATTCAGTTGCTAAAATTTTGTTATTAAAGTTATCTTTCCATTACCCCAATAGGAAGAGGAAGGTTAGTTAGTTTAGTTACGTAGAGAATGGTGCGGAATTGGTCAGGGTCCAATTCGTTATGGTGGAGGTGAATTGTATCATAACTAAAATGAAGCCATCAAGAAAACACTTTGAAAATACCCATAAATCTTCTTTAATATCCTTAAACCTCTTCCTGGTACGTATTATGTCTAGGATTTGAATTCTGATGTTGACATAGATAGGTAGGAGTACAAGCATTAACTTGCAGGGATACAAAGGTATGCGCAAAATCCAAATAGCCTGATTCTATTAAACAAGGTAACTAAAATTCAAATCCTAGTGTATAGGTAGATATGTGTATTGTATTAAAAATTTTATAGTAACATATGAGTTAGAAAAATACTTTTATTTGATGGTAACCTCTCTTAAGTGTTGATCTAGTATGTTATAAGGTTATGCAAAACAAAAACAAAATGTAAGTACCCATCATACGAGTTGATTAAATGAAGATAAATGGTAAATAATGTACCAAAGATTTTATTTTTTATGATAAATTTGAGGTTCATTACAATTATGATATCTCTGTGGATTACAAAATGGCTAAATACGGCTGAATAAACTGAGAATACTCGACTAGATAAACAGACAAAGGGTCTTAGCTAGAATACAAATAAGCAACTGCGACTGAAAAAAATAACAACACTCAGCTAGATCAAAAGACAAAAGGATCTTAGCCGAAATACAAATAAGTAACTAAAAGATAATACCAAGAATATGGAAGCACTGTGGAATCAATGGAGAATGATGGAAGACCTGAATGATCTTCCTGGTGACTAGGGTGTGTCTTTCAACACCGAAATCAGCCAACTGGTGTCTTCCTCCTAGAATACATTGAGTTATCTCTCCTAAGATGTGCCTCTTCTCCTCAATGACCAGTCATAATCTTCATAATAATAAATTAGGTCACTGACCCTTCCTTTATAGCTTTCCAAAACCCTAAATCATGTTGAAACCCTAATTCAATGTTGACTTCCAAAAACCTAAATCATGCTGAAACCCTAATTCACTGTTGACTTCCAAAACCCTAAATCACTGCTGAAACCCTAATTCACTGTTGACTTCTATTTTTAGCTCATAATGACTTAAAAGCACATTTAACCCTCTTTAGCTCAATGTCACTTTTCGAATATAACACCTGTGACTGGAGTGAACTCTAGTAACCCTGTTTACCCCTCTTTGGCCCTGGCTATAGTCTAATGGGGAGGTTTAGACCATTAAGACTCCTCTCTGGAGCTCCCACTTGGAAAGAGACTTTACATTCTTTGGGAAATAAGCTGTACAGGATACCGGAAATAGCACTGCCTACAACCATCTCTTTGGTTACTAAAAAACAATGCAGTAAGCTCATTGCCAAAACCAGGAAATTTATTTTCCTGATTTTCTACCCTCAGGGAAAGAAGAATACTGCAGCCATGACCTCCAGATAGGGCCCCTCTTCACGAAAAAAATAGATGGATAAGTTATGGAGGAGTACGGGGACATCTTCACCTCCCCCACAGGGGTTCCTCTACATTGTTAGGTCAAGCACCCCATCGATCTGACCCCAGGTGCCTCACTTCCCATTGGACCAATCTATCGGTGCTCTGTTATGGAGACTGATGAAATCAACAGGTAGATTCAAGAGCTGTTGCAGAAAGGTCACATACGGCCAAGTTCATCGCCCTATGGGAGCTTGATCATGTTGGTGCAGAAGAAGGATGGGACTTGGAGACTCTGCATTGACTATCGGGCACTGAACAAGATCACTGTTTGGAATAGGTACCTGATCCCATGGATTGATGACCTTTTGGACCAACTCAAGGGGGGGAAATATTTCAGAAAGATCGACTTGAAGTTTGGGTATCACCAGGTATCAATCGAACCTTCTGATGTGTGGAAGACTGCCTTCAAATCCAAGGAGGGACTTTTCAAATAGTTGGTCATACCTTTCATGTTGACAAATGCCCCTGCAACCTTCATGAGACTAATGGATGACATCTTGTGACCATTCACCAACTCATTTGTAGTGGTGTACTTGGATGACATTCTGATCTTCAGCCAGAATTGGGAAAAGCACCTCCACCACATACGACAAGTCCTCCAAACACTACAACAACACAAGTTGTGTGCCAATTTGGAGAAGTGCACTTTTGGCTTGAACTAGGTTCAGTATCTGGGATACATTATTGATGAGTGGGGGGTGCATGTGGATCTGGCCAAGATCCAAGTCAGTCAGGATTGGCCAGCTCCAACCACCCTAACAGAGCTCTGCAACATTTTGGGTCTTGCCAATTTCTCCCGCAGGTTTGTGTTAGGATTCTCTCATATCACTTGGCCCTTGAGTCAAGTCACCAAGGGAGGAGAAAAAGTAAAATTATTTTGGTCTGAATCTCAACAGAAGGCATTCGATTATTTGAAGCATCATCTCTTCTCTGCACTGATTCTCATATTACCAAACTTGCAACAACCATTTGAGATTGAGACAGATGCCTCCGACTATGTTATTGGGGAAATCCTTACTTAACAGGGGCATCCAGTGGCATATTATAGTGAGACACTTTTCGACACAGTCCGTAAGTATCCCACTTATGAAAAAGAGATGTATTACATTGTGTAGGCTTGCCAACAATGGAAGCATTACATTTTGGGAAAGGAAACAGTCATCCACATAGACCACCGACCCTTGCAGTTAATACAGACATAAGGGAAGTTACTGAATGATCACCATCAGAAGTGGTCTGCATACCTACAACAGTTTCATTTGAACATTAAGTACAAGAAAGGAAGCACCAATAATGTTGCAGATTGCCTCAGCCGACCCCCTATCATGGCGCTAACCATAGTGCTCAACTCTTGTGGGCACAAGACTTTCGATTGGCTGCTTCTCTAAAAAAGTGATCAAGAATTCAACCACACATACAATACTCTCTTGGAGGGTAAGAAAGTTCGTAATTTTCACCTCCAGGATGCAGGCTATGTCACCTGGGACATCTTTGTGTTCCTTCAAGTGAGCATGCCAAGATGATTTGGGAGGTGCACTACAGTTGGGTCGCTGCGCATTTCGGGGTCGAGAAAATTGTCGCAGTACTGGAAAAGTATTTCTATTGGATAAACCTTCGATAGGATGTTGAGAAGTACATCAAGTCCTACACTGCTTGCGCCATTGCCAAACCGAGCATCAAGAAGAAAGGCCTCTATACTCCACTACCCACCCCTAGTCGACCTTGGGAATCCATCTCCATGGATTATATGTCGGGCCTTCCTTATACTAAGCATGGAAATGACTGTGTTTTTTTGGTCGTCGACAGATTCTTGAAGATGTCCATTATGATGGCCTACAAGAAGAATATCATGGCAGAAGACATTGCTAAACTCTTCTTTGAGTGAGTGTGGGTACACTTTGGGATCCCACAGTCTATCATCTCAGATCGGGACAACAGGTTCCTCAGTACATTTTGGTTAAGCCTCTGGTCGATGTTGGACACCAAGATCACCAAGTCCAAAATTTTCCATCCGCGAACTGATGTCCAGACAAAGGTCGTCAACCGGATGATTCTACACATTTTGCACATGTACAACTCAAAGAATCCATGCACATGGGATGAGAGCCTCCCCTATGTACAAAACAGCTACAACTAGGCTCTCCATAGCTCAACCAGCCACAACCCCTTTTAGGTGGGCTTGGGATTCCATCCACTATGTCCCATTGACATAGCCATGCCATTTGTGGCTACTCAGGCAGATTCAGCCCATGTCCAGTCTAAGGATGACAAGGAAAACAAATTCATCGAGCGCATTCATCACATCCTCCAATAGGTTCATGACATCTTGGACAGAGCCAATGCTAAGTACAAGCAACGACATGATCAACATCGAGTGCCACACAACTTCTAGGTGGGTGACAAAGTGTGGTTACATTTTCAAAAGGAGCGCCTCACTGGACTCTACTGCAAGATTCACTCACTCTGATATGGGCCATACACCATCACCAAGGCTATAGGGGATAATTCCTTTGAGCTTAGCATTCCACCATTCCTTGGTCTGCACCCATTGTTCAATGTGGACAACCTTTGACCCTACTTTCCACCTCTATTGGACACATCCGACATGGAAGAACAACTCACACCAACAGATTTAAACCTAGATTGCATGGAACAAGCCACAACTGATCGGATTATGGACACATAGATCAAGAACACCCGCTAGCAGAGGATCCAACAATATCGAGTTGTCAAAGAAGGCCAACTCGTTCACCAAGGCAAGTGGCTCACCAAGGACCAAGTTCAGTAGAAGTTTCCTCATCTCATGGAGGAACTCAACGCAATGGGGACCATTGCTTCCTAAGGGGGGAGGAATGATCCAGGTGGATATTGGTGGCCACCTGCCTATTCCACTTGGACCCACACCATTGTTTCTTTTGGTTTTTTCAGTTTCCTTAATTGTAGCACACTTTACTATTTTTAGTCGTTTTTCGGTTCTTGAACTTCTGGAGCCGTTTTGAGGCCCTAAATGACATTTTTTGGGAATGAATGGTCTGAAAAAAATAAGTCTTCTTCGGACTTGATATTCACTATTACTAGTGTATTCCTTGGATAGATATTTCTAATTATGTATCATGTGCGTCAAACGGAGATAGTATGCCAAAGTTATGACCTCAGGAAATTGATGTACGAATTTACCCCAATGGGGCCCATATTCTGGCATTTCATCTCCTAGGTTTAGGTTTTTGGATGTTTAGGGTTTTCCATTGTTTCTTAGTAATATATAGGCCTTCAAGCCTCATTGTGACACAGAGTTCATAGGCCAATATCCACCACATCTCTTCTCATAGATAAGCTACCAGCGCCCGAGCTATTTTATTTCCATTCTATCTGTAAACATATTCCAGTCATTTGTTGTTAATGAAATGAAGTTTTACTTCCACTACACCTCTGCCTTTATGTGTATTTTTTTATTTCATTGTGTTCTTGCATAAATCTAGATCAATAATCCAAACTCTTATGTTCCTTTGGGATATCTAAAAATTCTCTTCACTACTAACACATGTGACTCCTTTTGTGCTTCTTGAAATTGTGCCACCTATCCAACTTCCTGCATTACATATGGTCTGGATGCTTTCACATATAGTAGGATGCTAATCATTGACCTATATTGCCTCTGATCTGTAGACTTCGAATCATCATGTTTTCTCAACTTGCAAGTGGTTTTCATTGGAGTGATAACTGGTTTGCAATCTTCCATTCCGAACCTCTTTAGCATTTCTATGATATACTTGTTTTGAGAAATAAAGATTCCTTGTTTTCTTTGACATATCAGAAGTCCCAAAAAGAAGGATAGTTCTCCAAGTAACAACATTTCAAATTCATTATGCATATCTTTTGCAAATTTCTGTCTTAACTTGTCATCATCACTACCAAAAATAATATCATCAACATAAAATTCAATTAATAAAATATTACCTTGACTTACCTTGAGGTAGAGGTTGTTGTCTGCATTTCCTTTTCTGAACCCTTCCTACTGCAGAAACTTATCCAGTCTAGAGTACCATTCTCTAGGAGCTTGTTTTAGACCATACAAGGCCTTTTTTAATTTACACACATAATCTGTGTTCTCTGACAACTGAAATCATTTTGGTTTTTCAATGTAGACTTCTTATTCAAGTTCCCCATTCAAAAAAGGTGATTTTACATCCATCTGATATACTTTAACATTTTTGGAGCATGCATAAGCTAAAAGAAAACATATTTCTTCCATTCAGGCAATTCGGGCAAATGTCTCTTAAAATCCGATTCCTTCAATTTGTGCATATCCTTTACATACCAATCTAGCTTTGTTCATTGTAACTTGTCTATATTCATTTAATTTATTCCCAAAAACCCATTTTGTGCCAATCATATTCTTATTCTTTGGTCTTAGAACCAATTCCCAAGTGTCATTTTTCTCTATTTGATCCAATTCTTCATCCATGGCCTTATTCAAAAATTCATCCCTATTAGCTTCTTCAAAACAGTTTGGTTCAATTGTAGATAAGAGTGCTAGGTGTGTTTGTTATGGTGAATGGATTTTTCTTCTAGTCTCAACTTCTACATCTTTGTTTCCAATAATCTGATCTGAAGGATGATTATTCTATACTCGTTTTCTAGGTGTCTTTGGAGATACTTGATGAACTTGCCCTTCTATTTCTATCGGATTCTCTTCATCTTCCTCTTCTACTTCATCTTCTGCTTCTTGAAAAATTTGTTCCATTGATTTGTTTTCTTCTTCCTTTGATTCCGGTCTTCCTGTTTCATTAATTGTTACATTGATTCTTTCCACAAATTTGTTCAATATTAGATTGTAACACTTGTATTCTTTCCTTGTACTTGAGTAACCAACAAGTACTCCTTTGTTCACAGGAGAGCCAAACTTTCCCATTCTGCCATCTTCTCTTTTGATGTAGAATTTGATTCCAAAAACTATGAAGTGCTTCACATTTGTTGGTCTTCCTTTGAATAGCTCGTAGGGAGTTTTATCAGTGTTGTTTCTGAGCATTACTCTGTTTTGAATGTGAACTATTTTATGAACTACCTTTCCAAAATATATCTATCAATTTGGAATCCATTAGCATTGTTTGAGCCATTTCCTGTATTGTCCTGTTCTTTCTTTCAATAACTCCATTTTGTTGAGGTGTCCTAGCAATGAATAATTTCCCTTTTTTTCCATGATTGTTGTAGTATTCCACAAATTCCTTTGAAGTCAACTCTCCTCCATTATCAGATATCAAGAATTTGATTCTTGAATCAATCTCATTTTCAACCATTTCCTTGTAGATCTTGAAGTTTTCAAAAGCTTCTGACTTGTTCTTGAGAAAGAAAACTGCAGTCATTCTTGTATAATCGTCAAACTAATAACATAAATTATCTCTCAACTTTTAAGTCCTTTGTTGTAGTTGGTCCAACTAGATCAGTATGCACAATTTCCAGTGGTCTTGTTGTTGAATATTCCTTTGATTTGAACCTGATCTTTGTTTGCTTTCCTTGTTGACAATGCTTGCACAAAGTGTTGGTTGGTTTTGTGATCTAGGGAATTTCTTTGTCTGCTTCTCTTTTGTTGACTTTGACAAGGTTATCAAAATGCATGTGACCCATTCTTCTATGCCATATCCAACTTTCATCTTCCTTTCCTAGAAAACACTTTTCATTTCCAATTTCACTTAACACATATATGTTGTTTGAAGTTCTCACAGTTGTACCGACCACTTTCCATGAACCTTCTCTTCTTATCTCACACTTTTGTTAATTGAAAGTAACTTTATGACCTTGGTGACACATTTGACTCACACTTAGAAGATTATGTTTCATATCTTCTACTAGTAGAACATTTTGTGCCTTTTCATTCTTATTCCCAATTTGGATTGTGCCTTCTCTAATAATTTTGGCTGAATTATCATTTCCGAAGGAGACTGATCCATTTCTTTCCTTTCGCAATGTAAAAATTTTGTCTCTATCACCTGTCATGTTTTTTGAACACCCACTGTGAACATACCAACTGTGTTTCTTTTTCTTAGCTTGTAGAGCGACTGTGCATTCTTCATTTCTATACTGATCTTGATTTCTTATCCATGTCATTTTCTAAGGTTCTTGTCTATCACTGTTGTTATTCTGTTGAGGTTATTTAGGAGGGACTGTCATTCTGCAATCTTTGGCCACATGTCCAAAATTGTTACATTTGTAACATTCCACTTCAGTTCTCAAAGGTTCAAACCTATTGTAACTTCTTCTTTGTGTTTCACTATGTCTTCTTGAATAACCTCTTTGTGCATGACTCTCAAAGTTGTTATTGTTCCTGTTGTTAGCTGTGCAATTCATAGCTTTATGTCCAAAATTATTACATGTATAACATAAACCAAAAAAGATAGTTTGATACATGGGAGTTGAAGATATTCTGAAAGGAGGTTCTCTTATGAATTCTTCTTCTTCTTGAGGCCTATCTGTCTGTTGTTAATTCTGAAATCTGAATCTTCTCGGTGGAGGAGTATCCCTATAATCTTCCTTATATATCTCCCTATCCCCTTTGATTGTTTTTGCATAGATTTTTGGATTTGTTTCTTGCTTTGTTGTTTTTGAGATTGATCCCATTTCTGTATGATTGTATCTAGGTACATACTTGTCAAGATGAGAATTTTGACAGCTGATAATGTCATCTAGAACTTTTGAGCTATTCTGCATGTTTTTCTTTTGAATATCCTTTTTTAGTGTGACAATCTCTGCTTCAAAGTTTTCAATGATCTTGTCCTTTTATTCTAGTTGTTATTTTAGTTTAGATCCGATCTTTCTTCTAGTGCTGATATCTTAGGGTTGAATCTCATAGGAAGATATCTTAGTACCTTTTGAACAATTACAGATTCTTCGATTTCTTCTCCCAATCCTATGATTGCATTCACTATTTCATCGACTCATAAGAAGTAGGCTGCAATATTCTCATCTTCCTTATGTGGAAACCCAAATCGAGAGAAAACCACATAATGATTTTTCTTATATGTCTTGAAGAATTACATTCATTGGGAGCACTAACTTCCTTTTTTTTCCAACTACAACTGGAAGGAGCCTGCAACCCCCTAGTTTCTCAAGCTACAACCTCAGGGAAGTTCTAACTCCCCAATTCTTTGGCTACAACCAGAAGAAGCCTACAACCCCCTGTGTTCTTTGACTACAACTGGAAGGTGGCTAGAAACACCTGTCCTTGCCCCGTCCAACCACCCTAAAGTATAAGTAAAATGATCGAACCACTGTCAACCTATCACTGTGAGATATACTATTTTACAACTCTATCAACCTGTACCATTGACCTGTATCCAATCTCTACAAATACCCTGTAATCAAACTATACCTAAACTGAACATGTATCTATAAAAATATAATAGATACACGACCTGTAGTGATGCATCCCGCGTATGTACACACCCTATATGTTATGCAACCCGCATATGTACGCTACCAAATTGTTATGTAGCCTGCATATGCCTTCTGAAAACTAGGGTTTCCATTTTCTTGAAAAATTATGATCCTTTGTAACTTCTTTCACATAGATCTGTAACCTGTCACTGTATCCATACTGTAACTATACCTTGTGCATGCATCCTCATATATAAACTTTACTTAAGGAAAGTATGTCTCTCTCTTGTCACGTGTCATACATGTACGTGTAATCATGAACAAGTATAATATCCCTAACATGATCTTAGTCATAACCCCCTTTCTGATATTCAGTCTCTCAATACATCAACTACTACAAAAATACAAGCTCTCAACCATGTACCATAAAAACCCTTATCCATATGCCAAGAAATACAATATGTGCCTCACAAGAAGTATCAATGATGCATATACCAACACTGTATTTCTATAGATCTGACTTATGTAGAAGATCCCATGAGGCCACTAGTCTCTCTAGGGAGAATCCTCAAATCTCCATTGCCATTCCTCATGCATACATCAAAATCCAACTATTCATAGAAATAAGACATACCTTTTGAACCAATGGATGGATCTGATGTAGCTGAGCACTTTAGACCTTCCTGGGAGCTTGATTTCATAATCTAGAACCTCTGCATCTTCATCTCTTCAAGTTTCCATGGATTTACCAACATTTACGCACCCTAATACATTGCCATCCCGCGTATAACTCATCATGTACACACCTTGTACACAGACAACCCACGTATAAATCAACATGTACACAACTTGTACATAGACATCTCGCATATAACTCAGCATGTACGCACCTTGTACACAGACAACCCGCATACACCTCATAAAATAGGGTTTTTCTATAATTCTGAGAATTTCGCCATCAACCCTTCATGCTACCTCAGACAGTCGCACCTTCAGATGTATCCACAAGTATTTACAAGAAGATTTACAAAAGAATATATATATACAATATGTACAAGTGTCTATTTAATGAGTGAGTTTTTCCTCTTATTTGTATCTTCATGTAGCCTTACACTTTCCTTATTTTAGGGCTTCTTCATTTAAAATAATTTATTTTGCAAAGCACTTTGACCCTTGGGGGATTCTATAAGACTTATGAGGGGTTATCCAACTTCATATGGTCATAACTCTCTAACCATGAGGATTTATGTGATGTTCCACATACCACTAGAAATGGCATGACAAGCAATATCCATCTAGGATAGCTTTGCTAAAAAATTTCATGTCGTTCATCTCATTATTCCTCAAATAATCATGGGTTTTGTCACTCTACAAAGCATCTTCTTGTGAGGGATTTCACCATAAGGGAACCACTTTGGAGTTCATCCATTTTTACTTCTTATAAACCATGACAAGACAATAATGAGTCATATTTAAATAAAACAAACTTGGGTCCATTACCCAAACCTTGTGCTACGGGGCTTTCTTTAAGGGTTGACATCAATGACAACCAAACTTAATCAACAATCTCCCCCTTTGGCATTGATGGAAACACTCTGATGTAATACTGAAATCATATCACTCATGCTCCCCATGGAACCATGCCTCTGTCGCCTATCCTCTACATCTGATAAATCTCTCCCCCTTTGTCATCAATGGCAAAGGTATCTTTCCATCTAGGGTTTCTCCCCTTGATTGAACTTTCCTCCTCGTGTAAATCTAAGACATATAAAATAAGCATTCAAAATCATTCATTTTGGAGTAGAAATAACTCCAAGTCTCCGGGGAAGATATTCAAAGGATTCATGTGGAACTGGTTTTGTGAAGATGTCTGCAACTTGTTCTTTTGTGCCCACATACTCAACTCTGATGTTATTTTCTGCAACCTTCTCCCATAGAAGGTGATACTTTATTGGAATGTGCTTCTTCTTGGAGTGCATCATCGAGTTCTTCGAGATATTGATGGTGCTTGTATTATCACAATATATTGGAATGGGCTCATCATACTCAACCTGTATATCTGTCAGAGTCGGTTTCATCCAAAGAACCTGTGTACAACATGATACTGCTGCAATATACTCTACCTCGGTTATAGATAAATATACTGATGATAGTTTCTTGCTTATCCATGATACAAAACACTCACCCAATTAGAATGTTGCTCCATTGGTGCTCCATTGGTCATCAATACAACATGACCAATATGCATCTCTATATGCAATAAGTGATAGATCATTTCCTTTTGGATACCATAATCCAAACTCTTTTGTTCCTTTGAGATATCTAAAAATTCTCTTCAATGCTAACACACGTGACTCATTTGGTGCTTCTTGAAATCGTGCCACCTGTCCAACTGCCTGCATTACATCTAGTCTAGAAGCTGTCACGTATACTAGGATTCCAATCATTGTCCTGTATTTCCTCTGATCTGTAGACTTTGAATCATCACCTTTTCTCAACTTGCAACTAGTTTTCATTGAAGTGATAACTGGTTTTCAATCCTCCATTCTGAACCTCTTTAGAATTTCTATGATATACTTATTTTAAGAAATAAATATTCCTTGGTTTCTTTGACGTATCTGAAGTCCCAAAAAGAAGGATAGTTCTCCAAGTAATGACATTTCAAATTCATTATGCATAGGTTTTGCAAATTTCTGGCTTAACCTGTCATCATCACTACCAAAAATAATATCATCAACATAAACTTCAATTAATAAAATATTACCTTGAATTACCTTGACGTAGAGGTTGCTGTTTGCACTTCCTTTTCTGAACCCTACCTGCTAGAGATACTTATCCAGCCTATAGTACCATGATCTAGGAGCCTGTTTTAGACCATACAAGGCCTTTTTTAATTTACACACATAATCTGTGTTCTCTGACAACTGAAATCCTTCTCGTTGTTCAATGTAGACTTCTTCTTTAATTTTGCCATTGAGAAAAGATGATTTTATGTCCATCTAATATAATTTAACATTTTTGGACCATGCATTGGCTAAAAGCAAACATATTGCTTCCATTCTGGCAACTGGGGAAAATGTATCTTCAAAGTCAATTCCTTCAATCTGTGCATATCCTTTACATACCAATCTAGCTTTGTTCCTTGTAACTTGTCCATCTTCGTTTAATTTATTCCTAAAAACCCATTTTTTGTCGATCACATTCTTATTCTTTGGTCTTGGAACCAATTCCGAAGTTTCATTTTTCCTTATTTGATCCAATTCTTCATCCATGGTCTTATTCCAAAATTCATCCTTTCTGGCTTCTTCAAAACTGTTTGGTTCAATTGTAGATAAGAGTGCTAGGTGTGTTTGTTCTGGTGAACGAATTTTTCTTCTAGTTTCAACTCTTGCATCTTTATTTCCAATAATCTGATCTGAAGAATGATACTTCTGTACTCATTTTCTAGGTGTATTTGGAGATACTTGCTGAACTTGGTCTTCTGTTTCTGTCGGATTCTCTTCATCTTCCTCTTCTACTTCATCTTCTTCTTCTTCTTCGAAAAGTTTTCCATTGATTTGTTTTCTTCTTCCTTTGATTCTGGTTTTCCTATTTCATTAATTGTTACGTTGATGCTTTCCATAACTTTGTTCAATATTAGATTGTAACACTTGTATGCTTTCCTTGTACTTGAGTAACCAACAAGTACTCCTTTTTTCACATGAGAGTCAAATTTTCCCATTCTGCCATCTTCTCTTTTGATGTAGCATTTGCTTCCAAAAACTATGAAATTCTTCACATTTGTTGGTCTTCCTTTCCATAGCTCGTAGGGATTTTTATCAGTGTTGTTTTTGAGCATTACTTTGTTTTGAATGTGAACTATTGTATGCAATGCCTATGTCCAAAATATATCTGTCAATTTGGAATCCATTAGCATTGTTCGAGCCATTTCCTGTACTGTCATGTTCTTTCTTTCAAACACTCCATTATGTTGAGGTGTCCTAGAAACAAAGAATTGCCTTTTTATTCCATGACTGATGCAGTAGTCCATAAATTTCTTTGAAGTGAAATCTCCTCCATTATCAGATGTCAAGCATTTGATTATTGAATCCGTCTCATTTTCAACCATTTCCTTATAGATCTTGAAGTTCTCAAAAGCTTCTGACTTGTTCTTGAGAAAGAAAACTGTAGTCATTCTTGTATAATCATCAACTAATAACATAAAGTATCTCTCACCTTTCAATCCCTTTATTGTAGTTGGTCCAACTAGATCAATATGCACAATTTCTAGTGGTCTTGTTGTTGAATATTCCTTTGATTTGAACATAGTCTTTGTTTTCTTTCCTTGTTGACAATGCTTGCATAAAGTGTTGGTTTGTTTCGTGATCTGGGGAATTTCTCTGACTGTTACTCTTTTTCTGACTTTGACAAGGTTATCAAAATGCATGTGACCCATTCTTCTGTGTCATAGCCAACTTTCATCTTCATTCCTAGACAACACTTTTCATTTCCAATTTCACTTAACATATATATGTTGTTTGAAGTTCTAGCAGTTGTATCGACCAATTTCCCTGAACCTTCTCTTCTTATCTCACACTTTTGTGAATCGAAAGTAACTTTATGACCTTGGTCACACATTTGACTCACACTTAGAAGATTATGTTTCATATATTCTACTAGTAGAACATTTTGTGCCTTTTCATTCTTGTTCTCAATTCAAACTGTGAGACTGATCCATTTCTTTCCTTTCGCAATGTAAAATATTTGTCTCTATCACCTGTCATGTGTTTTAAACACACGCTATCAACATACCAACTGTGTTTCTTTTGCTTAGCTTGTAGAGTGACCGTGCAACCTTCATTGGTATACTAATCTTGCTTTCTTATCCATGTCATTTTCTGAGGTTCTTGTTTGTGACTGTTGTTATTATTTTGAGGTTCTTTAGGAGGGACTGTCATTTTGCAATCTTTGGCCACGTGTCCAAAATTGTTACTTTTGTAAAATTCCACTTCAATGCTCAAAGATTCAAACCTGTTGTAACTTCTTGTTTGTGTTTCACTAGATCTTCTTGAATAACCCCTTTGTGCATGATTCTCAAAGTTGTTATTTTTCCTGTTGTTAGCTCTGCACTTCACAACTTTATGTCCAAAATTATTACATGCATAACATAAACCAAAAAATATAGTTTGATACCTGGGAGTTGAATATCTTCTGAAAGGAGGTGCTCTTATGAATCCTTCTTCTTATTGAGGTCTATCTGTCTATTTTTTATTCTGAAATATGAATCTTCTCGGTGGAGGAGAGTCCCTGCAATCTTCCTTGTATATCTTCCTATCCCCTTTGATTGTTTCTACATAGCTTTTTGGATTTGTTTCTTTCTCTGTTGTTTTGGAGCTTGATCCCTTTTTTGTCTGATTGTATCCAAGTCTGTACTTGTCAAGATGGGAGTTTTGACTATTGATAATGTCATCTTGAACTTTTGAGCTATTCTGCATATTTTTCTTTTGAATATCCTTTCTTAGTGTGACAATCTCTGCTTCCAAGTTTCCAATGATCTTGTCCTTTTCTTCTAGTTGTTCTTTGAGTTTAGATTTGATCTTTTATCTAGTGATGATATCTTAGGGTTGAATTTTATAGGAAGAGATCTTAGTAACTTTTTAACAATTACAGATTCTTCGATTTCTTCTCCCATTCCTATTATTTCATTCACTGTTTCATCGACTCGTAAGAAGTAGGCTGCAATATTCTCATCTTCCTTCATTTTTAGTTGTTCGAGCTGACCTCTATAAGTTTGAAGCTTTGTTGTTTTGAATTTTGTATCTTCTTCATAAATATTTCGAAGCTTGTCCCAAATCTCTTTAGCGGATTTACAATGTGCAATTTTGGTGAATACCATATCACTGAGACCATTCAAAAGTGCATTTGTAGATTTGGAATTATTCTCACTGAGTTTCATTGCTTTGTCATTTGTTCGTGGAACTGCTGGTGGTATGTATCCATCTACAATTGATTTCCAAACTTGAAATCCATGTGCTTGTATGTATGTTTTCATCCTTATGATCCAAAAAACATACTTTTGTCCATCAAACTATGGTATTTCATTTTTATACAAGTTGATACTTACCATGATCTACCTTTCAGTGGTTAAACTGATTTCTGAAGGAACCTTCTCTGATAACAATTGTTGGATTAGTGAGAGGGGGGGTGAATTAGTAATAGCGTAATTATAATCCTTTTTCTCCAAATAATCCAAGTGTTATATCAATGTAGAATTATTATCCAATAATGAGCAATAGGAAACAAACAATCACACACATACATAGTACACCATTGTTTTACGTGGAAACCCAAATAGGGAGAAAACCACAGAAAGATTTTTCTTATATGTATTGAAGAATTACATTCATTGGAAGCACCAAATTCCTTTGTTTTCGAGCTGCAACTGGAAGGAGGCTCCAACCCCCTAGTTTCTCAGGCTACAACCTGAGGGAAGCTTGAACTCCCTAATTATCTGGCTACAACCAGAAGGAGGCTACAACCCCCTGTGTTCTTCGACTACAACCAGAAGGTGGCTACAACCACCTTTCCATGCCCCATCCAACCGCCCTTAAGTATAAGTAGAATGATGGAACCAATGTAAACCTGTAACTGTGGGATATACTGCTGTACAAATGTATCAACATGTACCACTAACCTGTATCTAATCTGTACAACTACCCTGTAATCAAACTGTACCTGAACTAAACATGTATCTACAAAAATACAATAGATACGCAACCTATAGTGCTGCAACCCATGCATGTACATGCCCTATATGTTATGCACCCTGCGTATGTATGCTACCAAACTGTTATGCAACCTGTGTATGCCTTCTGAAAAATTATAGTTTCCTTTTTCTTGAAAAATTCTAATCCTCTGTAACTTCTTTCACATAGATCTATAACCTGTCACTGTATCCAGACTGTAACTATACCTTGTGCATGCATCCTCATATATAACATTTACTCAAGGAAAGTATGTATTTCTCTATTCATGTGTCATATAGGTATGTGTAATCATGAACACGTATAATATCCCTCACATGATCTTAGTCATCAACCCCTTTCTAATATTCGATCTCTCAATACATCAACTACTACACAAATACAAGCTCTAAACCATGTACCATAAAAACCCTTAGCCTTATGCCAAGAAATATAAGATGTGCCTCACAATAAGTATCAATGATGAATATACCAACACTATATTTTTATAGATCTGACTTATGCAAAAGATCCCATGAAGCCACTAGTCTCTCTAGGGAGAATCCTCAAATCTCCATTGCCATTCCTCATGCATACATCAAAATCTAACTATTCATAGAAATAAGACATATATTTTAAACCAATGGATGGATCTGATGTATCTGAGCACTTTAGACCTTCCTGGGAGCTTGATCTCAGAATATAGAACCTCTGCATCTTCATCTCTTCAAGTTTCCATGGATTTACAAACATGTACGCATGCTAGTACACTGCCAGCCCATGTATAACTCAGCATGTACACACCTTGTACACAGACATCCCTCCTATAAATCAACATGTATGCAGATTGTACACAGACAACCTGCGTATAACTTAGCATGTATGCACCTTGTACATAGACAACCCGCATACACCTCAAAAAATAGGGTTTTGCTGTAATTATGAGAATTTCACCATCAACCCTTCATGCTACCTCAGACGTTATCCACTTCAAATGTATCCACAAGTATTTACAAGAAGATTTACATAAGAAGATAGATATAAAATATGTACAAGTGTGTGTTTAATGAGTGAGCTTTGCCTCTTATTTATATATTCATGTAGCCTTACACTTTCCTTATTTTAGGGCTTCTTCATTTAAAATAATTTCTTTTGAAAATCACTTTGACCCTTGGGGGATTCTATAAGACTTATGAGGGTTTATCCAACTTCATATGGTCATAACTCTCTAACCGGGAGGATTTATGTGACGTTCCACATACCAGTGGAAATGTTATGACAAACACTATCCATCTAGGATAGTTTCACTTACAAATTCACTTTCCTTCATCTCATTGTTCCTCAAATAAGAATGGGTTATCTCACTCCAAAAGGCATCTTCTCATGAGGGATTTCACCATAAGGGGACCACTTTGGAGCTCATTCATTTTTACTTCTTATCAACCATGACAAGACAATAATGAGTCATATTTACATCAAACAAACTTGGGTCTATTACCCAAACATTGTCCTACGAGGCTTTCTTCAAGGGTTGACATCAATGACAACCAAACTTAATAAACATCACCACAGTGCTATATTCCTATAGCCATGAGACCTCTGGATGGCCCCAACTCTATGAGACAGAACCTGACTTTTCCACCACCTACCAAATGTTGGGTGTAAATGTAGTTGTCGATAATTTCCATCTTCAGGATGGGTTGTTGTGTCATCTGACCCATATTTTTGTTCCATAAAGAGAGCGAGTGATGATGATCTGGGAATCCCACTACAGTCGGGTGGTAGGACACTTCGGTGTTGAAAATAGAGTGGCAATTCTACATAAAAATTTCTATTGGCCGAAACATCGACAGGAGGTCAACAAGTATATCAGGTCCTGCACTGCATGTGCTATTGCCAAACTGATGACTAAAAAGAAGGGCCTATGCACCCCTCTTCTTACTCTTGATAGTCCATGGGAATTGATCTTAATGTACTACTTGTCGGGCCTCCCATCCACCAAGCGATGAAATGATTATGCTTTTTTGGTTGTTGATCGCTTTTCTAGGATGACAATTCTAGGTGCCTGCAATAACAACATCACAACATAGGCCGCTTCCAAGATCTTCTTTGAATGAGTCTGGGTAGATTTTGGAATCCCAAAAACCATTGTATTAGATCAGGACAGTCAATTTCTCAACACATTTTGGTCGAGCCTCTAGTCATTGTTGGACACCAAGCTCACCAAATCCACGACCTTCCACCCCCAGACAGATGGACAAACCTAGGTCGTAAATCAAATGATTGTGCATATCCTTCACATGTATAATTCAAATCACCCTCACACATGGGATGAGAGACTTCCTTATGTCCAACATAGCTAAAACCAAGCCCTGCATAGCTCAACCAACCACAACCCCTTATAGGTGGGGTTGGGATTCCAACCATTGGGTCCCATAGATGTTGCACTTCCCCTTGCAGTCACCTCAACTGACTCATTTGTAGCTCCAACTGAATCTGCCAAAGCCATCGGGTTCATTGAGTGGATCCAACACATCCTCCAAAAGATTCAGGATATCCTAGAGAAGTCCAATGACAAGTACAAGCAACACCATGATCAACATCGGGTGCCACATAAGTTTCAGTTGGGCGATAAAGTTTGGTTTCACTTGCGGAAAGAAAGCCTTACAGGACCCCATTGGAAGATTCCCCCACTCTGTTATGGGATGTAAACCATCACCAAGGCCATGGGGGATAATTATTTTGAGCTCAACATTCCTCCTTTCCTTGGCCTGCACCCAGTGTTCAACGTGGATCTCCTTCGCCCTTATTTCCCACCATTATTGGACATCTCAGACATAGCAGAACAAATGATACTAACAGAGCTCAAACTAGAGTGAATACAATAGGAATCCAATGATCAGATTGTGGACACACAGATCAAGGTCACTCAACAACAAAAGAGCCAGCTTTATCGAGTCATCAAAGCAGGGAAGCTCCTGCAGCAAGGCAAGTGGCTCACCCAGGGCCAAATTCAATAGAAAATTCCTCATTTGATGGGGGAACTCAACACAATGGAGATAATTTATCCCTAATGAGTGAGGATAGATCGAGGTGGATATCAGTGGCCACTCACCTTTTCCAACTGGCTCAAAATAGTTTTCTAGCAGTTTTGGCAATTTACTATTTTCAGCAGTTTTAACTTCTGGGGCCATTTTGTGGGCCTAAGTGAATTGTTTTTGGGATTGGGGTTCTCAATGATACATGAAGACATGATTGATCCTCAAAAATGAATATCCTCTACAATACCTTTCCAATGGGCTATCATACGCCTAAAACGGATATCGTATGCGAACATTACAACCCCGAGAAGTTGATGTACTAACTTACCTAGACATGACCCACATGACTTTTGATGCTTCATCTCCTAGGGTTAGGTTTTTGGATGTCTATGGATTTTGGCATTCCTATTTATTGTAAAAAAAAATTTATATACTCATTGCAATCATCTTCTTGTGAATGAGCGCAACCATCACATCTCTTCTCAGAGATAAGCTGCCACCATTCTAGCAAGCTTGTTTCCGCTACATTTTACAGTTTCAGCTTATTTCCTTATTGAATAGAAAACCAGTTTTACTATATCTCTATTACTTTTTGTTAAGAACCTGTTAATAATATGTAGTCATTTTTTTCTACTCATAAAATCTGGATCAGTGGTATCTGAGGGGTATGCTCCTTTTCATGTTAATGCATGTCCCCATCGAGATCAGAGTATAAAGAGTTGGGTCTCGAGATTATTTCTGTTGAAGAAAAAAGCTTTCGCACGTGCAAGTGACCTCTCATGGTAGGAGAAAATAAAGATGATAGGCTAGGAGATCCTTTGAAACTATTTATTGAGGAATCCCTCACGCAACAAAGGAATGATATGATGGATAGTTTCATGCAAATCCTTCGGCGAATACCAACAGGCAATGCGTCTTCTTCGAGTGGAGGTGCTGCCCCCTTCATGGTACAAATAAACTTCAATATTCCTATATTTGAAGGTAAGATAGACAAAAATGTTGTAGACAAGTGCTTGAATCTACTAGAAGGGTATTTTTCTATCCATAACTTTTCGAATAGAGAAAATATTACTTTTGCGCTCCTCAAAGCCATTCCCCATGACAAATTTCACAAATATATTTCATACCTTGTGCACCAAGGTGGGTATCAAATATTCGAAGCGAAATATTGTGCTCAAGTATAAAATTTCTTTGCATAGATATAGCCAGACCGAAATGGAATTTCTGGACATCTAATCCTTGGGCACAACCTACCGATATGTCGTCAAAATCGAGCAGAAGCTAAATAAAAGACACAGAAATTTGGGCTTGGGAACCCCTCACAAAACAATCCAGGAAAGGGTGGCCCCAACCCATAGAACAAAGGATACAACAAAGATGTATAGTATGAGGACAACCAGTCCAAGCCACAATCAAAGAAGGACACCAAAAAGATAAAGAAAGATATTGAGAAGTGGTGCGACTTCCATAAGATCCCTTGGCATAACACTGCTGACTTTCTCTCAAAGCAATCACTGGTGGCCAAAGTGAAAGCCTTTGAATCAGATCCAGATTTATATTATGAGCTAAAACAAGAAATGGGAATACATATCATTGACGTGGAACCCATATCCACCGTTTCTAACACCAAGCTCCATCCTGTTGAACTGGACGAGCCATAAGAAGGAGAATGGCTCTTCCATTCACAAATGTGGGTAAAATGAACCCCACTGCACTTCATCATTGATAATGGTAGCCATAAGAACCTCATCTTAACATAGGTCATCAAGCGGTTGACCCTACCGACAACGCCGCAACCGCAACCCTACACCATTGGATGACTCTGCCAAGGAAGCGATCTCCATGTCAACCAACAGTGTCGACTGTCATATGACATGAAGCCCTTCAAAGATGAGGTATTGTGTGATTTTTCTCCTCTCGCAGATTGTGATGTTCTTTTGGGCCAACCTTATTTATGGAAATGTCATGTTGTATATGATTCGAGGCTTTGTATTGTTATTAATACTTTGAAAAGGAAATTGTATAGGATACCCGAGGCAGTCCCACCTGGTTCTATTTTCTTGATCTCGGCTAAGAAATGTAGGAAGTCATCTCTCAGACGAGGACATTTGTCTTCATCATGATTCACTCTCAGAATAAGTGAAAGATCACAGCCACATCCAAGGTCTCTGAGACCAACCTCTCCACACAACAGAAGCAAGTAGATAAGGTCATGGAAGAATACTAAGATATCTTCTCCTCAGCTACCGGGGTACCTCTGCACTGCCAGGTCAAGCACCCCATCGATATGACCCTTGATGCACTGCTACCTAATGGGTTAGTCTATCGTCACTCTCTGTTAGATAATGAGGAGATCAAGTGATAGATCCAAGAACTTCTCCACAAGGGGAACATCCCTCCTAGCTCATCACCTTAAGGGAGCCCAATCATGTTGGTACAAAAGAAATATGGAACCTAATGACTCTGCATTGATTATCGAGCTTTGAATAAAATCATAGTCAGAAATCAGTACCCAATACCCTGAATCAATGACCTCCTTGATCAACTCATGGGGGAAAATACTTCAGTAAGATTGATCTGATGTTTGGTTACCACCAAGTCTCAATAGAATAGATAGATGTATGGAAAACCACCTTCAAGTCAAATGAAGGCCTTTTTGAATGGTTGGTCATGCCCTTTGGTTTGACAAATGCTCCAGCCACTTTCATGAGGATGATGGATGATATCCTATGATCATTCACCAATACTTTTGTAGTGGTCTATTTAGATGACATTCTCATTTACAACAGTACTTGGGCTAAACACTTACAACATATTCAATAGGTTCTGCACACCCTGCAGCAGCACAAGCTATATGCCAACTTGTAAAAATGTTCCTTCGGTATGGACGGGGTACATTACCTAGGCTACATAGTTGATCATCATGATGTACATGTGGATTCATCCAAGATCTAAGTCATCCGTGACTGGCTAGCTCTAACCACACTCACTGAGATTCGAAGCATCTTGAGCCTTGCCAATTTCTACTGTAGGTTCATGTTGGGATTCTCCCATATTGCATGGACCCTCAGAAAAAAAACCAGGGGTGGTGGTAAGGCGAAATTTTCATGGGGCCTATCCCAACAACATGGGTTTGACGATTTGAAGCAATGCTGGTGCTCAACCCATTACTTTCACTACCATACCTACAACAATTCTTTGAGATCAAAATAGATGATTCAGACTATGCAGTGGGCACCATTCTCACTCAACACAACCACGCTATGGCCTATCATAGTGAGACACTATCGGATGTTGTCCGTGAGTATCCTACTTACGACAAAGAAATGTACTTCATTGTGCAAGCCTACCACCAGTGGAGACATTACATTCTTGGGAAGGAGACAATCATCCACACTGATTGTAAGACATTGCAGTTCATGTAAACATAAAGAAAATTGCAGAATGATTGCCATCAAAAGTGGTCCACATACTTGCAGTGATTCCACCTCAACATCAAGTATAAAATAGGAAGCACCAGTCACGTCGTTGATTCCCTCACCAGACTGCCAGTCGTAGCACTCACCACGGTGCTAGACTCCTGTGTCCATTAGACCTCTGGATGGCCCCAAATCTATGAGATAGACCCAGACTTCCCCACCCCCTATCAAATGTTGGGTGAAAATGTAGATGTCGATAATTTCCATCTTTAGGATGGATTGTTGTGTCGTGTGGGCCATATCTGTGTTCCATCAAGTGAGTGAGCGAAGCTGATCTGGGAAGTCCACTACAATCGGGTGGCAGGACACTTCAGTGTCGAAAAGACAATGGTGATGCTACATAAAAATTTCTACTGGTCGAAACTTCTACAGGAGGTCAATGAGTATATTAGGTCCTTCACTGCCTGCGCTATTGCCAAACCGACCAATAAGAAACAAGGCCTATAAAACCATCTTTGTACTCCTGATAGGCCATGGGAATCCATCTCAATGGACTACATGTCAGGCCTCCCATCCACCAAGCGAGGAAATGAATGTGTTTTTGTGGTTGCTGATCACTTTTATAAGATGGTGATTCTCGTTGCTTGAAAGAAGAACATCACAGAAGAGGCCACTTCCAATCTCTTCTTGAATGAGTCTGTGTACATTTTGGAATCCCACAAACCATTGTCTCATATCAAGACAGTCAATTTCTTAGCACATTTCTAGTCGAGCCTCTGGTCACTGTTGGACACCAAGCTCACCAAATCCATGGACTTCCACCCCCAGACAGATGGACAAACTGAGGTCGCAAATTGAATGATTGTGCATATCCTTCACATGTATAATTCAAAGCACCCTCGCACATGGGATGAGAGGCTTCCTTATGTCCAACATAGATACAATCGAGCCTTGGATAGCTCAATCGACCACAACCCCTTTCAGGTGGGGTTGGGATTTCAACCATTGGGTCCCATAGATTTTTCACTTCCCCTTGTAGTCACCTCGACCGACTCATCTCCTACTACAAATGAAGCTGACAAAGCCACCCGGTTCATTGAGCAGATCTAGCACATCCGCTAATAGGTTTAGGATATCCTACAAAACTCTAATGACAAGTATAAGCAGGGCCATGATCAACATCGAGTGCCACATAAATTTTAGGTGGGTGACAAAGTTTGGTTGCACTTACTGAAAGAAATCCTTAGAGGACCCCATCAGAAGATTCTCCCACTCCATTATGGGCCATACACCATCACCAAGGCTTTGGGTGATAATTCTTTTGAGCTCAACATTCCTCCTTTCCTTGGCCTACATCCAGTGTTCAACGTGGATCTCCTTTTCCCTTATTTCCCACCATTATTGGACATCTCAGATGTAGAAGAACAACTAACACCAACATAGCTCAACCCTAAATGCATACAATAGGAATCCAATGATCATATTGTGGACAAACATATCAAGGGCACTCGACAACAAAGGATCCAACTTTATCGAGTCGTCAAATCATGGCAGCTCTTGTACCAAGGCAAGTGGCTCACCCATGGCCAAATTCAACAGAAATTTCCTCATCTGATGGGGGAACTCAATGAAATGGAGAAAATTTCTTCCTAAGTAGGGAGGATTGATCCAGGCCGATATTGGTGGCCACCCACCTTTTCCAACTAGCTCAAAACAATTTTCTGGCAGTTTATTATTTTTAGCAGTTTTAACTTTCGGGGCCATTTTGAGGGCCTAAATAAATGTTTTTCGGTATCAAGCTTCCCAATTATAGTCGAAGGCATGATTGAACCTCCAAAATGAATCTCCTCAAATATACCTTTCCAACGGGCTAGAATATGCCTAAAACGAAGGCAGTATGCAAAATTTACGACCCCAGGAAGTTAATGTACTAACTTACCCAGATAGGGCCCACATAAATTTTGGTGCTTCATCTCCTAGGGTTAGGTTTTTGGATGCCGAGGGTTTTTGGAATTCTTGTTTATTGAAAACATTCTTTTAGAGCCTCATTGTAATCATCTTCTTATGAATGAGTGCAACCGTCACATCTCTTCTCAGAGATAAGCCACCACCATTCCAAGCCACAAGCAAAGAAGAACACCAGAATGAAAAAGAAAGATACCGGGAAGTGGTGAAAATTACATAAGAGCCCTTGGCATAACACTATTGAATTCCGCTCAAAGAAGTCATTGGTGGCCTAAGTGAAAGCCTCTGAATCAGATGCAGGTTCAGATTCTGAGATAGAACTATAAAGGGGAAGACAGATCATTGACGTGGAACCCAGTGTCGCTGTTTCTCCCACCAAGCTCTAGCCTTGTGAACCAGATGAGCCAGAAGAAGGAGAATGACTCTTCCATTAACACATGTGGCTAAAAGGTACCCTGTTGCACTTCAATTTTGATAGCGGTAGCCAAAAGAACCTCATCTCAGCAGAGGTCGTCAAGCGGGATGCCTTGCTGACAATGCCGCACCCACAACCCTACACCATTGGATGGCTCCGCCAAGGAAGTGATCTCCGCGTTAGCCAACAGTGTCAACTATCATATGACATCAAGCCCTTCAAAGACAAGGTATTGTGTGATGTTTCTCCTCTTGAAGTTTGTGATGTTCTTTTGGGCCAACCTTATTTATGGAAACATCATGTTGTATATGAGTCTAGGCCTTGTAGTGTTATTATTACTTTGAACAAAAAATTGTACAGGATACCTGAGGTAGTCCCACCTAGTGTTATTTCCTTCATCTCTACTAAGAAATGCAGGAAGGTCATATCTCAGATGGGGAAGTTTGTCTTCTTCATGATTCTCTCTCAGAATAAGAGAAAGATCACAGCCACATCCAGGGTCTTTGCGACTGACCTCTCCACACAACAGAAGAAATTATATAAGGTCATGGAGGAATACTCAGATATCTTCACCTCACCTACCGAGATACCTCTGCATTGCTAGATCAAACACCCCATCGATATGAACCATGACGCACCACTACCCAATGGGCCAGTATATCACCTCTCTCACTTAGAGAATGAGGAGATCAAGTGATAGATCCAAGAACTTCTCCAAAAGGGGCACATCTATCCCAGCTCATCACCTTACGGGAGCCCAATCTTTCTAGTACAAAAGAAATATGGAGCCTGGCAACTCTACCTTGATTACCAGGCTCTAACTAAAATCACAGTCAGAAGTTGGTACCTAATTCCCTGAATCGATGACCTCCTTGATCAACTCACGAGGGCCAAATAATTCAGTAAGATTGATATGAAGTCTGGTTACCTCCAGGTCTCAATAGAACAAAGAGATGTATGGAAAACCACCTTCAACTCAAAGGAAGGCCTTTTTGAGTGGTTGGTCATGCCCTTTGGTGTGACAAATGCTCTAGCCACTTTCATGAGGATGATGGATGATATCATGTGACCATTCGACAATACATTTGTAGTGGTGTATCTGTATGACATTCTCATTTACAGCAAGACTTAGGTCGAAAACTTGTAGCATATTTAGTAGGTTCTGCACACACTGTGACAACACAAGCTATATGCCAACCTGGAAAAATTCTCCTTCGGCATGGACAAGGTCCATTACCTAGGCTACATAATTGATCAGCATGGCATACATGTGGATCGAACCAAGATCCAAGTCATTTGTGACTAGCCAACCCCAACCAAACATAATTAGCTTCGAAGCTTCTTGGGCCTTGCCAATTTCTATCACAGGTTCATGTTGGGATTCTCCCATATTGCATGGGCCCTCAGCCAAATAACTAGGGGTGGTGGAAAAAAAATATTCAAGTGGGCCCAGCCCCAACAACAGGCGTTCGACGATTTGAAGCAGTGCTTGTGCTCAACTTGATTACTTTCACTACCAGACCTACAACAACCCTTTGAGATCAAGACATATGATTCAGACTATGCGATGGGCACCTTTCTCACTCAACACAGCGACCCAATGGCCTATCATAGTGAGACACTATCAGATGTTGTATGTAAGTACCCTACTTACAAAAAATAAATGTACTTCATTGTGCAAGCCTTCTGTCAATGGAGACATTACATTCTTGGAAAGGAGATAGTCATCCACACTAATCATAAGCCATTGTAGTTCATGCAGACACAAGGAAAATTGCAAAATGATCTCCATCAAAAGTGGTCCACATACTTGAAACAATTCCAACTCAACATTAAGTATAAAACATGAAGCACCAATTGCGTCATTGATTGCCTCAGTAGACCACCAGTCGCGACACTCACCATGGTGCTAGACTCCTGCATCCATGAGACCTCTGGATGGACCCAACTCTATGAGATAGACCCAAACTTCGCCACCACCTACCAATTGTTGGGTGAAAACACAGTTGTCGATAATTTCCATCTTCAGGATGGTTTGTTGTGTCGTCTAGGCCATATTTGTGTTCCATCAATTGAGTGACTGAAGCTGATCTGGGAAGCCCACTACAGTTGGGTTTCAAGACACTTCGACATAGAAAAGATAGTGGTGATTCTACAAAAACATTTTTACTGGCCGTAACATCGATAGGAGGTCAACAAGTATATCAGGTCCTACACTCCCTATGCTATTTCCAAACCAACCACTAAGAAACAAGGCCTGTATACCCCTCTTCCTACTCCTGACATGCCATGGGAATCCATCTCAATGGACTACATGTCGGGCCTCCCATCCACCTAGTGGGGAAATGACTGTGTTTTCGTGGTTGTTGATCACTTTTCTAAGATGGTGATTGTGGTTGCCTGCAAGAAGAACATCATAGCAGAGGCCACTGCCAAGGTCTTCTTTGAACGAGTCTGGGTACATTTTGGAATCCTACAAACCATTGTTTCATATCTTTACAATTGATTTCTTATCACATTCTAGTCGAGCCTCTAGTCAATGTTGGACACCAAGATCACCAAATACACGACCTTCCACCCCTAGACAGATGGCCAAATCAAGTTTGTAAATTGAATGATTGTGCATATACTTTGCATGTATAATTCAAATCACCCTCGCACATGGGATGAGATACTTTCTTATGTCCACCATATCTACAACTGAGCCCTTCATAGCTCAACCAGCGACAACCCCTTTCAGGTGGGGTTAGGATTCCAACCATTGGGTCCCATTGATGTTACACTTCCCCGTGTGGTCACCTTGACCCACTCATCTCCTACTCCAACTGAATCTGACAAATCCACCCGGTTCAATGAGCGAATCCAGCACATCTTCTAACAAGTTCAGGATATCCTACATAAGTCCAATGAGAAGTACAAGGAGCTCCATGATCAACATCGGGTGCCACACAAGTTTCAGGTGGATGACAAAGTTTGGTTGCACTTGAAGAAAGAACACCTTACATGACCCCATCAGAAAGTTTCTTCCACTCCATTATGGGCCATACAGCATCACCAAGGCTATGGGGGATAATTATTTTGAGCTCAACATTCTTCCTTTCCTTAGTTTGCACCCAGTGTTCATTGTCGATCTCCTTTTCCCTTATTTCCCACCATTATTGGACATCTCAGATGTAGGAGAATAGTTGACACCAATAGATATCAAACTTGATTTCCTACAATAGGCATCCAATGATCAAATTGTGGACACACAGATTAAGGGCACTCGACAACAAAGGATCTAGCTTTATTGAGCCGTCAAACCAGGGCAGCTCTTGCACCAAGGCAAGTGGCTCACCCGAGACCAAATTCAGCAGAAATTTCCTCATCTGATGGGGGAAATCAACGCAATGGATACCATTTCTTCCTAATAAGGGAGGATTTATCCAAGTGGATATCAGTGGCCACCCACCTTTTCCAACTAGCTCAAAACAATTTTCTGGCAATTTTGGCAATTTACTATTTGTATCAATTTTAACTTACGGGGCCATTTTGAGGGACTAAATGAAGGTTTTTCAAGATATAGCTTCTCAATGATATCCAAAGGCATGATTTAACCCCCAAAATAAATCTCCTTGATGATACCTTTTCAACGAGATATCATACACCTAAAACGAAGATCATATGCAAAAGTTACAACCCCGAGAAGTTGATGTACTAACTTACCTAGACGAGGCCCACATGACTTTGGGTGCTTCATCTCCTAGGGCTAGGTTTTTGGATGTCTAGGGTTTTTGAAATTCCTATTTATTGTAACAAGGATTTCAAAGCCTCATTGTAATCATCCTCTTTCAAATGAGCACAACCATCACATCTCTTCTTAGAGATAAGCCGCCACCATTCCAACAATCTTGTTTCCACTGCATTTTACAGTTTCAACTTATTTCCTTATTGAATAGAAAACCATTTTTACTGTATCTATGTTCTTTTGTGTTAAGAACTTTTTAATAATATGTAGTCATTTATTTCTTCTCATAAAATCCGGATCAGTGGTATCATAGGGGTCTGCTCCTTGTCATCTTAATGCATGTCCCCAACAAGGTTAGAGTACAAAGAGTTGGGTCTCGAGCTTGTTTCTCTTGAGGAAAAAATCTCTCGCATGCCCAAGAGACCTCTCATTGCAAGAGAAAATAAATATGACAGGACAAGAGATCCTTTCAAAATTTTGATTGAGGAATCCCTCATGCAACAAAGGAATGAGATGATGGATAGTTTCGCGCAAATCCTTTGAAAAATACCAACAGGCGACACATCTTCTTCGAGTGGAGGCACCGCTCCCTTCAAGTTACAAATAAACTTTGATATTCCTATATTTGAAGGTCAGATAGATGCAGATGCTTTAGACAAGTGGTTCAATCTACTAGAAGGGCATTTTTCTGTCCATAACTTTTCCAATAGAGAAAAGATTACTTTTGTGCTCCTCAAAGACCTTCCCCATGTCAAAGATTGGTGGGAAACTTTTTGTGAGTAAAAGGAAACAGATGAACCCTCATTATTTATAGTCACAACCACCTGGGAATCCTTCAGGGATAATATTAAGGAACAATACTACCCTGTCGGAAGTTATGACAACTTGTATACCAAATGGACGACACTGCGGCAAGAAAGAGACCAAGCAATGCGAGATTTCACAAAGATCTTTCATACCTTGTGCACCAAGGTGGGTATCAAAGATTCAGAGAGACATCTGGTGCTCAAGTATCGCGACAGTCTGCATAGATACATGTAGACCTAAATGTAATTTCTAGACATGTCATGCTTGGGCACGGCCTACAAATATGCCATCAAAATCAAGTAGAAGCTCAATCAAAAGACGCAGAAATTTGGGCCTGGGAACCCCTCACAAAAAAATCTAGGAAAGGGTGGCCCCAACCCATAGAAAAAAGGACAGTGAAAATATGGAAAGTATCAGGACAACCAGTCCAAGCTATAAGCAAAGAAGGACACTAGAAAGACAAAGAAATATACCGGGAAGTGGTGCGACTTCCATAAGAGCCCTTGGCATAACACTGTTGACTGTTTCTCAAAGAAGTTGCTGATGGTCGAAGTGAAAGCCTCTGAATCATATGCGGGTTCATACTCTGAGCCAAAAATAGAAAGGGGAAGACAGATCATTGATGCGGAACCCAATGACACTGTTGCTACCACCAAGCTCCATCTTGGTGAACTAGACAAGACAGAAGAAGGAGAATGCCTCTTCCATTCATAGATGTGGGTAAAAGCCATCCTGCTGCACTTCATCGATGATAGAAATAGAAAGAAGAACCTTATCTCAGAAGACGTCTTCAAATGGATGGACCTTTCGACAATGCTACACCCACAATCCTAGACCAATGGATGGATCTGCCAAGAAAGCAATCTCCGTGTCAACCAACAGTGTCAATTGTCATACGACATCAAGCCCTTCAAAGATGAGGTATTGTGTGATTTTTATCCTCTCAAATTTTGTGATTCTCTTGTGGGACAACCTTATTTATGGAAACCTCATGCTGTATATGAGTCCAAGCCTCATAGTGTTGTTATTAATTTGAACATGAAATTGTACAGGATACCAGAGGCAGTCCCACCTAATGCTATTTCCTTGATCTCTGCTAATCAATGCAGGAAGGTCATCTCTCAGATAGGGAAGTTTGTCTTCTCTGTGATTCTCTCTCAGAATAACCAAAAGATCACAGCCACATCCAGGGTCTCTAGGGCCAACCTCTCCACACAGCAGAAGCAAGTATATAAGGTAATGGAAGAATACTCAAATATCTTCTGCTCACCTAACAGGGTACCTATGAACTTCCATATCAAGCACCCCATCGATATGGCCCTCGACGCACTGCTTCCTAATGGGATAGTCTATCACCGATCTCTATTAGAGAATGAGGAGATCAAGTGACGAATCTAGGAACTGCTCCATAAGGGGCACATCCATCCCATCTCATCACCTTGCAAGAGCCCAATTGTGCTGGTACAAAAGAAATATGGAACCTGACGACTCTGCATTGATTACCGAGATATGAATAAAATAACAGTGAGAAACCGGTACTCGATTCCCTGAATTGACGACCTCCTTGTTGTAGGAAAATCTGCCTGCAGACAAGTAGATCGACCTCTAAGGTTTGACCTTAACCCTAGACAGAAAAGTGCTTATCATGGACACTGAATTTCTTTCGAATCTATCTAAGCCTAATGCATGAGAAGGAAGAGTAACAGAA
>ML780363.1:1465926-1481682 GCA_009831015.1 Picea engelmannii | reverse complement strand
CCAAGATCATAAGTTTCACATATGTAATCCTTCCCCCTCTCTTCACCATTAGAGCTTGCTTATATAGGTTGGAAAGAGGCTAACCACTTGAGTTATGTTTAGAACCAGTTAGGAACCTCTTCCTTGATTGAGAGATCTTTTGAAAAAACCAAGAATTCGAGCTTAACTTCCTCCTAAACTCGAATAATTCTCCCCTTATTCTTCTCACCGGGCTAACAGTTCACCCAGAATAGGGAGCGCTTTTTCAGAGAGGGCACAAAGTGCTATAACACTTCCAGAAAGGTCTAGAGAAGCGCCAGCGCTCCAAATTTGGGTAACGCTTCTGCAAAGGGGTGGAAAAGCGTTATAACGCTCCTCATCCATGGTGGAGGGGCGCCAACGCTCCTCAGGTAGTGTTAGAGGAGCGTTCCCCTTCCAAAACCCTGATTATGAAGCCTTCTAAGATGTCAAGAGATGTTTGACCTCAGTAGACCAGTTTTCTTCCTTCAAATTGAGTAAATGAGGTGTTTCAAGCGTCTCCGTGATGTCTTCATTAAGGTACCATGATTCAACAGTATTTACAACATCCTTATGGCCGACTTGCGACATTTGCGACAAGTTGTACAAGAGTTGTGACACTTGCGACAAGTGAGAGGTATGTGCGACACTTATCCAGGTGAGTGATTTGGATGTGTAACACTCCTTGATCAACTCATGGGGGCCAAATACTTCAGTAGTATTGATCTAAAGTTTGGTTACCACCAGGTCCCGATAGAACATATAGATGCATGGAAAGTTACCTTCAATTCAAAGGAAGGCCTTTTTGAATGGTTGGTCATGCCCTTTGGTTTGAAAAATAATCTAGCCACTTTCACAAGGATGATGGATGATATCATGAGAACATTTTCCAATACATTTGTAGTGGTGTATTTGGATGACATTCTCATTTACAACAAGACTTGGTTTGAACACTTGCAACATATTCAACAGGTTCTATGCACCTTGTGACAACACAAGATATATGCCAACTTGGAAAAATTCTCCTTCGATATGAACAAGATCCATTACCTGGGCTACATAATTGATAAGCATGGCGTACATGTGGATCTAGCCAAGATCCAAGTCATATGTGACTAGCCAGCTGCAACCAAACTCACTGAGCTTCGAATATTCTTGGGCCTTTCTAATTTTTACCGTAGGTTCATATTGGGATTCTCCCATATTCCATGGGCCCTCAACCAAATAACTAGGGGTGGTGATAGGGAAATATTTGTATGGGGCCAGTCCCAACAATAGGAATTTGATGATTTGAAGACATTACATTCCTGGTAAGGAGACAATCATCCACACTGATCATAAGCCACTGTAGTTCATGCATACACATGGAAAATTGCAGAATGATCGCCATCAAAAGTGGTCCACATAGTTGTATCAATTCCACCTCAACATCAAGTATAAAATAGGAAGCACCAATCATGTCACTGATTTCCTCAGCAGACCTCTAGTCATGACACTCACCACGATTCTATACTCATGTGGCCATGAGACCTCTGGATGGACCCAAATATATGAGGCAGACCCATACTTCGGCACCGCCTACCAAATGTTGGGTGCAAACACAATTGTCGATAATTTCCATCTTCAAGATGGGTTGTTGTTTTGTCTAGGCCATATCTTTGTTCCATCAAGTGGGCGAGTGAAGATGATGTGGGAATCCCACTAGAGTCAAGTGGCAAGACACTTTGGTGTCGAAAATATAGTGGTGATGCTACAAAAAAATTTCTACTGGCCGAAACTTCAACAGGATGTCAGCAAGTATATCAGGTCCTTCACTCCCTGTGCTATTGCCAAACTGACCACTAAGAAATAGGGCTTGTACACCCTTCTTCCTACTATTGACAGGCCATGGGAATCCATCTCAATGGACTACATCTCAGGCCTCCCATCCACCAAGCGGGGAAATGACTTTGTTTTTGTGGTTGTTGGTCTCTTTTCTAAGATGGCGATTCTGGTTTCCTGGAAGAAGAACATCACAGTAGAGGCCACTACCAAGCTCTTCCTTGAACGAGTCTAGGTACATTTTAGAATCCCACAAACCATTGTCTCATATTAGGACAGTTGATTTCTCAACACATTTTGATCGAGCCTCTAGTCACTACTAGACACCAAGTTCATCAAATCCACGACCTTCCACCCCCAGACAGATGGCCAAACCGAGGTTGCAAATAGAATGATTGTGAATATCCTTCACATGTATAATTCAAATCACCCTCTCACATGGGACGAGATCCTTACTTATGTTCAACATAGCTACAACTGAGCTTTGCATAGCTCAATCAACCACAACCCCTTTTAGGTGGGGTTGGGATTCCAACCATTGGGTCCCATAGATGTTTCACTTCCCCTTGTGGTCACCTCAACCGAATCATCTCCTACTCCAAATAAATATGAAAAATCCACTTGGTTCATTGAGTGGATCCAACACATCCACCAACAGGTTTAGGATATCCTACAAAAGTCTAAGTACAAGCAATTCCATGATCAACATCGGGTGCCACATAAGTTTCAGCTGGGTGAAAAAGTTTGGTTGCACTTGCAAAAAGAATGCCTTACAGGACATCATCAAAAGCTTCAACCATTCCATTATGGGTTGTACACCATTACCAAGGGGGGGATAATAATTTTGAGCTCAACATTCCTCCTTTTCTTGGCTTACACCCAGTGTTCAACGTGGATCTCCTTCGCCCTTATTTACAACCATTATTGGACATCTCAGACGTAGCAGAAAATATGACACCCAAATAGCTCAACCTTGACTGCATACAATAGGCATACAATGATCAAATTTTGGACACATAGATCAAGGGCACTTGACAACAAAGGATCCAACTTTATCAAGTCGTCAAAGCAGGGCAGCTCCTGCACCAAGGCAAGTGGCTCACCCGGGGCCAAATTCAGAAGATATTTCCTCATCTGATGGGGGAAATCAATGCAATGGATACCATTTCTTCCTAAGGAGGGAGGATTGATACAGGTGGATATCGGTGGCCACCCGCCATTTCCAACTGGCTCAAAACTGTTTTATGGCAATTTTGGCATTTTACTATTTTTAGTAGTTTTAACTTCCAGGATTATTTTTAGGGCCTAATGTAATGATCCCAAGCCAAATTCTTTCTTGGAATCACTAACTACTACTAATTTATTGATTTTTTAAGTGCATACAAGATTCATCAACACATGGAGATAACAATATATTCAATATGTAGAAGCACAAGCAAAGATCTGACCTTTTTATTATGAGCAATGTAAGATCAAGACAATAGATGGCCAATCTGGCATAAACCTTAGATGGCCGTACAAGAAATAGATATGAGCTGCTACAAAATTCTCCCGACAATACAAAATGAGCCTCCAAAGGCTGGATATACAATGAAGACTAAATCAAGCAGATCTGCCATGTCCTGATAGAATGTTGAAGCCCTGAATAATTCTGCCCTGCTTCCAAAAGTGTCCAATCATCCCGAGAAAGATGCCAAATGATAGATCGTTCAACTACAAGGAAAACCCAGATGTCCAAATTCCCAAATCCACTCTCAAACTCCGTAGATCTGAATTCTCCACTAAATGGTGTGCCCCACTGGATGACTGAAACCCTAGCTGGTTTGACCTTGATGAAGGAGATCTCCAAATGATCTAAAAATCTCCAAGAATATAGATCGGGCGATGGTAAGAACAACCTAGGTGCCCGAATCTCCAAGATCCCTCTCAATCGCTGTAGATCTGAAATCTCCACTGAATGGTGTGCCTCACTAGATGACTGAAACCCTAGCAGGTTCGGCACTGATGAAGGAGGCCTCCAATTGATCTGAAACTCTCCAAGAATATATATCCGGCTATGAGAATCCCGTGGGAGAAGTTTCAGGCTCAAATCTCAAGAAGATCTCCCTAGATCTGAGTTTTACTGAATCACAGGATGCCCCTATGGCTCCCAGACGTCCCAATCTGCAGACAAATGTAGAATGATGATAACCCTATAGAAAATCCCTCAAACTGATGGTCCTGACCCTGCAAACAAAACCCAACTGTCGGAATGTCCCTAGGCCCTCAAGATAAGCCGGATCGAACCTCCCTCGATATACTGGCTCTGATACTAGAATGGTGTGGAGGAGTCTTTCATCCCCGAGACCAAACTATGGAACAAGGTGAGTGGATATTTCACCACTGAGTTGCTCCCAAGGGTTCGTACAGAAAAACCCCCAAACTGAATGCTCAAGAGCAATAGCAAATGCTAATCCAAACTAGAATGAATAATAGGTGCACCCTAGCCTCTTACTTATACTTTTCCTTCTAATTCTCTGTTGAGTTAGGTTAACTCCCAGGGTTAATCTTCTATTCTTCTGTTGAGTTATCTTTTACTTCTTTCCTTTTCCTTTCTTAAGTCAACTTAAAAATATAACTTTTAACTTATTGACTTCTCCCCCCTTCAGTGTGAGACTATGACCTAGTGGGGGTGCCCAGGCCACTGAGTCTCCTCATTACCTCTCTAAGAGGTGGGGGACATTACATGTAAATAAATGTTTTTCAGGATCGAGATTATCATATGTAGGTGAAGGCAATATTGAACCCCCAAAATTAATCTCCTCGACGATACCTTTCCAACATGCTATCATACGCCTAAAACAAAGATCGTATGCAAAAGTTATGACCCTGAGAAGTTGATGTACTAACTTACCCAGACGGGGCCAACATGACTTTTGGCGCTTCATCTCCTAGGGTTAGGTTTTTGGATGTCTAGGGTTTTTAGCATTCCTATTTATTGTAAAAAGGATTTCAGAGACTCATTGTAATCATCTTGCTGCGAATGAGCACAACCGTCACATCTCTTCTCAGAGATAAGACGCCACCATTCCAGCAAGCTTGTTTTCACTGCATTTTACAGTTTCAGCTTAGTTTGTTATTGAATAGAAAACCAATTTTATTGTATCTTTGTTATTTTGTGTTAAGAACCTATTAATAATTTGTATTCATTTTGTTCTGCTCATAAAATCCGGATCAGATGAGGGATGGCACGTCGTCCAACACTGATGATGATGATCAACAGGGTGGTGATGGCGATGCTTCTACTTTAGTACCTCCTCCTAGTCCCCCTCCAAGTGATGGAAACGCTTCTTCTTCAGTACCTCCTCCTTGTCCTCTGGGTGTTGATGTTGATCAGAGTGCACATGATCATGACGATGTTGCATATTAGGATGGTGATTGTGCTTCTGCTTCAATACCTCCTCCTCCTCCTTCACCTCGCCCGGATGAGTAGGGCACATCACCTATTCTTCCACAATATGCTTTTCCTGAGAGACTATGAATATATATTTAGTTATAGCAGTTATTTGTATTTTTGACCAGATATGTACATTATAGCAGTTATGTTACTTGTTCATATATACATAAAACATTTTTTTTGTTCATGTTGATGTACTTAATTTATATGTTGATGTAATTAATTTATATGTTTATGTTAATGTTGATGTTAGTTCATGTTAAATTATATTAATCTTCAACCTTACTTTGTATCACAATTCTACAAACTAGTTTACTTGAAAGTATGATGTGATAATTGGTCCTTATTTCGAGAATATTGATTTTGTTCATAAGTTCATATTGAACAATTAAAAATAGTTATGATAAGCTCAATTAGCATTTATAAAATATTTGTGATATTTTGACTTCCTTTTAATTGTAATTTAGTCATATTTTTTTATATTCCCATAATTAATACAAGTCTCAAAATCTCTAATTCAACATTTTTTACTATACTATAAGGATGCATGAATATCAGACTTAACCAAGAAAAGAGAAAAAGTTATAAAAAATGGTAAATATATGTCAAGTATGTTATTAAATAAAGTTTGAGCAAGTTAAAAGTAAATTATATTAATCTTCAACCTGACTTTGTATCACAATTTTACAAACTAGTTTATTTTAAAGTCGATGTGAAAATTTGTCCTCATTTCGAGAATATTGTTTTTGTTCATAAGTACATAATGAACAATTAAAAATAGTTATGTTAAGCTCAATCAACATTTATAAAATCTTTGTGATATTTTAACTTCCTCTTAATTGTAATTTGGTCATATTTTTTTATATTCCTACAATTAATAGAAGTCTCAAAATCTCCAATTCAACATTTTTTTACTATACTATAAGGATGCATGAATGTCAAACTTAATCAAGAAACATGTACAAAAACGTAAAAGTATCCTATGTTACATGTTGTTAATTGTTGTTCAATATTAAGAATTGAATTAACTATTATGAGTTTTAAAATTTATCTCTTACCCACAAATAAAAATAGGGGATAAACATAGGGGATAAGGTATAAAAAATTTGTTATGATATACATGTTTAATTCAATTTTTAATTATATATTTTATTATTGTTATTATATATTCTATGTAATATAAAATTAATATATAACTTAATATATTATATTTTATTAAGGTAGAATTAATATATATAATATAATATATTATATTTATTGTATTATATTATATTATAGTATATTATATTATATTTATTTATTATATAGTATATTATTATATTTATAATATAAAATTAATATGTAACATAATAAATTATATTTATTATATTACATAATATATTATACAGCTTGAGTGGGCCTAATGGTTAAGAACATGTGTTTCCTCTTAAGAGGTCACAAGTTCAAATCCAGAGGGGGATAGGGTATGTATACCTCTGTAGACTTGATCGTGACCTTAAAAATAGATTATTATTATTATTATATTATGTATTTGATTTTTACGTAATATCTTAAGTATATATTATTATATGGGCTTAGAGAGGGACACATGCATTAATTATTTAAGGACAATGATGTTTTTTTGAAACACTCAAGAGAGGCTCATTTTAGATTTGAATATTCCCCTAATTAGTATGTATACAATCACAATTAAAAACTAATACAATATAATAAGATATGGTAATGATATGAAAAGGTGGGTAACAAAAATACATTTTAAAATTATGATATAAAATATTTGATATTTACAATACAATAATATATTGTTTTTTAAAGTAAAAGTTAAAATTAAAATACTAAAAGTTCAAATATCATTTAGATTTACAATGGAAAAATATTTATATCATTTACACATAACATTTAATTATACCATCCAATCAAAAAATTAATAATATTTCATATCAAATATTAAATACTATAAACAATATTTTTTTTAATAATCAAATTATAAAATCCACTATAGATTAAAAACATAAAAGAAGTAATTAAAGAATAAAACACGTATAATATATCACTCTCTGTTGTCATCTCCCTGATTATCTTCCTCACTTGGCATGATAACATTGTTGTTCTAAAAAATATGTTTTGATTTAGGGTTGTGTCTTAATACAAACCACTAATCCCTATCCAACACATCTAGGTTAAGAAACACTTGGTTGCAGTGTTTTGTGAAAACATAAGGCTCCTTAGCTTCAACCCACATCTTTTTAGAGTTTATATATATCATCCCATTGTCACGATCTTCCTTTACATTATTTCAATCAAAGGTGTCCCACCACTTGCACCTAAAAATAACACATTGGAAAGAAGAGAAGTCCACTCAAATGATATCTTGTATCTTTTCAACGTAACCTAACTTCCCGTATATGGTGTTTTGATCATGGTGGCTAGCATGACTAGATTGGTCGAACTCAACTTCCACTCCACAATATTGTGTCACGTGTCCATCATCGATATCCTCTATGCAAAAATGATGTACATATGCCCACATAGATGGGAATAAATGAACATATAAAAAAATGAACAAATCACAGTGTCGATATGTGTCTAATAACCCAACCATTAAAATATAAAATAACATAGATGTAATTACAATTCAAATGTGCATTATGAAGTTAAAAATTATGTACAAAAATAGATTATTGTCGAGTTGCTGCAACCAATCCCTATGTTTAGTGCATCCTTTTCTTCACGTGGGTAATGATTAGATGCACCATATTTATCTCTGACTTGGTCAGAAACCCAACTGCTGGGGCATATCATTGTCATATTTTCTTTTAAATGATCATGATAATGCATGCTTCTACCATTCAACCATCTGAATTCTTTTCCATCACTTTCCCATTTCCTCCTCTTATGTTCGTACAATGTGACCCACAACTGTGTTGCCTCCGAATTGTAAAGAATGAATTTATTGATGGCATCAATTTCTAAATTCACTGATGTATTCATGAAATGAAACCAACATATAGTACATATTATATCATTATCAAAATATACGTTATAAAGTTTGGTGTGAATAGTTACTGTGTAGAAATTTGACAAACGATAAGTCACTTGCTCTTTATCAAGGGCCTTTTTCCATTTGTTTGGAGAAGTTCCCATTCTCTTTTGTCTTCATCCCTTTCGTCATCCCAAATAACTACACCTAGTGTGTTTTTGATATTCTTGATGTACTCACTGGCATAATAGAAAGACTCATATGATATGTACCCCTTTGTCATAGACCCCTCAAGTTTTTCTCTTTGATGAAAACATCCTTTCAATTTCTTCATGTACCTCTCTAAAAAATCATCCAATGACAGGAGACCACCTCGAATAATTCAACCTCATCTATGAATTAGAATATGAACCTGCAAGTCCATGAAACTCGATGGTAGTTCCTTCTCAAACATACAAACAATCTCATCTATCTCTTGACGCCACCTTGGAATGCTAGCCATATGAATATCCTTTGATGTGATCCAACATACAAATGTAGATAATTTAGATATGGAACACCTTAGGTCATGGGGGAAGTCATGGTTCACACACCCATGCATGAGTATAGGATAATGACACTAGAAAGTAAACACATGCAAGATATTTATGTTTTATCCCATGGCATAAAAATAAAAATTACAAATAATAAAATCATATTTTTGACATACATCGTGCCTTTAGAAGGTTCAAATGGTCATTTGATTCCAACCCTGACAAATGGTCTTGATGCACAATGAAGCAACGTCATAGGGAAGACCCATATAAATAAGTCATCTTCACACCCAATATAACTTCCTTTTCCAAAGAAACATCTTCTTTCTTCAAAATGCATGGGACATCACCTTCTTTGAAAGACCAAGAGGGACCAACCTCTCCTCTACTTTATTGTATTGACCAGTGTTTCTTTTTAGTTTTTGAAGAAATAAGATCTCTCCTCACAACCAATGTGTCATTTTATTTCAATGATATTTTCCTCCATAAAGAAGATGAAACATTTTTAAATATATGCATGGGATCTATTAAGTGGGAAATCTTAAGATTCTCCCAATATGGGAGATCATAAAAGATAGATTTCATTTTCAGCCCAATGGGAAATTTCTCAACATAGGTGTCAAAGAATTTTGGATCATCAAACATATGCTCCCAATTTGAATCAAACATTTATGTAATATCCTTCTCCTTCTCTCTCTCATATGCTCTAAGCCATTCTGTTAGTGTCATTATTGTATGCCTTTGGGTTCTCTCTGGTTTACCATTGAAAGTAGATGTTTCTCTTCTATAAGGGTGTTCTTTTGGGAGGAATACCCTCGAGCAGTCGTACACTAGATTTTGTAGGTGGTTGGACCACCTAGTCTTCAAAAAAGGTCCACACCATTTGCATCCATTATATCCTCCAGTTACAATAACTGCAAAATTATTGTATACATAACATGTTAGTGGTTAAGAATAAAAGGTCAATCACAACGAATTAAATATGAAAATAAATATTGTTGCATATATAAACAAGTCAATAAACATGTTAATTACTAGAGAAAAATCCTAAGTCTGGATAATCATGTGTGGTGTAAGCACATATGCCATACAATGTAAAACTCCTCTTTGTTGTGATGGGTCTTGATACATTGTATACATGTATCCCTTCCCATAATTCCTTCAATTCATCTACCAATGGTTGTAGGTAGACATCCATATTTTTTACTTGTATTCTAACATGGAATATAAGAGCCAACATAACATGTTCATTATTCACGGACAACCATGGGGGGATATTGTTATTGATCACTACTATAGGACAAAATAATAGTTGGTGTTTTGAAGGGAATATGGATTCACACCATCCATTTCTATGCTGAGTCATGGACTTTGTACTTCATCCTTGAATTTTTCTAGTCATGTATCCTCTATATGCTTCATGGCTATTGAATCTGTTAGCACTAAGAGTCTCCCTTAGATTGCGGGAGGATAATCCCAACACACATCAGAGTGTTTGTTGGATGTTGGTTTTATATGATTGGAGGTCAATAAACCAAACTCAATATATGAATGATGTTCAACACAAAACTGGACAAGAAATGCACAGGAAGGCGAGGGCCACATTAATTTCAGTTAGAGAATTGAGTTGAAGTGTGAGCAGAGGGAAGACTTAGTGAGAAAGTTGAACAAGACTGCTATGAGCATCAGGCCTTCAAGCATCTTGGAGAAGAAAAACTTAGACTCAAGATCACTCTTGAGCTCAAGCTTTAGACACTGAAATATGTCCAAATAACACAGTCACAACAACACAATGATCAAACCTACATCACAATGTAGCTAAAACAACTCGACTGCATCCTCCATGCTCGAGCCATTCAGTGTAAGAGGGAGAAAGATAACAAGGGAGCTGACTAAAACTATTCATGATATGATTGTAATCAAACCTACATTACAACAACATAACAACCCTCGATTGGATCCTCCATGCCCGAGTGTTTTAGCACAATTTTTACAGAGAGATGAAAAGAAGATGACTTCTATTAACATGAAAGTCTCAATTTTGATACATAACCAGAGAATAGTTCTGGCATCAAAACATTACAAAATAGGGAGCTCTACTCAACCAGGTGATGACCTTAACAAAATATTAAAACTATCTATTTATACTAAGAACAATACACCACTACTAAGAGTGTGACCTGGTCACTACAATCAAAGCTTTGCATCAGCAAGTTCTTCTGTCAAACTAAACGTTCACCCCTCTATTAGATGCGAGCTCAGAATGACATGGGTTTTGTAGGAAAATCTGCCCACAGGGGTACCATAGGCTGATGGTTCAGTCCCCATAGCTGGGCCTTCCATGCCTTCTATCTATGGAGTGAGTTGAGGTTTCAACCACCAAATCTACTTTCATTAATTTCCTTTCCTCAGAGATTGAATGAGTGTTAATTCTCAGGGAGCGGCCATGTGCCAAGACCATAAGGGTGCCACCTATTTGTGCTACTGGCTGGCATGCATTTGGCTCTCCAGGGCTCAAGGGATAACACCTTTTCCCCTACTCCTTTTTCAATATGACCTAGGGCCATGGCCCTAAACAATTGCACAATTTTGGGCATGACCAAGGGTGGTTTGAAAGAAAATTGATTTTGTCCCTGCAATTCACCATGAACTGCCACACATCCCTTACTAAAAACCACGGTTCTGATTATGGCCCGCCCTTGAGATTTTAAAATGTGCGCACCTTCTGACCCCACAATGGAGTGCGATCATTGATATTTTGATATGATATGAAGCTTCATGATCAACGACCTAGCTCTAGAACCTTTTAGATTGATGGATCGAATATTCCCTTTTCAAATTGATGGTCGAGATCTGCTTCACGATTCGGGCTTCGGGCCTTTCAATAGTCAAACTTTATTTGAAAAAATCAAATTCTCTGGAGCTAGGGATCTGATGACGTGTGGCTCCCTAAGATCAATGACTGAGATGCTTTTTGGGTCTCCAGACTATGGGAAAATCAAATCTCAAACTTGGGATTCCAAGTGATTTTACCTGGAGCCATGGATCTGATGACGCATGGCCCTCTAGAGATCAATGGATGAAATCCATTCGTGTCTCTGGGCTTTGGGAGAATCAAATCTCAAACATAGTCTCCCAAAATATTTTACCCATAGCTAGTGATATACTGATGCGTGTCCTCATGAATTGAACAACCGAAGATTACCTCAATCCTTTAGCCAGAGCTCATGGATTTATGCCACATTTCCTATTGATGGGTGGTCCAAATGACATCATATGATGTCACGTCTTCTGATGTGTCATGATAAGGAGGGTGACATGGACATGATCAAATGACCTAGAAAGAGTGCCATGGATCATGCCTGATGAGAGCGTGTCATGTGCTTCGACACTTTGGGACTTCGATACTTCAGGTCTTGGGGACTTTCGATGCTTTTCTCATTTTAAAACTCCCAAAGTAAAACTCTTGAAGTGATAGATATGATGACATGTGGCATTCTGGATTTGGATGACTGAGATCCACTTTGGGTCTCTAGGCACTGGGAAAACAAAAACTCAAATCTCTCTTACTCTTCCCTGCATTTTTACCCGGAGTTATGGACCTGACGACATGTGTCTCTTTCTGATCAATGACTCAGATCCATTTTAGGCCTTTGGTCACTTCGACAACTTTGACAACTTTGGCTCTTCGAACGCTTCAACTGTTCGGGACTTCGGGCTTCGGCCCTTCAGGATTTCTAAGCACTTCTCATTTCAAATCTCCCGAATATAATTCCCCTGAAGGCTTGGATCAACAACCACCTGTCCCCTTTAATATCAACAAATCATATTCACTTTGGGGCCTTTTTCCCTGGCGCTATAGTTCATGCAAGTTTTCACCCTGAATGCCCGTGAGCCACTGATCTGGACTGTTCCTAAAATATTCATTGTTGAAAGATTAGAATTTCCTTCTGCTCATGCTTCAATCCTGAAATAGACTGTTAAGAAAGTTGGGGTTTGTGTTCATGGCTGTGGCCCACATGATCAATAATTTGGACGACTGTCTATGAGTTGAGAAAAAATGGAGACCAATGACTGGAACACAGGAGGCGAGTGCTCATCCTCGAAGAAAAACAGAGGGGTTTGGGGCCGAGATTTATTTCGGTTAAGATATTAAGGCAAAATATGGAACATAAACAAACAAGGGCACACAAAAGACGACTTTACATGCCGAAAGGGGATAAACTTAAGACTTGTCAATTCAAAAAGGATGGAGACAAGGAAAAATTACAGACTTAGGTAGAAACCACAAACCCACAAGACTTTGATAAGTACATGTGATAACAAAATTTGTTGGGATTCCCATAACTCTTGACTCACTTCTCTACAAGGCATGCCATCACTGCAACATAGCTAATTATTTGCAATGAAAGAGCCTTTGAATCCTTGGGATTATAAGCATGTGCCTCAATATATTATGAGGAGGACCATGCAATTTACCATTTTTATTTGATTTATGGTACCTGTCATGCTCACATTTTGGACATATCTCTTTGTCTGCATATTCTCCTCTATATAGAATAAAATCATTCAGACATGCATGCTATGATATATACTCAACACCCAACATTTTCAACAACTGAATTGTCTCTTCGTAGATACCAGGAAAAACATTATCACTAGGAAGAACCTTATGTTTGAATATCCTTCAGTCAGTGGGAAATAAAAATATACAAGGTCATTTAACATTTATAAAAGAAACCATTTCTAATGTTGATTGTGTGAAAATATTTCTCAAAATTAATATAAGGAACTTGCTGGTCAATTACCTCAATATTGTCGAGAAACATGTGTTTGACATGCCAAACTTTTCTTTCACATTGTATAGTAACATTGTTGTCACAAGCTGGGTAGACTTTGACCAGGCACTAGTTCCAAAGAGAGGGGTGGTGGAAGCAGATTTTAGGATTTCGAAAATATATCATTGATATGAGCATCATCCCCTAGCTCATCGTTCTTGAATGCGTCTAACAAAATTGTCTCCATGGAATTCGTATCTCGTAAGTAGTCATCCATACCAACATCTTTTCAATTGTCTCCATTGCCAACTTTTGAAGAACTACTAGTATTGTTGTAGTCATTCCTAATTGGTGAATCTGGACTTAGTGGGAATTGAATAGGTGGTTGATCCAACCATTCTTGGTATGCTTCCTCTCTGATTTGTGCTCTCATTACAACCTTCTCTTAGGTTGACATTGTTGTGAGGTGCAACAAAATATGGTAGGTAGGCCACTCATCATCAGAAGAATCCTAATTTCAAAAATATTGAACATTAGTACATCAATGATATTAGTAAGAACACTGCAATAATTTGTTTGTTCAAATTACATTATACCAAACAATTATTACCATCACTGAACAAGGATTGCGGCTAGAATATGGAATGTCACAATTGGCAAGGTAAAGCAGTTGTCCATTTTCATATACCAATTGCTTGCAATGTGTCTCTCTTGATAAGATCTTCCGATGTTTTTGAACCTATACTGGAATATTTTATGCATCTGAACTTGATTCTGAATCAAGATCTGACAAATTTGGATACATTTTTATTCATATTGACATGGATACAAATAATTAAATGAGATAGTCAAAAAATAAATCAAATAAGTTAAACTTACTGGAGATGGAAAGGGAGAACTCTGTGATGGACTTTGAGCAATATGAAATGGGTTGGAATTTGACAAATTAGCCATTTGATCATATAATAAGGTTTCCTCCCTGCATTTCAATAAAATTAACAATATATTTTCCTATACATATCTAAAATAAATTTCAAGGACCATACCACAATTTGAGTTTGAATATAGTTTTGAAACCATTTTTTAAGAATAAGGTGACATAAAACGTAAAATGTATACTGAAGTATTGCAAGTCATGTGAATTCACCCTAAAAGATAATTTGAGATGAATATGCTATTTTGTGTGCAACAAAATTTCAAATAACATTAAAAGATTAACGGTGTCCTTATAAACCACAAATGCATCGATGCACATATTAATAATAAGCACCAGTGTGTTGAAAAATCAACCAAACCGTGTTTCTAGAATCTGTTAATAAAAAAAATTATATGTCACTAGTGCGTCAAATAATATGGACGCATCGGTGCATAATGTAATATGGATGCATGAATCATTGTGCCAAAAAAGTTTAAAAAAAAAAACACGATTTTTTAAAACAATTAAAAAAAAGCACGAATTGAATTTCATAGAATCATTTAAATACTAAAAAGCTATTCACTATTTCACTATTTTGCAAAATTTTGCAGGGGAGAGGCTTGCAAGAGAGACATATGGAGGAACATTGTGGAGGAGAAAAATACTTTGGAACCACAATATTATTTAGAATATGAGAATTTGAAGGGTATGGTGATTCACTCTAAACCCTTTTCATAATATTTTTTTAATATTAAGAAGGTATTCAATATTTTCATTATTTTGCAAAAATTTAGAGGAGACAGATTTGGATGAGAGACATATTGGGGAGCATTGTGGAGCAGAAGAATACTTTGAACAAAAGAAATATTCATAAAATCATGATTTGAAGGGTATGGTGATTCACTCAAAACCCTACATTTAGAAAAAATAAAATAAAATAAAATCCATACTTGCCTTAAACCCTTGTTTTTTTTTTCTTTCGTGAATGCAAAATTTCACCGTAGGGTTTAACTCTTTCTATCACTTCAGAATTAAAGCTTTTCATTTTAGGTATTTTAGATCTAATGGTTTTTTTTTTTCTATATATAAGTGTTTGGCATGTGATGCAAAGGGACAACTTATTAGATCGGATCCCAAACCCAGTTAGCCCTCTGCCTTTTTCTTTTATTTTTTTAAACGATTTCTGATTTGTCATTTTTTTTGAAAGAAGTTTTTTTCTTTTTTGATGCACCTTTTCGACAGAAACACACTGGTGTGTTTATGTATAAATAACTCACCGATTAAGCCAGATTTAA
>ML780363.1:1455658-1465849 GCA_009831015.1 Picea engelmannii | reverse complement strand
AACACTGTCACAATTGTTTTAATTTTTAAAATTTTTATTCTCATTGGTGTGTAATTTTTCTATTGTTTTTTTATGAATGTTTAATTTTTTTTCTTTGTTTTTTTTTTTTCTAATGTAGTCGCTGCGATGCCTTCTATATACATCACACTATTGTAATTCACAATATTTAAAAAAATAAAATAAACTATTTGGTGCATGTTGGTGTATGGAATGCACCGATGTGTTTCATGTAATAAACACACCAATGCTTTGAATATAAAAATCGCATTGGATATAACGATTTTTTATCTCTAAAAGCTATCTAATTTATTTATAAAATATTTATAATAATTTTTGTAATGAATGGTACATGTTGAATATTGATAAAACTATGAGTGACAAGATTTCAAATAATAAAAGTCTTGGTCGACACTGTTGTTCCTGAGTTTTTACTTAAGGCTCAAAGCACAATGTCAGGCATCAGGAAATAAGGAAAGTTTAAAAGTTTTCTTTTTCTATCTCAGTTATGTGAGAAAAATTCCTTAAAATGAATTAATAGTATAACATCTCATAGGTCGTTTTTCGTGTCTGAGTTAAATTTGAAAATATAGGATGTGAGATAAAAACATAAATCTATTAGACAAATCAAGGCATCAAATACAAAAGAATATTACTTTGTCACAGAAGAAGAAAATGGATAATGCAACCTTTAAATGAAGCATAAAATGTAGCCATCTAATTAATTCATAGGTCTTGTATCTACTAACAGTAAATATAGAGGAAAAGTTGTTTGTTATTAGATAACTAAGTGAAATATAAGCACAATAGATGTTGTACTAAATTGCGATTAGGCATTCATCAAGGAAGAATATGAAGGATGTTGGACTGTGGAAAGACACAAGAACACATAACTCAAACTAGACAAAATGTGGAATCTTTGGTCTACACTTGTATTAATCCTCAATGAGGAGAGCTTTCTCAATTACAACCAGCAAGAAGAATCCCTTGCTCATTCTTTTGAATATGCATTTACAAAAAAGTTTTCAACCTCAAACGATTGGAATTCCTCTATCTTCAGAATAATTAAAATTACAAAATATGGACACTGAAATGCTTCATTTGTTGAACAACTGAGAGGGGGGTGAATTAGTTGTAAACTTGATTAAACAATTATGCTTATTTTAAATTCTTTACAGAACACTCAATGACAATCACAATAGTGCAGGGAAGTAAGCAATAGTACATTCAACATCATTCACACATATGAGATACACAAAGACACATATTTCCTGAGGAAACCCATAAAGGGTAAAAACCTCTTCTTCTTTATATAATAAGTAATATTTTCATTCTTTAAATTATCATACATATGAGCTCCAACTCATTGTGAGGCTACAACCTCTGTTTTGCAAGCTGCAACTTGCTGAGAGCACAAACTCTTTGTTTTCTCTAGCACCCATTAGAAGGAAGCACTGACTCCTTGGTTTCTCTAGCACCCACTAGAAGGAAGCACCAACTCCCCAGTTTCTCTAGCACCCACTAGAAGGAAGAAACAACTCCATAAGTGTTCCAACACCAACTAGATGGAAGCACCAACTTCCAGTCACACAGGCACCGACCTGTATAACAGAGAACAATAGTTCTCCCTTGCACCACCTTTCCACCTTGGTTTCTCTAGCTGCAACCAGATGGAAGCTACAACTCCCTATGTTCAAGCACCCACTTGAACCTCTAAGGACAACAGTCCTCCCTACCACCCTGAAATATTATTATTTTCTATTAAGATTTATTACAACGATATAAAGTTCTTCAATGGCTTACCGGTCTTATCACTGTTTTGCTACACTGCATCGCTCTGTCTGCATCAATGTCTTCTGCACACTCCTTGTTCTTTCTATTCTTTTTCCTTTTATGCTCTCTGTGCCATGTCCCTTCAATGCACCATTCCCCTTTTGTGCATTTCTGCTGATGCACTCTGCCTCCTTCTTCACACCTCAATCACTTACAATAACCCCACCTTTCTTCTTTGTTAAACATTCTTATAGTCTCTGTGCACCTTGTGCATGGAATTTGCTTCTTGCTCTTGCATCCTCTCCACTCCCAATCTCTTCCAGATCGGGGTGTTTTCTCCACTTCACTCTTCCACAACTATCCCATCTTCTGTGTGCCACGTTGTATCTCTCTATTCTGCATCTCCTGCTCATGGTGAGTGCTCTGCCTGATCATCATGGTAACTCTTTAGCTTCCCTGGTAGTTTCACCCATGCATCCATCATCACTAGGTGTTATCTTGAGATTCCTCATCTTCTCTGGCTATTGAGACTCTTTGTCTTCTCTGTCATAGACAAGCTCATCCTCTGGCAGAAACCATCATTTGTTTCTAGCAGTTACACTGTGAATGCAATAGTAGCCCTACGATCTTATTCAAATTCATCTACACCATTGAATTGTCTTCATTGAATCTTGCATTCATTTTTCCATTTCACACTTCAGCATTTTGACAATCCTGTTGTGTGGCATCTCGACTCTCCAAGTCATGATCTCCAAAACTCCGAAAAAGGAGCTTGCTACTTCAAGTTTTTCTCTATAGCTCTTCGACGATGTGACCACCAGTGGTGACAAAGCGCTTCGATTTCCAGATCAACGGTCCTCGATCCGTGGTGATCAGATGACTATCCTTTTCCCTGAGACTTCAGCCTTTGGGACTTTGGGGGAGTGAAGGAGTTAAAACTCCCGAAGAAAAAACTCCCAGAGTGAGGTCAGTCTTACATCACTCGATGATGTGTGGTGACCAGAGTGGTTGTAACGTGTCACTCAAAATTGTGATTTCCAGTGGCCTGAAATGCCTAATCAACTCGACACTTGTCGTTGTCTGATCATGCCATGTATCATAGTATTCCACCTGTCCTTTCTGATGTGGTCTGCCACATTCTCCTCCTAGATCTATCGGCCCAGATCACTTCACGATTTCACATATCACGATTTCGACATTCTTGATGTGAATATTCTTGACATTTCCATGACTCAGTGTGTGAAACTCCAAAATGAAGTCAGATCATCTTTTTGTCATTTTTCACTTCGCAACTTTGGGACTCCTGTGATGAGGAGTCTTGACACTTGACTCCTCCATCTCCCAGTATCCAAAACTCCAGTATCCGAAACTATCTCATGCTTTCAGGATTTCGGCGTTTCACACTTTACGATTCTGGGACTCCTATGGTGAAGTGTTTTAACACTTCAATTCCTGGTATCTAGAACTATCTCCTACTTTTGGGACTTCGACATTTCACATTTCACGATTCCGGGACTCCTGTGGTGAAGTGTTTTGACACTTCAACTCTCAGTATCTGGAACTGTCTCTTTCTTTTGGGATTTTGGCATTTTGCATTTCGTGATTCTGAGACTCCTGACGATGAGGAGTCTTGACTCTTCCAACTCCCAGTATCTGAAACTCCAAAATGGAGGCATTTCCTAGTCTGTGAAACTCTTCTTTTAAGTGCCTATTTCAGGATTTTGGGATTCTGTATTTTGCAACTCCGAGACTCCTATGTTGAAGAGTATCAACTCTTGACTTTTCAATCTCCCGGTATCCAAAACTCCAAAATGGAGCTGGATCAATGTATTCCGGTGTTTCACATTTTTCCGTTTCGAAATTCTTGTTGTGAGTTGCTTCCTTGACTCCTCTAATGCTTGGTATCTGAAACTCTGAAATGGAGTCAAATCAATTTGTCCCTGAACTTCCTTGCCTGCCTGTTTGCCATAAAATGATCAAGTACACTCTTGCACTCTGCGTGCACCTCTATACTTATCCTCATGACCTTACGTAGTCCCTGTTTTTCCATCACTACATACTCTGATCTTGCCATCAATGACAAGCACACCTATCTGTAAACATGCCAACATCATTTTCAATCTTCTTGATCCTCTCATTATGATGGCATGAACATTTTCCTTTCCTGTCTTCTAGATCCAAAATAGTTAATGTACACAAATTGTATTCATTTGTTTCCAGAGGTACTACCTTTTCCCTTCTCAATACATTTGATGCACCTGCTCACAAATTTGTCTACCAACCCAGAATACCATGTTAAATTATTAGTCTAAAAAATGTATAATTTCTTTTCCAGTTGAGGCAATCTCTCTTCTATCCGTCTTCACTAACCATCTATCTATTTGAGAAATATCAACCTATTTTATTTGTGATATTTTAGCTTGTGATTCTTCCATATTTGTTTTAATGTCAAGCTGATGTTTGGCTATATTAATCTAACCCAGTGTTCCAGAACTATCTTCTTTATCGAAGCCTAATAATTATTTGTTAAGTGAACAAAAAACTTCTTCGCAAAATTCTTTCAATTCCTTAGCTATTTTCCTACCTTTGGCTATGTTTGACTCCCAAGTATTTAATATAATATCACCTCTGGTTTGATTTGAAATAGACAACCCAGATGCCATATCTCTTCCTTATTTTGCTGATGATATAACTGCTTCTTGGAAGGTAGTTCGGGAAACGATAACCTCTCTCGATCTCAAAACAATATTACTTAATGCTTCATCCATCACCTGAGAATGATTTTAGTTGATTTTTACTTTAGAGAGCAGGATTTTTTGAGCTATTTCCAGTTTCTTTAGCACCTCCAATGCTTGAACTTGAAACAAAGCTATATCCACAACCATTTTCTTAGTGGAACTGCCCTTGTCTTGCAATTTTTTTATCAACTCATCTTGCTCGATAGTCTGTCTTTCGCTCAATTGCATCTTCTTATGCATCTCGTCAAGATTGGATTTGAGAATTTGGATTTCTTGTTTATCACTAGCTCTAGTCTATTCCAGTCCTTTATTGACTTCTTCTCTAATATTCTTTTCTACATTCCTTATTTGATTTTGAAACTGATTTATCATTTGATTTCTATGCTTCAGTCTTTCTTTTAGATTATCGATTGAGAATATGTTAGTTCTTGCAAAAGATACCAAAGAGCCGACTACCTCAATAGAAAAATATTCATCTTCCAAACTCTGCCCATCCAACAATACTCTGTGTTTTTTACCATTGCACCCTCTTTCTGGTGCATTTCTTTCTTCACCACAACTTTCCTTTTCTTATTGAAAAATAAATCGGATGGAGGTATCTATTCAATAGAGATGGGTGTGAGATATCCTATGAGTATTACCTCATTATTGGGGTTTCCTCTAGTGTACTGTAATGGCGTGACACTCTGAATTGGGTTTCTGATTTCTATGGATAACTGTCTTCCGGTTTCATCTGTAGTTGATTTATCTAGTGAAGACAGTGGCCTATCTTCTCCTTGCTTTGTTATTGTCTCTGGTTGATCTTTGGCCTGGTCATTAGATACCTCTGTCATCGGGATATCCTTTTTCTCAGTTGATATCTCATAATTCTCTGAGTTTTTCGGAGCTTCTTGTTTGCTAGAGCTCTCGACTTCTGGATTCTGGGTATTTGTTTGCAGTGTACCAGGAGCCATCGGGTTTTCCCCTTGTAATACTTTCAGAAGACTACTTCTTCAGTGTTTTGGAAGTTGTAAAAATAAACCATTTTATCAGGTGAAAGGGCTCTAACTCGGCTCATAAATTCTTGGTAAGATCTCACCCCTCAGAACACTTCATCCTGAGGGGATTCTTCATGTTCATACTTTTTAAGATTGCAATTGTCCATATGGTTACCCACAACCTTCTATGGGTTGTGCTTCTTAAATTCAATGTTAACCAACTTTATTTCTTCTAATGCCACAGCTTCCACTCTAGAGTGGCCGAAATCCAATAAAGAAAATATACCAATCTGTAAGGGAAAATATGGACATACCTTTTTATGCACGGCTTTGAGTTCTTTTCTAATCCCGCCGAGTACAGTTTGTCGTGCGATCTCGTGGCACACCGGTCAGTCTGGTAAAAATTACGGTAAAGCGTATAGGGGAACTGAACAACTGAACACTCTGATGTAAGAGAAGTGCACCTCAATATACTAGTCTGCCACTTTATCCAAGTTAGACACAAATGTATCTAAAATTCTAGGAGATGGGTGACAAAAAATAGCAATGTGCATCGACACTACTACCCAATTATAGATTTCATAAAAGAAATCTTTCGCCTTGTCTTCCCAGAGTTTTGAATGATAAATATGAATTGGTTTTGTGCTATCTAGAGTCCATATCCAACCCATTAGTGGGAAATACATCATGAAATGGATGGAATCCATAATATAAGCTGACATAAAAAATGAAGTTGATTTCCCCTTGGATTTCTTTTCCTGGTATTCTGTAATTTCACTGGTCAGACTATCCGACAATATCTTGGCCCAATCGAAAGAATAACCTTCCGCCATTGTGTGTATAATGGGTACCCATGGTAAAAATAAATGGGTTGTGTTCTCTTTTCCATAAAGTCAACACATGATCATGGCTATATACATGAAATGTGGTTGCAATGATGAGATTGAGTATATGCCGTGAGAATCATCTCTGAACTTTTCAAGGCATGAGCACCAGTCCTCGATTAAATCCAATTTTTTTTTCCCATATTGATCACACTCATTCTTGCTAAAATTATCTATAAAATTGGTATTATAAGTGAAGTTTGATGTTGGAAACAACTTATACATCACCTGTATGTGTTCTGTCTGAAATGACCCAACAACCACGTTCTGAGAATTGAAAATAATTGTAGTTTGGACATCCACATGGTCTAGTGCCCATTTAATCATGTCATTGTAGGGTAAAAGAATCGGTCTTGTTGCTACCTTATGCATCTCTTCCTTAAACATAGTCTTGTATTTGATAGATAAGTCTTCCTTTTCGTTTTCACTTGAATCATCATGGTAGTTTACCAACTCGTACTGTAGGATGTTGAATATGTTCATCTAGGTTTTGACTATGTTTATACTTATGGGTGAGGTACCAGAGATGACATATGAACTTTGGCCTGAACCCTCACTAGTCTCTTTAGCTACTTTTCATGGCACCATGGTAACAGTTCTAAAAATAAAACATGTTATTTGTCACAGAAAACACATAGGACCGAGTATCTTGTTAAGCAAGCTCCGTGAAAACGAGAATGGAATTCAAAAAATGAAAAAATCTTCTTTGCCTTAAGCATATCAATCTGCATAGACCTTTTTTGACAATGCATTTAATTCCTTTATTCAAAATATTTGGGCGATAAAGCACGATATTATTTGAAAAAATTTCCGTAAATCAACTATTAATGTCATGAATGATCGATATTTCATGATTTGGGAAAAGCGTAGAGAACATTTGAATTTACCCTCATTTCAAACCAACGTAAATTTTATAGGAGATAAGACTGTTTAAGGTGTTAATAAATCAACCTTTATCTTGTTAATTAATTGTGGTTAACCTTAATCCATTTTGGGGTTTGGAGTCCCAGACAATCTTATTTCTTTTCAAGTTATGATCCCTGAATCGTGAGATCACGATTTGATCAATTAATATTAATCGAGTTTAACCTTTTAATTAATCGTGATTAGTTAATGGTTTTGCAACTTCAGCTATCAAGATTTCAAGTTGTCGTTCAAGACAAGATTCCTGAAACACAAAACTATGATATGAATTAATTTTCGTTAATCATTATTAATCGTTTAATTAACCCGGTTTAATTTTAAGCTAGTTTCACAATTTCGTATATCGGGACTTTGGTGGTTGCTCGAGGTAGGATCCCCGAATCATGATGTCACGATGTGATTAGTTAGTACTAATCAATTTTATGACTTAATTAACATGGCTTAAAACTTATCATAGTTTCTCGATTTCACACGTCGATACATTGAGACTCTTTATATGTTGGACTGTTAGGTCTGTGAAACCCCAAAACCCGATATTTTGAAGACTATTTTTGGCGATTTGAGCCCTTAACTAGTGGGTGACTCCATAAATTTGAATAACTTAGGATCATTGTATCAAACAGAAGACCTCATCAATGTTGATACCCAAGTGCACGTTTGTCTTTATTTAATGAGAACTAAACCTATTTAAGTTTAAATCTTAGAAAAAAATAAATGTTTCAACATAGGCTCCATCTAGGGATCTTGTCTCCCTGCGGAATGTGAAGAATAGTATATCAAGTGCCTTTATTGGGTAAATGGAGTCATTATTTCATTTTTGTGAAATGGTTTCTAAAAGAGGGCACACAAATAACTTATGATTAAATCCTTATCTCTGGAAAATTTCAAAACTTAATCATTTACTGCTCTCGCGTTTAGACTTATCAATGGCTTCCTTTTCTTAAAATTGACTTCAAATTTTCTTAAGATAATCAAAACAATCTTAATCGTTCTAGTAGGATCTGTTCGATTTTTTTCGCATCAAGGTAAATTAAATTCAGTGTTTTTAGTCAGGGAGTCCCGTGTTAGCTTAGAATGTAGATCTAGTAAAAAAGAGAACTAATTACTAGAGTACATTGTAGTTCATGTATAACATCCTTGCAGATATCATAGACATTGATTCACTGCCAGCGAGCCTATCCAGTACCCCAGTGAAGTTATCTAATTTCCCACATTGAATTTCCTTTCACCACTTCAATTAGTAATTTTTCATTTAAATGCTGAGATGAGGGAAATCATTTAATGAATTTCCTTTCATCATCTTTTTTTTTGGACTAGATGGGGGCAATCATTTAATCAATTTCCTTTCACCATCTGTATTATAGTTTTTTTAAACATGAATTGGGGGAAATAAATTTGTATACAAAATACAATTGATGATATCTACTTATAATTTAGCAACATAGGTCTGCTAACTCACTTTGATTACTCTAGCCTAATCCTCCTTTGAATTTCAAAACATCTTTGCCTATGGGGAAATTTCCATGGGGAGTTTTGATTTTCCAGGGAATTTCCTTGAGCAAAACTAATTAGTTTAAACCTGTTAGAAGGAATAAGAGATTCAGGATTAGACTAAACATACTTTTTCTTCCGTTAAAGTCAGAGGAATCATAAGAGCTTTTTACCTATTCTCATTTTTTTTTTCGGTTTTCAGAGCTAAGGTGAAATCATTTTTCCTCTATGAAGACCATGGGATGATATCAAGAATCACACGAAAATACAATCTTTGAAAATATGTGGTGGAAAATAATGAGGTTTTTAGATGTTCTGTTATAAGTATAAGTACGACCACTCTGTTGGGTATGTGTTATATTCTTTGCATGTGTGTGTGTGTGGGTGCGTCAGATACGACAACTGCGTTTGATGATCCCTTCACCTAGAGCTCTGTCGTTGCGTCGGGCACTTCCTAGGGGGGTCCCAGGGGGGGGCAGGTATGCCCCCCCCTGGTTACGCGTAGCGTTCGACACCGGGCGGTAGCCCGGGGCAGTGCCCCGAATTTTTTTTTTTGGGCGGTTTTTGCTATTTTTAGCAGATTTTGCTATTTTTAGCTTATTTGTAAATTAATCCCAGATTAAGGGATTAGGGTTTTGGTATCTACAGAATACCTAAAAAAATTGTATATATTGTATGGCGAATGGTGAAATTCGATATAATGAAAAAGAAAGGTTTTCCCGGTTGAGGGTTTCCGGTAAAAATCTCTGTGTACTCTGTGTATGAGCCATTGATTAATTTTTGTATTGCTTAAGAATCTATATGCATTGCTTTACTTCGTAGGTTTAAAACTTACATGTGGTATCAGAGCACATTTTTAGCTTCAGAGGGACACCTTTGTTGCTGAGGGTTTGGCTCAGTCTTGATAGATCAAGTTTATCTTGGGTCTGTGATAAACCTGGGTTCAGTGGGAGCTTTTGCAGTGGAGATTCGAGTAAAGTAAGAGGAATGGCGAGCTCATCTAGAATTGAGATAGAGAAGTTAAATGGTAAAAACTTTGAGCTATGGAAGCTCAATATGGAGGACCTTCCTGTAGACAAAGAACAATGGATCATTGTGGATCCCGGTACACAGCCTACTGGTACACCATCTACAAGCACACAGACTACTGGTACACAACCTACCAGTACACAAACTACTAGTACACCGGTTACTGGTATGTCAAAGGAAGATTGAGACAAGTTGGACAAAAGAGAAAGGAGTACCATTCGACTCTGCCTGGCATATTCGGTGTTGTTGAATGTCTCAGGAGAATCTACAGCCAAGGAACTATGAGATAAGTTAGGGAATTTGTATCAATCAAAGTCCCTGGTAAACAAGTTGTTTCTTTGAAAGAAGCTGTATCATCTTAGGATGGAAGATGGAGAT
>ML780363.1:1437147-1452807 GCA_009831015.1 Picea engelmannii | reverse complement strand
GCAGACTGGGCTGGAGATTTGGATCGCAGAAGATCTACAAGTGGGTATGTGTTTAACCTATTTGGAGGAGCAATCAGTTGGATGAGCAAAAGACAGGCTGTAGTGGCACTCTCAACTACAGAAGCTGAATACATGGTAGCCACCCATGCAAGCAAGGAAGCAGTATGGTTACAAAGATTGTGTTCAGGTATTGGGTTGGTACAATAAGCAGTGAAATTAGACTGTGACAGTCAGAGTGCAATATTCCTGGCAAAGAACCCAGCTTATCATTCGAAGACAAAGCATATTGATGTTCAGTATGATTTTGTGAGAGACATGGTTGAGGAAAAGAAGGCGTTGCTGGAAAAGGTTGACACTTTGAAGAATTCTGTAGATTCATTGACAAAGTCTGTGAGTACATAAAAGTTCTCTTGGTGTGAGTAACAATGGGCATTTCTGCCCTGGATTGTTGACTATATATTCCCATGGACCCCTAGATGCAAAGAAAACAACAAGTGGGAGAATGTTGGGTATGTGTTATATTCTTTGCATGTGTGTGTGTGTGGGTGCGTCAGATACGAAAAATGCGTCTGACAATCCCTTCACCTAGAGATCTCTCATTGCACCGGGTGCTTCCTAGGGGGGTCCCAGGGGGGGCAGGTATGCCCCCCTTGGTTATGTGCAGCGTTCGGTAGCCCGGGGCAGTGCCCCGATTTTTTTTTTTTGGGCGGTTTTTGCTATTTTTAGCGGATTTTGCTATTTTTAGCTGATTTGTAAATTAATCCCGGATTAAGGGATTAGGGTTTTGGTATCTACAGAATACCTAAAAAAATTGTATATATTGTATGGAGAATGGTGAAATTCGATATAATGAAAAAGAAAGGTTTTCCCGGTTGAGGGTTTCCGGTAACAATCTCTGTGTACTTTGTGTATGAGCCATTGATTAATTTCGGTATTGCTTAAGAATCTATATGCATTGATTTACTTCGCAGGTTTAAAACTTACACACTCCTGTGAAAATTTTTTACTCGATTCCTGAAACGTTTCTTTTAGGTCTTCTTATTGATCTTTTTTATTACACGTTTTATTTCTTTTTTATTTTATCCAGAGAAAACTCTTGACAATTAAAATGTAATTTCCATTTCTATGGTTATAGATTAGGTGACAATATTCATACGTATGAGACCTATGTCATATTAAGTGATACTTCTTTGAAAATCCAGACAGGGTAGAAGTTCATACCTTAGATTTACTCTTATGTTTTCAACCAAGTAAACTATTTATTTGTCACCTGTTTCGAGTGAGAGCCAATGTTTTGATACATGAAGGTTGATTTCTAATTTCTCTGATCTCTTGGATATCGACAAGTATCCTACATGACAGTAATATGAAACACGTCAAGAACTTACACAAATCAAACTTTGTATGTTACTTGTTTTTATATTTTTTGTTATGAAATCAATTAGCCTGGTTTTATTTATAGTGAAAGTAAAAACTTACTGAAAAAATGAAAAACTATGACTCAAAATGAAGAAAACAAACTAGTATGTATAATGAGAGTTTGGAAACTGATCATTGCAAAAAATGATTAAGATAACGCCTGTTGATAGGGGAATTAAGGATTTTACCATCCAGATTTTCTAACAAAAATGAATTCTTCCCTTCAGAAGCTGTGATTTTGAAAGGTCTGCACCATATATAGTTGAATTTGCCATGTTTTCCTGAGTCTTCCTTTCTAGCATCCCATTTTAAAACCAAGTCACCAGGGAGGAATTCCCTATCTTTATCTTTTTGGTCAAATAGAGCTTTCATGTCATCTTAATACTTCTGAAGTTTTTCATCTACTTCAACCCTATTTTGTTGGACTTCAATCAGTTGATTTATTCTTCTGGTGACATGATTTGGATATTCCTTTTCATCTTGCCAGAGTTTCATTACAGGTAGAGACAGGTTTATGGGTAGTACCACTTCAGTTCCGTACACCATCTGAAAAAGGGGATTTCCCGATTGATTTCTTGGTGCCTATCTGAATCGCCCACAAAGCATATTTCAAATGCACATGCCAGGCTTTCTTATTCTCGTTCAACACTTTCTTAATTATGGTGATCAATATTTTATTTGATGATTCAACTAATCCATTTCCTTGAGGATAGTACATTGTGGAATGGTCTACTACAATATTGTACTTTTGTCAAAAACTGACCATCACCATAGATTTAAATGCCTGGGAATTATCTGTAACTATCTTCTAAGGGAAGCCAAATCTGGATAAAATGTTTTCCTCCAAAAATTTTATCACCACCGAATCTGTATCATTTTTTTTCAGAATGGATTCTACCCATTTGGTGAAATAATCCATAGTGGTCAGGATCCACTTTTGTTGCGTGCTAGAGTGTGGATTGATTTCACTGATAAAATCCAGCCCCCATTGTTGAAACAAGGCTTCTATTTTAACTGGGACCAAAGGTAACACAAAAAGTTTATGCTTGTCTAAAAACATTTGGCAAGGATTATAGGCTCTAAACTTCGCATTCACATCAACAAATAATTTAGGCCAATAATATCTTGCTCTCAGGATTTTGTAGGCCATTTCTCTCCATGCGTGATGACCTACACACACTCCTTTGTGAAATTCATTTATCACTCTCTCCGTTTCGGATTCTACCAAATAGCTTAGTAAAAAGCCTAGAGGATCCTTCCAATATAATTGGCTATCCATGATACAATATTTTACAGCGTGCAACTTTAACATTCTAGATTTAGAAGGAGTCATATCGTCCAGGTACTGCAGAGTTAGAAGGTAGTAGACTATATGTTTATATCAAGTTGAAGAAGAGAACTTCTCCTCAATTTGAGTTGTTGGTATTTTCTTGTTGAATTTGTCTATGTCCAGAAATCCTTCACACTCTTGTAGGATGTTTATTCCAAGCACTCTGAAATCAGATTCAACTAGTAGCTTAGCCAAACCTTGTCCTTTGAAAAGATTTTTTGGTTTCACCTCTAGATCAAATTATTTAATTTTGCAAGCCATCGGCCCCTCCTTCCATCACTATCGGGTTGAACCAATATATCTTTAATAGAACCGGTGGGTACATATGAAATTATTTTAGAATGTATTACATAGGTCCTGAAATCCTTTAGGGCCTTCACCATTGCATAGGCATGATTTTCCATTATATCATATCTCATCTTTGCATCTCTAAGGATTTTACTGAAGAAATATATTGGTTGTTCGAACCCTTCTTCGTTGTTCTAAAGGAGTACTGCAACAATTGTGTGTTCGGATGTGAATGTGAAAATTAAGATTTCTTTCAGATAATCTGGGCTTTCTAGCACTGGTGCTTCACCTATGACCTTCTTGATGTTCTCAAATGATTCTTTGTATTCGTTCTTCCATTTAACCTCGTTGTCCTTCTTAAGGATATTTGTAATCAATTTCACAATTTCAGCGAAGTTTTGGATAAATCTTCTTAAAAAAATATTTTTTCCTAAAAATGACCGAATCTCTTTTCTATTTCTAGGAATATTGATAGTATCCATAGCTTCAACCCTTTTCTGATTGATTTTAATTCCATCCCGAGATACTATATGGCCCAAGAGTTTACCTTCCTGCATTGCAAAGTGATATTTCTTGGGGTTTAAAGACAAATCGGATTTGTGACATTTCTCAAACGTTTGTTTGAGGTGTGCCAGGTGTTCTGCATTAGATTTAGCAAATATAGTTAGATCATCAAGATAAATGAAAATGAACTTATCTCTTTCACCAACAAAGGTGATGTCCATAGCTAGTTGGAAAGTGGCACCTACATTCATCAAACCAAATAGCATTTTGTCACACATAAAGGTACCCCATGGGGTGGTGAATGCGGTTTTTTCTTTATCATCCTCACGGACTGCAATTTGATTATAGCCCAAAAATCGATCAATCATGGACATTATATTTTACTCAACCAATTTTTCCAATACGTGATCCATTTTAGGTAATGGATAATTATCTTTGAGGGATGATTTGTTTAAATTTATGAAATCTATGCACAGTCTGATTTCACCATTCTTATTTATTACCAATACTAGATTGGCTACCCATTCAGAGTATCTGAGTGGAATAATGATTTTAGCATCCAGGAGTTTCTTTACCTCCTTTTATATTACAGGCAGTAGTATGGGATTTATCTGTCTAAGCTTCTGCCTGAATGATTTAACACCCTGCTTCAGAGGAATCTTGTGTTTAATTACGATGGTATCATAAGTTCTTAATTCATCATAGGACTAGGCAAAAACGTCCTTGTACTGTTTGAGAAATTTGACATATTTTATTTTTACTTCAGGGGGGAGGTATTTAGATATTTTATTAGCTTAGGAGTTTCCTTGGTGCCTATATCACAATATTCAACCTCTTCAGGCTGAGGCTGTAAAGAAGACTTTAAGGGAATGTCTTCACGATCGAATAATCTCTCTAGAGGAATCAAACCCTTAGAGATCTGATTTTTTTTAGTACAACCATGAAATGATTTGCGATCTTATCTCGAAACTCTTGAGGATATTCACCTTCCTGCATTATCCAAACATGATCATTCTGATTTTCCTGATCAATATGGGTTTCAGCAAATTCGTCCACCATTTCTAAGAATTGTCTGATTTTCTCATCATCTTCGAATACCTTCCAGTGTTGTATATTGTTTGGTATTGATGGTCTGTGCCTCATTTCTATATAATATTTTAGCTTAAGTATAGTAGGAGGTACAAACATCGCAACGACTTTGGCCAAGGAATCCGCCTGTTGATTTTAAACTCTAGAAATGTGGTGGATATTAAACAATGAGAAAAATTTCTCAATCAGATCCCGAACACAATTTATGTAGGATATTAACCTTGGGTGTTTGTCTTGGTACAACTACTTTATTTGTTTTATGATCAATTCTGCATCACCATAAACAATCAGGTTTTCAATTTTCAGCTTCCTAGCAGCCTCTAATCCCAAAACCAGGGCCTCATATTCACATACATTATTGGTGTAATTGATATCCCACTGTAATATGTAAGAGAAGGGAATAATAAAATCATCCCCAGGTGCTACAAACAACACTCTAGCTCCTACTCCTTCACATGACGAAGAACCATCGAAATGCATTTTCCAAACTCCAATCTTATTTACATTTTCATTTTTTTTTCTATTTTTTCCTTTTCCATATAATTTTCTTCTATAAATTCTTCTAAATCATCATCAATCAATAGTATAGAATTTTCTAAATCCTGATATGTGACATACATAGGGTAATTATTCGGATTCAACGGATCACTTACTATATATGCCAACTTTGTTTCTCTGTACAGGTGGATGAACTGTCTGCCGAAGATTGAGATTGTAGCATATGTCATATCAAGTTGAAGGGATCCTCCAAGATTAGAGCCCCAAGACTTGGATAACAACATACCATACTTCAGAGGGATATCAACAACAAACACATCCATTCGAACACATTTTATAGGAATTTGTGCAAGATTAATCACTAAATCTTTAATCATACCCAAACATTTAACTTTTCTCGAATCAAAAGAATAAATATCTTCGTATGGTCTGGTAATTTCGAGACCAAGTCTATCCATAATAGCTTTGGGAATCACATTGTGGGAGGCTCCAGAATCCAACATGCAATTATGGAGCAGATGATCATGCACAGTTAGTGTAATGTAGAAAGGAGCGATGAAATATCTGGTACCTTCAAAAAGAAAACCAAACACTATATTCGGTTTATCATCTTCTAAATTTATAACATCGGCCTGACTTTCAATATATGAAAAATTGATCATTTTGGCAATTTGTTTTCCGTATGTAGGGTTTTTTTCCAGTTCGAACAGAGGTACAAGAATCTTGATCTTATTAATCTCATTTTCTAGACTGAAATTTCCTGTTGTTTTATCAACTTCTTTGGTTTGGATTTCTATCTTTGTTCTTTCTGATTTATTGGTATGTGTTTCTTTTTCTTCATTTATTTTTTCTTCCATAGTTTGTGTTTCAGCTGCTTTTACTTTGATAGTCTACGTTTTAGCCATGGGAATTTCCACTGTTCTTGTATTCTTGTATTAGTAGCTGGTGTTTCTATTTTTTTTTTTGTCTTGGAAGACTTTGTGTTTGGCATTTGTTTTAACAATCAGCCTTTCAACAACTTTGGGAGATACCTCGTCCTCTTCCCCTCTCAACAAGATTCTCTTGGGTTGGACAATTGTCATATTTCTATTTCTAGGACTCAAATTATACTTCTATTGGACCTCGACCATTATACTATCAATGATTCCTTGATAAGAAAAATATTATGTGATATTTACACTATCATCATTATTAGACTGGTATTATGCATTTAAAGATCTTTCATAATCGTGTCTTGTCAGACGAGGTTTTTGGAAGTCATCGCCAAGATTATTCATATCTTCCTGTAACTCCTCAAACTCTTGTATGTCATCTCCTCCTATAAAATTTCTGTTTTTAAAGGGAGTCTAAATCTTTTGATCTTCATTTTTAATTGGTCTTTGTTGTATTTGGGAGTTAGGGTTCCTCCTGAAATAGTTTCTAGAGAATTTATTTTCTTTAGATTGATCCAGTTCCATCTTTGTTTTTCTTTTGATAATTCTTTAATTACTTTTGCCATATCATCCATCTTGTCTTCTGAGGACCTCCCATATCCAGAGGGTCCTGCTTGTTCTCTAAATCGTCTAGTTTCTTTATTTCCTGTTTTGAATTTAGTTTTTGACTTTCCCCATGCCATCATATTTGAATCAATCTCTACAACATAGTCTTTCATTATAGTAAGGTCGATGGATCTCCTCTCTCTCAACATTAGAGAAAAATCAGGCTCGAAATCTCTCGGGAAAGTTACTTTCACTACGGGTTGGGAAGGTTTAACCTCAGCTGGGATATTTTTATACAATTTATTAAATATTTGTGTGAATTCAAGAACTATTTCTGAATTTTTCTTTATTAAAGCTCCAAACTCGGTTAAATAATAAAGGTGATATTTTCTTTCTCCCGATTGTCTGAGAAAGGCACTTTCTAACTCGTCATATGATCTTATTGAGCCAACCGACAATCCTTGAAACCAGGTTCTCACTTATCCTTTGAAAGTTTGAAATAGGAGCCTTGAATAGACGTCTTCATGCTTGAGGCCGAGGATATCGATGAATTGATCAAGTAAATTTATATGTTCAGTCATGGTTAGGTGTCCCTCTCCTATGAAATTTGGCATATTTTTCATAAAGTTTTCAGGAAATTCGTGGAGGGGAACTGGGAGGACCAAGGGAGCATATCTAGCAGCTACTTTAGTGAAAATACTAGGAGGTGGGGGTGTCACTTGACCACCTCCTCCTCCTCCTCCCACACCATGTCCTCTGCCACCTCCGACACCACCTCCACTGGCAACAACCATTAGTAATCTAGAGGATGAAACTTGGAGATTGTAGAGGGAGTTTTCAAATATGTGTAGTGACCTTTCAGTTACTTCAGGATGACACGAAATAGGTTTGGGGAACTGACCATCAGGAGACACAAAAACTGGAAAGTAGGGAAACAAGAGACGAGGACTAGGTTCTTCAGACTTGCAGGATTTATAAACGGGAGAACCAGTGGGAGCCAAATCAGAGTGTAATATATATTCTTCAATACTTCAGGAAGTTGGACTCTTTACTTCGGGAACTGATGGAATATCAATAGAAGCAGGTATCAAGATGATCCCTTTACCTTTATTAGCAAAAGGGGTAGTTGAATCATTTTCAACCTTTATCTCGGAAAAAACCAATTTGGGGTTTATGATTTCGGCTTCAACTCTATCAGCTGACGTTTCTCCGAAAAGGATTTGGGTGGAATTTTTTTTTGGAGTCAACGGTTCAAGTGGAACCTTAGAATTAGACTGTGTGGGTTTAGGTTGGTAAACTTTACTTGTGGACGTAGTGGTTTTCTTAAGGCATCCCCTTGGTTTTAAAATTTTTTCAGGGTCGGAAACATGCATGGTCTGCCTATCATCAGGGTTTTGTCTGGTATTCCTTCAACCAAATGCCAGTTTATTAATTGTGGAGTTGCCAAGTGAAAAATAAAAAATTAATCCTTATAATGTATTCAATCTTTGTTCACTATCAAAGAGAGAAACTTCCCAATGTCATTCTCCCAGGGAAAAATCACCTCGTTTCTCCGTCCCTAGAAACAATGCCAAAAAGATGTTGTTCCTGAGTTTGTACTTAAGGCTCAAAGCACAATGTCAAGCATCAAGAAATAAGGAAAGTTTAAAAGTTTTCTTTTTCTATATCAGTTGTGTGAGAAAAAATCCTTAAAATGAATTAATAGTATAACAACTCAGAGGTTGTTTTTCATGTCTGAGTTAAATTTGAAAATATAGGATGTAATGAGAGAGAAACATAAAATTGTTAGACAAATCAAGGCATCAAATACATACAAATCTTACATTGTTACATAAGAAGAAAATGGATAATGTAACCTTTAAATGAAGCACAAAATCTAGCCATCTAATTAATTCACAGGTCTTGTATCTACTAATAGTAAATACAGAGAAAAATTTGTTTGTTATTAGATAACTAAGTGAAATATAACCACAGTAGATGTTGTACTAAATTGTGATTAGGAATTCATCAAGGAAGTATATGAAGGATGATGGAATGTGGAAGGACATAAGAACACATAACTCAAACTAGACGAAATGTGGAATATCTGGTCTGCAGTTGTATTAATCCTCAATGAGGAGAATTTTCTCAATTACAACTGATAAGAAGCATCCCTTGCTCATTATTTAGAATATGCATTTATACAAAAGTTATCAACCTCAAACGGTTGGAATTCCTCTATCTGAAAAATAATTAAAATTACAAAATATGGAAACTGAAACACTTCATTTGCAATCTTCTTGATCTTCTCGTTATGTTGGCATGAATGCTTTCCTTTCCTGTATTCTAGCTCCAAAATAGATAATGTACAGATATTGTATTCATTTGTTTCCAGAGGTACTACCTTTAACCTACTCAATACATTTGATGCACCTGCTCACAAATTCGGCTACCAACCCAGAAGACCTTATTAAATTATTATCCTAAAAAATGTATAATTTCTTTTCTAGCTAAGGCAATCTCTCTTCTATCCATCTATCCTCTGAAATGATAGACTGTAGTTGTAGATTAGGCCTCAGTAGCCATCTATCTATTTGAGCAATATCAACCTATTTTATCTGTGATATTTCAACTTTTTCTTCTTCCATATTTGTTTTAATGTCAATCTGATGTTTGGCTATATTAATCTGACCCAGTGTTCTAGAACTATCTTCTTTATTGAAGCCTAATAATTACTTGTTAACTGAACAAAAAACTTCTTCGCAAGATTATTTCAATTCCTTAGCCATTTTCCTACCTTCAACTATGTTTGACTCCCAAGTATTTAGTATAATATCACCTCTGGTTTTCTCTGAAATACACAACCCATATGCGATATCTCTTCCTTCTTTTGATGATGATATAACCGCTTCTTGGAAGGTATTTTGGGAAACGATAGCCTCTATCTCTCTTAAAACAATATTACTTAATGCTTCATCCATCACCTGAGAATGATTTTGGACTATTTTTACTTTAGAGAGAAGGCTTTGTTGAGCTATTTCTAGTTTCTTTAGAACCTCCAAAAATTGACCTTGAAACAGAGCTATATCCAAAACCATTTTCTTAGTGGAACTGACCTTGTCTTGCAATTGTTTTGTCAACTCATCTTGCTGGATAGTCTGTCTTTCGATCACTTGCATCTTCTTATGCATCTCGTCAAGACTAGACTTGAGCATTTGGATTTCTTATTTATCACGAGCTATAGCCTATTCCAGTCCTTTATTGAATTCTTCTCTGACATTCTTTTCTGCATTCCTTATTTGATTTTGCAACTGATTTATAATCTGATTTCTTTGCTTCATTATTTCTTTTAGATTATTGAATGAGAATAGGTTAGATTTTACAAAATCTCCCAAAGAGTCGGTGTTAGGACTACACAATGTACCTTTTTGCCCATACTTTTTTCCACCATTACACTCTTGTTCACTCACATTTAAACTCATATTATCACTTTATCCTATCTTTCCAAAGGTATACAACGTATCTTCTCTTTACTATATGTTTAATCTGTTTTGCATATAATTTTACATCACTCTCGTACTTAACCATTCATTAGAAATGTATAAGTGTTGAAACAGTTCAAACTGCAGATTAGCATTTGAGGCTTGTTGCTGAAACAACAACTCACAGAAGTTGTTACACAGTCCATGGTCGACGATGCTGAAACACAAAAGTTGTTACACAGTCCATGGTCGACGATGCTAAAACACAGAAGTTGTTACACAGTCCATGGTCGACGATGTTGAAACACAGAAGTTGTTACACAGTCCATGGTCAACAATGCTGAAACACAGAGGAAGTTGTTACATAGTCCATGGTCAACAATGCTGAAACATAGAGGAAGCCGTTACACAGTCTGTGGTCAACAAAAACTCACACAGATTGACTACAACAGATGCACCGTGAGCCAAGCACCAACCATCACTGCTACCTGAGAAGTGTTGAAACAGTTAGAACGCAAATCCTGTGGCTGAAATAGCCCACTATTTACGATGTCGAAACAACCTACAACAACAATAACAAGAAAGAGTTGTTACTCCAGCCGTAACAACAACACCCCACTCAGCACTTGTAATAGCATTCTGTTGTGGAAGACTAGGATATCCTATTCCAGTTTAGAAAGTCGATTTCACTAAGAATAGGACTCAGATATACACCTGTAATTTGTGATCAATTGTATCGAAGGGATTCCCTCTTTAAATAAGAGGAAATCATCATTCGAGGGATCTCCATATTTTGGTACTAAAAAGGGTTTACAGAGAAGGATGCACTTCAATTTCAGATTGTAATATGATACATTGATAGATGAATAAAAGACTATTTTGAGCATCCTTTTCTAGCCTCTTCGTTCTAGGGGAATCTTGTGAGAAGGGAGGGCCCACCTTCTTCACAAGATTCACCCGTTAGTTTTATAGTGTGTTAGTGTGATCTCTGTTTATGCCTTGATTGATTTCTGTCTTGCTGAAACACTACTTTAATGAATTCCACTTTGCTGAAACACTACTGAACTTTGTCTTGTTAAGAACTATGTTTTACTGAACGTTACATTGTTTTCATATAGTTCATGCTTGGGTAACTGTTAATCATTTTAGCTAGCAATCTTGTGTGATGAATTTATGAAAGCTTGCTAATCAGAGACTGGTGCTAAAGGTTCCTGCTTTGGGAAGGAAATAGGGTCCTGTTCTCTGTTAGAATTAGTTAGCCTTCAATTATTTCCATAAGTGTGCTAATTAGAGACTGGTGCTGAAGGTTCCTGCTTTGGGAAGGAAGTAGGGCCCTGTTCTCTGTTAGAATTAGTTAGCCTTCAATTATTTCCATGAGTGTGTTAATCAGAGACTGGTGCTGAAGGTTCCTTCTTTGGGAAGGAAATAGGGTCATGTTCTCTATTAGGAGATAGATAGCCTTCAGTGTGCATTATTTCAGTTAAGCAGTAAGTTCATGAAGTGTGATGATCAGAAACAGGTGCTGAAGATTCCTTCTTTGGGAATAGGGTCCTATTCTCTGGTTACAGAATAGTTGGTATTTTTTGTTGCAGTATCTTGTGTTATTTTAATGTAATCCAGGATTCTTCAATTAATCATTTCTTTAAAATTTGAGCTTTGCAATAGGTAGATTGCTTTTCTGTAATTCAAGTTAGAACTTCAGTTCATTCAAGGCAAGTGTGATTAATATAGTTTCCTTTACTACAACTCTAGGTTGCTTTTGAAATTGAGCATATATAGTGCGTGGTTACCTTTGAAATAAACAGACTTCCTTGGGTTGACAATTTATGTAGCACTTGATTGTTTAAATTAAATAAGTAATTATAGTGACCAACATTTTGGCATTGTTGCCGAGGAAGGTAATTTTAGATTTCAAAAGCACTTATGATTTTTCAGATACAAAGATTGCATGAGAGGATGCGGAGACCCCAAAGATACTGACCCTATAGGTGGCAAGGGCGGAGGAAGAGGAGGAAGAAAGACTTACATTGACGAGATTATATCAAAGTCCGAATTTGTTGCTCAACGACCAAACCTTTGGAAACAAAAATCCCAGCCTTCATTTCAAGCAAACTTTGAAACAAGGAAAGAGGTTTGGAGTCCTGAGACAGTCCAGAAACCAGCAGAAAACATTGAGGACAGAGCAAACGCAGTAGGGGAACAGACAGAAGAAAACATGGATGAGTACAATGAAGAATTGCATCACAAAGAACAGGCAGGTCTTGAAGGAGAGGTAAATGATGAAAACTCTTTCTCTACATTAGGATTTCCTATTGGTGATCTTCCTAGAGGAGTAGCCCCCATGAAGAACATTCCACTCTCAGCACTACCTAATTTTCAATGTTTGTCTTCAGAAGATCCTGATGAATTTCTTTTTGAGTTTGATATATTATGCAGAAGTTATGATTACATTTCCAATGCTAAAAAATTAAAGCTATTTCCAGCAACACTAAAAGGGAATGCACTAAGATGGTTTATGAGTCTTAGAGGCCATGTAATCACAACATGGGACCAAATGAAATAGAAATTCCTAAACAAATACCAGGACTATTGCTGAACAAGAGAAAAGAGGGAGGAGCTATGTAAGATGATGTAGAAAGAGGATGAAAATCTGGAGGCCTTTGTAGAAAAGCTACAGTATAATCTACAAAGATCCAGTCACCCCAATGTAAGTAAAGATATTCTCAAAACTATATTATTAAAAGGAGTAAGGGATGACTATCTAGATATGTTGAATATTCTTGGAAAAGGGGACATATCTAAGGAATCATAAGATGAAATTGTTAATTTATGCAAAAGATGTTCAAGAGGAGCTTCAAGAAATAGATCAAACAGCAGGGACACCACATTTTCAAGAGTCCAAAAATCATCCAGTGGGGGAGCAACAAGAGCCAAGATAGGTAATTTACTTGAAGGTTTTAAAACTGAAATGTTAATCTCTTTTGCCTCACAAATTGACACCCTGCAGAATCAAAAGAAGCAAGTAGAAGCAGAAGCAACCCTGTCCATATTTTGTTCTCAATGTAGAGACAAGCACCCATGAAGGGAATGTCCATTGGACAAAAAGCCAATCTGCACCATCTGTGATAAAGATCATGAAACTCAACAATGTCCATCTTTACTAGGGATCAAGGCAGCATTACAACCAATGGACGAAGAATCTGACACTGTCTATCTGTTGACACAGAGAAGGTAATGGTGACCGCAGGGACAAGGTATGAATCCTAACATGCCATTTACATCTTCTAATCATTGGAATAATTATCCTTCTTTCAATCAAATGAGCTACCCCCCCTATAATCAAATGCAATAACCTAGTCAAATGAATTACCCACCCATGCAACAAACTAACCCACCCTTTGTTGATCCATCAATGTGGACTCCTTGGCCTCCACAACAACAACAACCATATAAAAAACAATGGAATCCAAATTGGAGAGGACAACAACTCCCCTTCCCAAATCAATTACCTCAATCACAATTTCTACAACCGCTCTCCTTACCATCAGGTACTCCACCAAACAATAAAATAATGAGACCCCAGCTACCTGTACAACCTAACCCTAACCCCAATAATAAAGTTGTGTAGTGCATTGATATTCATAACCAACCTACACTTTCTCTTCTCCCTGTGCAATGAAACTATATTCATTTACAATCTGGGAGAATAGTGGAACCTACCATAGCTGATGTTACCTCTTCTGATAAAGAGGAAACAAAAAAGCATGATGTACCTGAAGAGGTACAATCATCCTCTAACAATGTTGTTGAAATAGCAAAACCACCATTTCCTGAGTGTTTAGCTTTGACTAAAATGCCTGAGCCACCAACCTTCAATCTTCTAGGGGAATTACAAAATTTGTATGTCAAAATTCCTCTACTACAAGCACTCCAAGATGTACCAATCTATGCCGGGATGATGTGATACATTTGTGTTAAAAATCCTCGTAGGAAAATTAAGGATCCCCTCATAGTCCATGTTATGGGAGACTTGTCTGCACTAATGTCAGGAAAAGCCCCCCCAGTTAAATATGGTGATCCTAGCCACCCTACCATTTCAGTATAAGTTGGAAAAATGATAATCCCTCGAGTTATGGTAGACTTAGGTGTCGCTATCAATATCATGACTCTGGAAACCTTACAACTGCTACAACTCCAAAATGAATTCAGAGACACCCCAACTATCCTAGAATTAGCTGACCGATCCACAATTAAACCAGAAGGAGTCATTGAAGACCTCAGTATCTCAGTAGAATCTTGAAATTATCCAGTTGAATTTGTGGTACTACAACCCAAAACAAAGTTGGGGGGCCACCCTCTAATTTTGGGCAGACCTTGGCTAGCCACAACAGATGCTTTTATCAGTTGTAGATCAGGTTCAATGACAATTTCAAATGGTTACGAAACTAAACAACTTACCCTCTACCCTCACACTACACCCCTGATTAATAATAATAATTCTGTATGGGTAGATTTTGATGATCAACTTACTTAACCTCTTTTGACTATCGGACAAGCTCTAAGCCTTAAAGACTCCACCGAGGATGAAGTAATTAATAATTTTATTTGTGAACCCTCCTCTGTGACTCCAGAAACTCATAACCAACTAACTGCACTATTGGAGTCTGATAATCAAGAAAACCTCAACCCGAAAATCCCACCTCAAACATCTAACACCATCTCTTCTAAAAGCATACTAGTAGAAATTGAACCTGGCAAAACCCTGAATATAAACCCTAATCTGACAGAGGATGAAACACAACAATTAGTGAAGTGACTTCTAGAAAATAAAGAATCATTCGCATGGGATTACATATATATGAAAGGAATTTCTCCCGAATTATGTACTCATCGAATATATATTAAGGAAGATTGTCGACCGATCTGCCAATCTCAACGACGAATGAACCCTAATTTAAGAGAAATTTTCAAAGAAGAACTTCAAAAATTTCTCAATGCAGGGTTTATATATCCTATATCAGACAGTGAATGGGTTTTCCCATTGGTAATAGTTCCTAAGAAAAATGGGAAATGGAGAGTATGTGTGGATTATAGAGCCTTAAATAAAGCTACTAAAAAAGATCACTTTCCATTACCATTCATTGATCAGGTGTTAGATAATTTGTCAGGAAATAAATTTTTCTCATTTTTAGATGGTTTCAATGGGTATAACCAGATCAAAATTGCACCTCAAGATGAAGATAAAACCACTTTTACTAGCCCTTGGGGAACCTTTTCTTATAGAGTTCTCCCATTTGGACTATGTAATGCACCAACAACCTTCCAAAGAGCAATTTTAGGAATCTTTTCTAATATGCTTAATGAATCTATGGAAATATTTATGGATGACTTTACTCCCTATGGTGTTTCTTTTCAGGAATCACTACAAAACCTTGAGAAAGTGCTCAAATGATGCATACAAGCCCAAATCTCCTTAAGTACAGAAAAATGTCATATGATGATGAGTGAAGGAATAGTGCTTGGACATTTTATCTCATCTCAAGGAATTCAGGTAGACCCATCCAAGATACAAGTCATTAAGGATCTTCCTACT
>ML780363.1:1422891-1437062 GCA_009831015.1 Picea engelmannii | reverse complement strand
CATACTGATCACTCAGCTATCAAATACTTAATGAACAAACCTATCACAAATGCTAGAGTCACCAGATGGTTACTATTATTGCAAGAATTTGATATTACAATTGTAGATAGACTAGGAAAATAAAATGTAGTTTCTGATTTCCTTTCTCGGTTGACACCTAATGATGATACCCGAGTAGATGATTCCTTTCTTGATGAATATTTATTTGCAGTTTCTGTTCACTCACCTTGGTATGCAGACATTGCTAACTACTTGGCTGCAGGGAAGTTATCACCACACCTATCCCATCGAGAGAAAAGAAGAATCATTCATCAAAGTTCTCGGTATAGTTGGATAAGTGGGTGTATTTTCCATACAGGACTTGATCAAGAAATCTGAAGGTGCATTAGAGAAGATGAGGTTTATGATCTACTAAAAGCTTGTCATGATGGCCCTTGTGGAGGGCATTTTGCTAATAAGAGAACAACACATAAAATTCTCAGGATGGGGTACTATTGGCCCTCACTCTTCAAAGATGAAAAGAAATATGCCTGGGCCTGTGATAGCTACCAAAGAGTAGGCCAACCTAATCATAGAGATGAAATTCCATTAAACCCCTAGATAGTACTTGAACCATTTGAAAGATGGGCCTTAGACTTTATAGAACCCATTAACCCCCCATCCAATCAAAAATTTTACATAGTGGTCTGCACAGACTACATGACTAAATGGGTGGAAGCCAAAGCACTCCACAGAGAAACCGAAGAAGCAGTTATAAATTTATTATTTAAAGACATCTTCATCAAATTTGGAGTGCCAAGAGAATTAGTTACAGATGGAGGACCTCCTTTCACTTCTCATGGTTTCAAATCCACCCCCAAGACAATGGATAGGTGGAAAGCACAAACAAAGTAATATAATCCATTCTCACAAAAAAAATGAAGGAAAATAGAAAGGATTGGTCCTACAGGCTCCCTGAAGCATTATGGGCCTACAGAACTACCTGGAGAAATACTATAGGATTTTCTCCCTATGAATTAGTCTATGGAAAGAGTGTTGTCTTTCCTATGGAATTTGAAATAAAAACCTTAAGGACTGCTTTAGCTGTCAACCTTGATTTGACTGATGCACAAACAACCAGGATGCAGTAGCTCAATGAATTGGATGAGAAAAGACTAGATGCCATTCATCAGACAACTATAATTCAACAGAAAAGATCAAAATGGCATGACAAAACTATCAAGAATAAGCAGTTCCAAAAAGGTAATTGGGCCCTACTGTATGACTCTCGGTTCAAAGAATTTTAAGGGAAACTGTGTACAAGATGGCTTGGACCTTATGAATTAGACACTGTTTTCCCCAATGGAACAGTAAGGCTCATCACAATCGATGACTCCAAAACACCGTTACTTGTAAATGGTCATCGGCTTTGTCTATACCAGTGCCCTATTTCCAAAGAAGATTTTAAGGCCACATGTGTGGCAGACTCCCATTACCTCTTTTTAGAGGGGGCTTCTACCCCTCATTGCAATTAATTCTTTTTAAGTTAATTTCTTTTAGTATTAGACTAGATTTTATTTACTAATAATCCCTGTCAAGAAATACCATGTTACAATCGATTTTTGCAGATTACCAATCAAAGCACAGGCCACCAGAAAAGGAAAATCCTACTTCACAAAGAGACAAGCTTTCCCATTGCTGAAACACCACTGTCAGCAACTCTTTGCTCTTTCTTCATTGCTGAAACACCACTGTTCAACACTTTTTGATTTTCTCCCTATTGCTGAAACACCATTGACAACAAACTTCCCCCATTTTCTTCCATTGCTGAAACACCATTGTTCAACAGTTCTTCACATTCCCTCATTGACGAAACAACACCATCCATCAATTGTTTCACCCTTTTCTTCTGTTGCTGAAACACCACTGTCAACAACCTTTTACCATTCTCCCTATTGCTGAAACACCATTGACAACAAACTTCCCCCATTTTCTTCCATTGCTGAAACACCATTGTTCAACAGTTCTTCACATTTCCTCATCGACAAAACAACACCATCCAACAATTGTTTCACCCCTTTCCTTTCTGTTGCTGAAACACCATTGATAGCAAATTTTTGCTACAGTCCGGCAATTCTTCACAGTTTCCATCGACGAAACAATACCGTCTAGCAATTGTTTCGCCCCTTCTTTTCTGTTGCTGAAACACCAACTTTTCAACATTATCTGTCAGCAAGCTTTTGTGCTCTCATACTACATTTCGTCCTTCTAGTCAACAAATCCTTGATACAATTCATCTAACAAATCAAAAGTCTCTGCCATGACTACTGCAGAACTATCGTGGACAGGCATTATATTTTGTTTGCAGCATGAATCAGAAGGTAAGGCGAGGTATGTAAATTTTATGTAATACAATTAAGCTATAGTTAATGAGAAGATTCCAAATCATTATGATCACTTGAGTGCAATCATTATTAGCTGCACTTGACGGGGGGGAGGACATATCAAAATTTTTATACCATCATTTCACACGAATCCACCACTGCCATTCCTATTTTACTATCCAATCGTTCGTCTCACCACCATTCGCATGCCTTCATTCGAAAAACTTAATCTGCACAGAAGCTGTTACTCAAATCTTTGACGGTGTATTTTACTGAGCTGGTAGCTATGGGAGGCTCTGTTATACGGTATGAACCCGCCACAACAGTCCTGTTAGAACTATATCCAGAAGCCTATCAAATTTTTCTGCGTGCAAGATGGCTCAATTATTTTCAGAGACTCTAGGGGTTTGATCAACAACATGTTCTGCAATTTGCTCAAAATCTCCAGGGAGATCATTCCATTGTTCAAGGGGTTCGAATCTCAGTTACAGAAGAGGATATAGTGCAGGTTTCGGGTCTCCCTACCAATGGCACTTGCATGTTCAGCCACAAACATATCATCCTGAATGCCCAGCGGGACTTCCTCTCACTAGAGGAACAAACTAAATTTAAAAGTCGGGGTGTCCGACTTAGCTCGTTGCTGCCCCCATGGACAGAAGTTGTAAAATTTGTCAAACACTACCTTACTTGCGAAGGTCGATACCAGGTAGTCTACCAGCATGACTTTCTCCTGTTGTCTCATTTACGACATAATAGATTGGTGAACATCCCTTATTATCTGCTCAGTTGTCTCAAAAATATGTCGCACTACTGTAAAAAGGCTAAAGATCCCACCCTTTCACTCATCCATCACCATCTCGTCCAACTGCTTATCCAAAAGATTTTTGCCCAATAAAACCTTCCACTAAACAACCCACCTATAAATCCCCAAGAAGCTGCCGAAATTCCTGAAAATATTCAGGGACAACAACCACAAAACCCTCCAGACTCTCCAGAAATACCCAACAGTCCACCTACAGAACCAATCAGTCCAATCAACCCCCCTACCATACCAAGCCCGCCCCACACCTTACCAGAATCATCCACTCCTGCCCTTCATATTCTTAGCGATGATTCTGAGCCAGATAATTCTCCCTACCCCATCATTGGGGAAAAACCCCCGAGAAAATGAAAGAAAATTCCTTTCTTTCCACCCTTTTTACAAAGAAAATGAACAAGGGCCTCAATAAGGGCAACCACTACTACCACTGCCATAGCTCCCCAACCCATTCGACTAATACCCTGTACACCTCCAACCTCCCAAATGCCGGAATCTTTGCATATTCCACCCATGGGCACTGAAACAAAAGAACCAGATGCCCAAGGTGTTGCGACATCATCTGTTTCAAATCAAGTAGCTGAAACACAAGAACCAACTACCGATTCAGTAGCTGAAACACAAAAACCAGCTACCCATTCCATAGCTGAAACACAAGAACCAACTACCCATTCTAAAGCTGAAACACAAGAACCAGCTACCAATTCTGTAGCTGAAACACAAGAACCAGCTACTCATTCAGTGGCTGAAACACAAGAACCAGCCATAGCTGCCACACAAGAACCAACTACAGCTGAAACACAAGAACTAGCTGCTGATACTGATAATGAGATACAGGAATCAGAGGTCCAGGGTGCCACAACACTACTTTCCTTACATCAACAAGATGAAACACAAGAAGCAGCTGATGATCCCGTAGCTGCTACACAAGAACCAGCTAGTGCGACTGTGACTGCTACACAAGAACCAGTCACTCCTCAACCAGAACCAACAATGGCCTCTGTTTTACAAGAAAATGAGTTCCTAAAGTCTGAACTAGAATCCTACAAGCAAGAGCTAGCCATGGAAAAGGAAGCCTATGAAAAGGAACTTAATTTGTACACCATAGCTTGCACAGCAACCATGTCAGAAGGAACTACAATAGAGAATCCATCCAAATAATATATGTGCTGCCAATGTGGGGATATCTACTATCAAGCAGGCTACAAAGTAATTCAAATTCCAATGCCAGGAGCTCCCCCTACTCCTTCAACTTTTGTAGTCAAAGAAGAACAACCTGTTGTTACACAAGAACCAACTATAGCTATCACACAAGAACCAACTACAGCTGAAACACAAGAACCAGCAGGACCTCCCAAGATTAAGACTGAGCCCTGCCCTGCAACAAATGTCAAATTTAAAACCCCTGCTTTTGTTAACAAAGCTGTACAAATAGTGCCTATTGAGGAATCTGCCCCTCCCAGCCAGATCAATATCCACACTTTTGTGGAAAAATCTACTCAGACCTTACCTCACCCCACTACTTGCAACGCTGAAACACAAACTCATCCATGGGATGAGCAGGAAGTAATACAAAAATGGAAGAACGAGTATGCTGCTACAAGGGCCAAAATCCTACAAGAGAACAGACAAATATGGATAAATCATACCTATTCAAATTGGGAAGCTTTAGAGTAGACACACTAGGAACCTCGTGCCCTTAAGAAATAGAACAAAGAGTTGAAAGGCAGATTGGCCTTGGTATTTGATTTGGCACAAAAGCTATTGGTTATAAGGAAACCATCCTGTAATTACTCCTTGTTCCATATGGAACGACTTATATGGTTTTAGATCAAATCAATCAAAGAAGCCAGACCCCATGCAGTACTACACCCAGCAGATTTTGTCAAAACCTTTGAAGAATCCTCTGCTAGGGATCAACACCTCCTTTGTGAGGCATATTTTCATAATGAGGCTATCCCTGAGAACATGCAACTGAACCTTAATCCTCTTTTCGGGGACATCCAGATTCGGGCATTCACCTCCTTTCTCCACAATCAGATTTTGTGGTAGGATGACTTCCTGGCTGCCAAGCACAATGAATATAACCACCTTCTCTGGATAAGACCAGAACCACATAATACAACCACCTTTGTCACAGAATATTATCAGTTCTTAAAGAAACCAGGGATGACTGAACATGTTCAACAACTACAATCAACAGTGCTTCAGGATTGTCAACACTTCATCAGATCCACAGAATTGCTGCCCTCCAGGAAAACAACTTGTTTTGGTAGCAATCTACCGAGAAAAGACAGGAACACAATCCTTTTAGCCCTACTAATCTCGAGATAGCAATCTCCATGGTACCTAACTACATCCAGTGTGTTCAACAATGTGCCGAAAGCTAGATAGGGTACCGGTTTTATTTTCCTATCCTCTGGTTGCCAATAGAGAGATATCAAATCCATTATAAGTTTCCTAAGAAGACAGAAATAGCAGCTTGGCAAAGGTTACAACGTGTCCAAGGGTTTAGAGCGCCAACAGACAATACCTCTCACAGCTACTGCTTGAGTAACATACATGCTCAGAGTCGGTATTCAGACTCTGATTCAGAGTGAAGTTGCTTGAGGACATGCAACATTTTAAGTTGGGGGGGATGTTAGGACCACACAATGTACCTTTTTGCCCATACTTTTTGCCACCATTACACTCTTGTTCACTCACATTTAAACTCATATTATCACTTTATCCTATCTTTCCAAAGGTATACAATGTCTCTTCTCTTTACTATACGTTTAATCTATTTTGCATATAATTTTACATCACTCTCGTACTTAACCATTGATTAGAAATGTATAAGTGCTGAAACAGTTCAAACTGTAGTTTAGCATTTGAGGCTTGTTGTTGAAACAACAACTCACAGAAGTTGTTACACAGTCCATGGTCAATGATGCTGAAACACAGAAGCTGTTACACAGTCCATGGTCAACGATGCTGAAACACAGAAGCTGTTACACAGTCCATGGTCGATGATACTGAAACACAAAAGCTGTTACACAGTCCATGGTCAACGATGCTGAAACGCAGAGGAAGCTGTTACACAATCCATGGTCAATGATGCTAAAACACAGAGGAAGTTGTTACACAGTCTGCGGTCAACAAAAACTCACACAGATTGACTACAACAGTTGCATCGTGAGCCAAGCACCAACCATCGCTGCTACCTGAGAAGTGCTGAAACAGTCAGAACGCAAATCTCGTGGCTGAAATAGCCCACGATTTGCGATGCTGAAACAACATACAATAACAGTAACAAGAAAGAGCTGTTACTCCAGTCATAATAGCAACACCCCACTTAGCACTTGTAATAGCATTCTGTTGCAGAAGACTAGGATATCCTATTCTGGTTTAGAAAGTCGATCTGACTAAGAATAGGACTCAGATATACACCTGTAATTTGTAATCAATTGTATCGAAGGGATTCCCTCTTTAAATAAGAGGAAATCATCATTCGAGGGATCTCCAGTTTTTGGTACTAAAAAGGGTTTACAGAGAAGGACGTACTTCAATTTCAGATTGTAATATGATACATTGATAGATGAATAAAAGACTGTTTTGATCATCCTTTTCTAGCCTCTTCGTTCCAGGGGAATATTGTGAGAAGGGAGGGCCCACCTTCTTCACAAGATTCACCCGTTAGTTTTATAGTGTGTTAGTGTGATCTCTATTTATGACTTGATTGATTTCTGTCTTGCTGAAACACTACTTTAATGAATTCTTCTTTGCTGAAACACTATTGAACTCTGTCTTGTTAAGAACTCTGTTTTACTGAATGTTACATTGTTTTCATATAGTTCATGCTTGGGTAACTGTTAATCATTTTAGTTAGCAATCTTATGTGATGAATTTATGAAAGATTGCTAATCAGAGAATGGTGCTGAAGGTTCTTGCTTTGGGAAGGAAATAGGGTCCCGTTCTCTGTTAGAATTAGTTAGCCTTCAATTATTTCCATAAGTGTGCTAATCAGAGACTGGTGTTGAAGGTTCCTGCTTTGGGAAGGAAATAGGGTCCTGTTCTCTTTTAGAATTAGTTAGCCTTCAATTATTTCCATGAGTGTGTTAATCAGAGACTGGTGCTAAAGGTTCCTTCTTTGGGAAGGAAATAGGGTCCTGTTCTCTGTTAGGAGATAGATAGCCTTCAGTGTGCATTATTTCAGTTAAGCACTAAGTTCATGAAGTGTGATGATCAGAAATAGGTGCTGAAGATTCCTGCTTTGGGAATAGGGTCTTGTTCTCTGGTTACAGAATAGTTGGTCTTTTCTGTTGCAGTATCTTGTGTTATTTTAATGTAATCCAGGATTCTTCAATTAATCATTTCTTTAAACTTTGAGCTCTGCAATAGGTAGATTGTTTTTCTGTAATTCAAGTTAGAACTTCAGTTCATTCAAGAAAAGTGTGATTAATATAGTTTCCTTTACTACAACTCTAGGTTGCTTTTGAAATTGAGCATATATAATGCGTGGTTACCTTTGAAATAAACAAACTTCCCTGGGTTGAAAATTTATGTAGCACTTGATTGTTTAAATTAAATAAGAAATTATAGTGACCAACAGTCGGCTACCTCTATAGAAACATATTCATCTTCCAAAATCTATCCATCCAACAATACTCTATGTTTTTTGACCGTTGCACCCTCTTTCTCGTGCATTTCTTTCTTCACCACAACTTTCCTTTTCTTACTGAAAAACAAATCAGAGGAATGTATCTCTTGAATAGAGATGGGCATGAGATCTCGTATGAGTATTACCTCTGTATTGGGGATTACTCTAGTGGACTGTAAGGATGTGACACTCTGAATGGGGTTGCTGATTTTTGTGGATAACTATCTTCCGGTTTCATCTGTAGTTGATTTATCTGGTAAAGACAATGGCCTATCTTCTCCTTGCCTTGTTAACTTCTCTAGTTGATCTTTGGCTTGGTCATTAGATAGCTCTATCGATGGGATATCCTTTTTTTGATTCGATATCTCAGACTTCTTCGAGTTTTCTAGGACTTCTTGTTTTCTAGAGCTCCCGAATTCTAGATTCTGGGTTTTTGTTTACTGTGTAGCAGGAGCCATCAGGTTTTCCCCTTGTAATAATTTTAGAAGACTACTTCTTTGGTGTTTTTGGAAGTTGTAAAAATCAACCATTTTATCAGGTGAAAGGGCTCTAACTCGGCTCAAAACTTCTTGGTAAGAGTTCACCCCTTGGAATACTTCGTCCTGAGGGGATTCTTCATGTTCATACCTTTTAAGATTGCAATTGGCCATATGGTTACCCACAAGCTTTTGTGGGTCGTGCTTCTTAAATTCAATGTTAACCATCTTTATTTCTTCTAATGTCGCAACTTCCACTTTGGGGTGTTCAAAATACAATAAAGAAAATACACCAATCTGTAAGGGAAAAGATGGCCATACCTTTTTCTACACGGATTTGAGTTCTTTGCTAATCCCACCCAGTAAATTTTTTTGTATGAACTTGTGGCACACCAGTTGGTCTGGTAAAAATTGTGGTAAAGCATATGGGGGAATTGAAGAAATGAACACTTTGATGTAAGAGAAGTGATCCTCAATATACCAGTCTACCACTTTATCCGGGTTAGCCACAAATGTATCTGAAATTCTAGGAGGTGGGTGACCAAAAATATCAATGTGCATCGACACCACTACTCAATTAAAAATTTCATAAAATAAATCTTTCGCCTTGTCTTCCCAGAGTTTTGAATGATAAATATGAATTAGTTCTACGCTATCTGGAGTCCATCTCCAACCCATTAGCAACAAAGGCATCATGAAACAGATGACGTCCATAATATAAGCTGACATAAAAAATGAAGTTGATTTCCCCTTGGATTTCTTTGCATGGTATTTTGTAATTTCACTGGCCAGACTGTCCGACAATATCTTGGCCCAGTCGAAAGAATAACCTTCTGCCACTGTGTGTATAATGGATACCCATGGTAGAAAGAAATGGGTTGTGTTCTCTTTTCCATAAAGTCTGCACATCATCATGGATATATACATGAAATGTGGTTGCAATGATGAAATTGAATATATGCCATGAGAACTAGCTTTGAAATTTTTGGGGCGTGAGCACCAATCCTTGATCAAATATGAAAGATATTTCCCATATTGATCACACTCCTTGCTGAAATTCTCTAGAAAATTGGTATTGTAAGTGAAGTTTGATGTTGGAGACAACTTATACATCACCTGTATGTGTTCCGGCCGAAATGACCCAACAACCACCTTCTGAGAATTGAAAATAGTTCTAGTTGGGACATCCACATGGTCTAGTGCCTATTTAATCATGTCATTGTAGGGTAAAAGACTCATCCTTGTTTCTACCTTATGCATCTCTGCCTCAACAATAGTCTTGTATTTGATAGATAAGTCTTCCTTTTCGTTGTCGCTTGAATCATCAGGGAAGTTTACCAGCTCATACTGTAGGATGTTGAATACGTTCGTCTAGGTTTTGACTGTGTTTATACTTTTGGGTGAGGTATCAAAGATAACCTTTGGACTTTGGCCTGAATCCTCACTAGTCTCTTTAGCTGCTTTTTGTGGCAGCATGGTAACAGTTCTAAAAATAAAACTTGCTATTTGTCACAGTAAACACATAGGAACGAGTATCTCGTTAAGCAAGTTCTGTGAAAATGAGAATGTAATTTAGAAAATGAAAAAATCTTCTTTTTCTTAACTGTATCAATCTGCGTAGACCTTTTCTGAAAACACGTTTAATTCCTTTATTCAAAAGATTTGGGTGATAAAGCAGGATCATATTTGAAATCATTTCCCTATATCAACTATTAATGTCATTAATGATCGATATTTTGTGATACGGGAAAAGTGTAGAGATCATTTGAATTTACCCGCATTTCAAACCAACGTACATTTTACAGGAGATAAGACCGTTTAAGGTGTTAATAAATCAAGCTTTATCCTGTTAATTAATCATGCTTAACCTTAATCCATTTTGGGGTTTGGAGTCCCGAGCGATCTTATTTCATTTCAAGTTATGATCCCTGAATCACGAGATCGTGATTTGATCAATTAATATTAATCGAGTTTAACCTTTTAATTAATCATGATTAGTTAAGGGTTTCACGACTTCAGGTATCGATATTTTGGGTTGAATTTCAAGACAAGATTCCTGAAATGCGAAATTGCGATATGATTTAATTATTGTTAATCATTATTAATCGTTTAATTAACCCGATTTAATTTTAAGCTAGTTTCGGAATTTCGTATATCGGGACTTTGGTGGTCACTTGAGGTAGGATCCCCGAATCGTGAAGTCATGATGTGATTAGTTAGTAATAATCACTTTTAATGCCTTAATTAACATGGCTTAAAACTTATCGTAGTTTCACAATTTCGCATGTCGGGACATTGAGACTCTTTATATGTTGGACTGTTAGGTCTGTGAAACCCCGAAACTCAATATTTTGAGGACAGTTTTTAGCGATTTGACCCCTTAACTAGTGGGCGACTCCGTAACTTTCAAGAAATTAGGATCATTATATCAAACGAAAGACCTCATCAATGGTGATATCCAAGTGCGTGTTTGTATTTATTTAACGAGAAATAAACCTATTTAAGTCTAAATCTTAGAAAAAAATAAATGTTTCAATAGACACAGTGATGACACATCTGGAAAAACAAAAAAGATAGGTTCTCTGTAAATTCTATACAAAATTAATATGGTTAAACTATATGTAAGTTTAACTAATATGTATTGGTTAGTGTGTGTCATGCAAGGCCACAAATTGAGGAATCTTGATAACATTATTTATGATCTAAGTGCAAAAGAGCGTAAAATCTTGATGGAAAAATTACAGAGGGATGAATCAAGTGAATGAAAAAATACTATTCAATATGTTTTTTTTTTAAATTTTATTAATAATATACTTGGGAATATTAGATGACATGTTTCAAACAATATACTAATTCACATATGTTTAATTTTCTACATGCACCAACATCGAGTGAACAAAATGTCATCATAACAAAACAAAATTAATTAATATAGAAGATTCAAATGATGATGAATTTGTCATTAGCTCATCTAGAGTGGTGATGGAGATTAATCAAAGGTTGACAACCTTTTACAAAAGTATGAGGGATATAGTGGAACGAACGTATAGACGTACTTTCCACTTAAAATATATAAATCAATCCAATGATTCCAAGAACCATGTTATATTTAAACTACATGAAGCATTTCTAGAGCAATGGTCAATGAGACCTATCATACTTGCAATAACAAAAACATACAACAACAAAAAAGAATCATTCAAAAAGTAATATTCCTAAAAACACTTTTTAGGAATATATATATATATATATATATATATATATATATATATATATATATATATATATATATATATTACAAAGTATTCATTTATTAATATATCAATTTTGTGATATTTAGTTTTCATATATCAATATAAAAATACTTTATTGTCATGTTATTTTTTCAGAAAAATTATGAAAATCCCAAAGGACCAACGAGCTGATATCTGAAATATGTCAGTAGGAATGTCCAAAAAAGTGTACAAGGAAATGATTATAGAATTGGATATAATTGCATCGTAGGAGGAGCTATCACAACAATAACGTGCTTTAAATGTATGTAAGCATTGAATTTTTCTATTAGGTACAAATAATTAATTATACATTAAATATTAATTCTCAAATATTCTCTTACATAAAATAAAAGAAAATGGAACTCATTCTGCACATAAAACTGGACTACAAGAAAGAAAAGAGTTGATAGCAAAGTTTGTGAGTAATTGTTATTTCCTTATAACAACTTAAGTTTTTTTTTTGTATATTTTAAGTTGTTTTACAACAACCATCATCGAATTTATTCAAAAAGGTGATAACATACAAAGAAAAACCATCAGAAAAATTGATTCACATTAGGTTAATTAAGGGTTGTGATTATATGTTGGCATATAAAAAATTAATTCTTGAATTTGTAAGTATAATCTATGTTGTTTACTTCCCACATTTTACAATTAATGAAACAAAAATAATACTTTATATTAAATCTATGATTCATTATGGGGTATAAAACTTATAGGAAACAAAGTATGGAACTGGGCCAACTGAAAAGCTATTGAAACAATGCATGAGATTTGAATTTGAACATATATGTATGATTCATGAGTCACTTCTTGCTTTGGACATACGTCACTTTTCAATTTACATTCATGTATATTATTTATTTCAATTTTCATTATTCTCACCAATGTATATAGACTCATTACAATTTATTTTTATGTTTTTTGATGGAACTTCAGAAGAAAAAAACAATCGACACAATCAACCAAACATTCAACAAAATAACCCAAGGCATGGAAGTATCTCGAGCACTAACAACAGTTCCAATGAAGAATGATGACCAATATATTTGGATATCAATGCAAGCTGCAATTGTATTATTTTGAAATAATTGTCTGTGAAAATCAAACATTTTTGTTTAATGTAATGGACATAGTGTCCCAATTGAAAGAAAAGGGATTGTCGATAAGTGTCCCATTTTGTATGACAAAAACCCTCTTATTCATATAATAAAATATGTTTTAATTTATTCTATTGCATTGTCCAATGTCATTGTGAAATGTTACATCGTTGATTAAATATATGGATGACTAAATATTATAATGAAGAGAGATGAAAAATATGATGATATAGCAAATTAATCCAAACATCATATCCAAATTCACTAATCAAAATATAAGATATCTGTAAATATTTTGATAAATAATGGAATTAAAAAATAACAATAATTGCACTATCACAGGTCGATGTTTCTCAGTGTATTTTAATTATTAGTCTCATCGGCATGTTTAATATTAAAACTCACCAGTGCGTTTCATATGAAATTTGCACCGGTGCATTTATGTAATCAATTAGCACTAGTTTGAATATTAATTTAATACCACAAAATTATATTAAAAATTTGGTCATTGGTGCAATAATCTTATACGAAGCACCGATGTGTATGTATTTTTATATGCACGGAAGTTATTGTGTTAATGATAAGCATTGGGGCTTGTTTGTTACTGAAAATCACTGGTGCTTTTCAGCTTTAATGAATTGGGGCATTTTTACATGTAACACATCGATGCATATTATTTCATACAACATCAGTGTATTCTTATTAATAAATCACCAATGCGTTATATGAAGAAAGCTATTGGATTACTACGAGGGGGGGTGAATCAGTAATAGAGAAATTTTATCCAAGTGTAATATCAATGAAGCATTATCATCCAATAACTATAGAGTAAATAATCAATGAACAAATGAACAATCATACACATACACAGTACACCGGTGTTTTACATGGAAACCCAAATTGGGATAAAGCCACATAATGTTTTTTCTTATATGTCTTGAAGAATTACATTCATCAGAAGCAGCAACTTCATTTTTTTTCCAGCTACAACTGGAAGGAGGCTCCAACCCCCTAGTTTCCTAGGCTACAACTTGAAGGAAGCTCCAAATCTCCAATTCTCTGGCTACAACAAGAAGGATACTACAACCCCCTATGTTCTCCGGCTACAATTGAAAGGTGGCTACAACCACCTGTCCTTGCCCCGTCCAACCACCCTGATATAAAAGTAGAATGATGGAACCACTGTAAAATTATCACTGTGAGATATATCATTGTAAACATGTACCAATAAATATAAACCATACATCAACCATGCATCAACCTGTACCTCAACCTATAATCAACCTATACCATAAACAAGTGCATCAACCAGGCACCAACCTGTACCAAACAACCTGTAATCAACTTGTACCAAACAACCTATAATCAACCTGTACCATAAACAAGTGCATCCAACCATGTACCAAGTATGTACCAATCATGTTTCAACTACTCATCAACTATGACTCATCAATATGTACCAACATCATCAACTATACACCTCATGTATGTGCCAACT
>ML780363.1:1399529-1422841 GCA_009831015.1 Picea engelmannii | reverse complement strand
CTCAACATGTACCTCAACCAAAATCCATCATCAATTTCATCATCCAAATCTGATTTGTATCTTTGTAATAGACCTGATGTATATCATCCCATTCCTACAAACCTTCCTTAACTTTAACAACAAGAGACTAGCATTTTCATCAAACTTTTCTTTAGTCTCACATGCCTAGTTTTGGATTAGTCAACAACCTTAACTTGAATTAATCATAACTTTGTACCTGTAATGTATAAAGATATGAAACTAATACACAATGTTATTTAGTGTGTTTTATGCAATTCCTCCAGGTGTCACTTCTTGGAACCTCTCATAAAAGGACTTATAGCAAAAATGGCATACCTTGTGGAATTATGGCTTATTCTAGAGTTTGATCTTGTAGAGCATGCCCCGCATGAAATATTTGTTGAATTGATCTAAAACTATTACAAAGCATACTACATATATTACCCTAACCAACACATTTGTTTTCACTGAATTTGGATCTGTTATGAATAAGTTATGATGTTCTTACCCATAACACCTGTTTTTGACTAGTTTTAGGACTAGCCACAAACCCCATGAGGGTTTTCACCATAAGGGGACCACTTTGGATTTTATCCATATTTGCTTCTTATCAACCATGAAAAAACAATAATGATTCATATTTACATCAAACAATATTGGATCCATTACCCAAACCTTTGTGCTAAGGGGATTTCTTCAAGGGTTGACATCAATGACAACCAACCTTAATCAATAATCTCCCCCTTTGGCATTGATGGAAACATTCTGATGCAATACTGAAATCATATCACTCATGCTCCCCCTGGAACCATGCCTTTGTCCTCTGCATCTGATAAATCTACCTCTGTCCTCTACATTTGATAAATCTGCTCCCCCTGGAACCATGACTATGTCCTCTACATCTGATAAATCTCTCCCCCTTTGTCATCAATGGAAAATGTATCTTTCCATTTGGGGCTGCTCCCCCTGACTGAACTATCCTCTTATGGTGCTTCCTTGTGTACATATAAGACATATAAGATAATAATTCAAAAAGAATTCAAAAAACATTCATTTTGGAGTAGAAACAACTCCAAGTCTTTGGTGAAGATATTCAAAGGCTTCCCATGGAAGTAGTTTTGTAAAGATGTCTGCCACTTGTTCTTTTGTTCCCACATACTCAACTCTAATGTTCTTTTCTGCAACATGTTCCTATAGAAAGTGATACTTGATTGGAATGTGCTTCGTCTTAGAGTGCATCACTGGGTTTTTTGAGATATTGATGGGACTTGTATTATCATAATATATTGGAATGGGCTCATCATACTCAACCTATATATCTATCAAAGTTTGTTTCATCCAAAGAACCTGTGTACAACATGTTGTTGTTGCAATATACTCTGCCTTGGTTGTAGATATAGATACTGATGATTGTTTCTTTCTTAGCCATGATACCAAACACTCACCTAAGTAGAATGTTGCTCCATTGGTGCTTCGTCGGTCATCAATACAACCTACCCAATCTGCATCTATGTAGGCAATAAGTGATAGATCTTTTCCTTTTGGATACCATAATCCAAACTCTTTTGTTCCTTTGAGATATTTGAAGATCCTCTTTACTGTTAATACATGTGATTCCTTTGGTGCTGCTTGAAATCATGCCACCTATCCAACTGCCTACATTACATCTGGTCTAGATGTTGTCACATATAGTAGGATGCCAATCATTGACTTGTATTTCCTCTGATCTGTAGACTTCGAAACATCATATTTGATCAACTTACAATTGGTTTGCATGGGAGTGATAACTGGTTTGCAATCTTCCATTCCGAACCTCTTTATCATTTCTCTGATATACTTGGTTTGAGAAACAAAAATTCCTTGGTTGCATTGACATATCTAAAGTCCCAGAAAGAAGGATAGTTGTCCAAGTAACGACATTTCAAATTCATTATGCATGTATTTTCCAAATTTCTAGCTTAACCTATCATTATCAGTACCAAAAGTAATATCATCAACATAAACTTCAATTAATAAAATATTACCTTGACTTACCTTGATGTAGAGGTTGTTGTCTGCACTTCCTTTTCTGAACCCTACCTACTGTAGATACTTATCCAGTCTAGAGTACCATGCTATAGGAGCCTGTTTTAGACCATACAAGGCCTTCTTTAATTTACACACATAGTCTGTGTTCTTTGAGAATTGAAATCCTTCTGGTTGTTCAATGTAGACTTCTTCTTCAAGTTCCCCATTCAAAAAATATGATTTTACGTCCATCTAATATACTTTAACATTTTTGGAGCATGCATAAGCTAAAAGAAAATGGATTGCTTCCATTCTGGCAAATGGGGAAAATGTCTCTTCAAAGTCGATTCCTTCAATCTGTGCATATCCTTTACATACCAATCTAGATTTATTCCTTGTAACATGTCCATCTTCATTCAATTTATTCCTGAAAACCCATTTTGTGTCGATCACATTCTTATTCTTTGGCCTTGGAACCAATTCCCAAGTGTCATTTTTCTTTATTTGATCCAATTCTTCATCCATGGCCTTATTCCAAAATTCATCCTTGATGACTTCTTCAAAACAATTTGGTTCAATTGTAGATAGGAGTGTTAGGTGTGTTCGTTCTCGTGAACAGATTTTTCTTCTAGTATGAACTCCTGCATCTTTGTTTCCAATAATCTGATCTGAAGGATGATTCTTCTGTTCTCATTTTCATGTGTCTTTGGAGATACTTGTTGAACTTTCTCTTCTTCTTATGTCAGACTATGTTGATCTTCATCTTCCTCTTCTACTTATTTTCCATCTTCTTCTTCGAAAAGTTGTTCCATTGATTTGTTTTCTTCTTCCTTTGATTCTGGTCTACCTATTTCATCAATTGTTACGTTGATGCTTTCCACAACTTTGTTTAATCTTAGAATTTAAAACTTGTATGCTTTCCTTGTACTTGAGTAACCAACAAGTATTCATTTGTCCACACAAGAGTCAAACTTTCCCATTCTTCCATATTTTCTTTTGATGTAGCATTTGCTTCCAAAAACTCTGAAGTGCTTCACATTTGCTGGTCTTCCTTTCCATAGCTCGTAGGGAGTTTTATCAGTGTTGTTTATGAGCATTAATCTATTTTGAATGTGAAATGATGTATGCACTACCTGTGTCCAAAAAATATCTATCAATTTTTAATCCATTAGCATTGTTTGAGCCATTTCCTGTGTAATTATCATCCATTACGATAATGTTCCTTTGTCTTTGAAGCACTCTCTGAACCAATATATGAATCCATGCTCTCGTCCACTATCACATATCCATCCAAACATGCTAAGTGTTCTTACGAGTCCATATCTATCCATATTTTCCAAGACTCTACTTGCGCAATTGTCCATAATGCTAACCCATTTATCATTATACTATCAAACTGTACTTCTTCTAACTGTTTGCTTTGAATTTGTCTTCTCAAACTCTTCAAGTTCTCGAAGGATGGTTCTTTGTTCTGTCATAGCTATCTCATAGACTCCCCCTATCTAATATTCATATTACTTGGGAGTCTCTAAGACGGATGGCTTAGAACAATTCCTTCTATGATGTGTATTCATCATCATCTTCATTGGTAGATTCATCATCATCTTCATGGGTAGATTCATTATCTCTCTGAGCTCTGACTTCTTTCTTTCTATTTGTGGATTCATCTTTCACTACAATGCCTGAAAGTACAATCTCTTGAACCTATTCCTTATTTACTTTCCCTTCCTTTCTTTCAGTTATTTTCCAAACCTTTCTGTATATGACATCTTTCTTTTTCTCTGTAGAATTTTATTCATCTCATTTTATTTCCAATCTTGTGATCTTTGGTGCCTGGTATTTGTTCACTTGTTCTTCTTGTTTTCTTATCCATACTTTCTTATATATGATATTAGTATTCTCTTTCATGGAAGTATCGATCATGCTTTTACAATCACTGGCTATGTGTCCATAGTTATGACATTTGTAACACTCAATGTTATGTGTGGCCACATAGGCACTTCTTGCTTGAACATTTTTTTTAAATCCCTACAATCTGCAGCCTTATGTCCAAAGTTAGTACAATAAAAAAAATGACCATAAAATAAATTTTCATACCTGGGAGTGAATGATCTTCTTTATGGCGTAGTCCTTCTGAATTTTTGTCTTGACTAATGATGATCATGATTGAAGCTTCTTTGTGGCTTGAACATGGATGGTCCCATTGAAGATGTATCTTTAATAGTTTTCTTAGATTCTGGTTGACCATGATTCCTTCCTTTGATTACTTCTGCATAACTCTTTCTATTTTCTTCATTCTTCTTTTCTAGCAACCTAGAGTGCTTCTCTTCATTCTCTATAACTGATGTGGATGTTTTTGTCTCTTCAACGTTCATGTTGAGCTTGCAGATTTTACTTCTCAATGTGACAACTTCTTCTTCAAGCTTCTCAACCTCTTCTTCTTTCTTCATTATCTGAGATTTCATGACTTCTTCTGTTCTTTTCACTTCTTCCAGCTTAATTTTTAATATGATTATTTCTTCTTCAAGTCTTTTCTCTTCTTTACCAAACTCTGCCTCAAGCTGGTTTAGATGGTTAGTTATTTTGTTAAGATGATCCGTCAATATCTTCTCTCTCATTTATGCTTCTTCCTTCTGTGTTGCTATGTTGGTTTCCAAACACTTCTTTTGATATTCAATATTTTCTTCGATCTTTCTGGATTCTTCTAGCAGAGGTATTAAGTTCGCGAAGACCTTTTGGGATTCTTAAAAAATGTGAACACTTTCCTTTTGTTTCATCAATTCTTTCTTGAGTAAATTGTTTTCTTCTCTTAGTTCATCTAAAGCACTAATCGATTCTTCTTCATAATTGTCTTCCTTTTCAATTATTTTTCTTGTCTCATTTCCTTCATGGAATTCTATTTCAAGATGTCTACATTTTTCACAATTAACACAAAACAACATACCTTTGGTGATTATGTACTCTTCATTTTTTTGAATCTTCTTGACATGGTGAACATAATTCTTCTTGATTTGTATTTGCATCTTTTTTGACATTTTCTAAATCTGTGATGGGTGAAGAATATATGTCATGTAACTTATCCCAAAGTTCTTTTTCTAATGAAAATTTACCAACCTTTTCTGTTATCGGATTAGGTAATCCTTCCCAGATGAAATCCATTGTTATTTTGTTATTTTTCCTCAATTCCTTCTTGGTTGCAGTCTTTACCCTTTTTGAACTATCATATCCTGTAACAATTGATAGCCAAATATAATGTCCCTATGCCTGTAAAAATACTTCCGTCCTTATGCTCCACATCTCATACTCAAAACCATTCTGACCATTAAACATTGGTTCTCCATTCTCAGAATAATCCATGATCCCCTTCCAGTGGTTAAGCTATTTCCTTAAGGAACCAACTTTGATACCAATTGTTGGATTACTGAGAGGGGGGGTGAATCAGTAATAGAGAAATTTAATCCTTTTTAACCATATAATCCAAGTGTTATATCAATGAATCATTGTCATCCAATAACTGCAGAGTAAATAAGCAATGAACAAATGAACAATCATACACATTCACAGTACACTAGTGTTTTACGTGGAAACCCAAATCGGGAGAAAACCAAAAAATGATTTTTCTTATATGTCTTGAAGAATTACATTCATTGGAAGCACCAACTTCCTTTGTTTTCCAACTGCAATTGGAAGGAGGCTCCAACCCCCTAGTTTCTCAGGCTACAACCTGAAGGAAGCTCCAGCTCCCCAATTCTTTGGCTACAACCAGAAGGAGGATACAGACCCCTATGTTCTATGGCTACAACCACCTATCCTTGCCCTGTCCAACTGCCCTGAAGTAGAAGTAGAATGATGGAACCATTGTCAAAATATCACTGTAAGATATACCGCTGTAAACCTGCACCAATAAATCTAAGCCATGCATAAACCATGCATCAACCTGTACCTCAACCTGTACCATAAACAAGTGCATCCAACCATGTACCAAATATGTACCAATCATGTGTCAACTACTAATCAAATATGAATCATCAATATGTACCAACATCATCAACTATAGACCTCATGTATGTGCCAACTCATCAACTACTTGTCTCAACCATGTACTCAACATGTAATAGACCTCATGTATGTACCAACATCATCAACTATAGACCTCATGTATGTGCCAACTCATCAACTACTTGTCTCAACCAAAATCCCTCATCAATTTCATCATCCAAATATTATTTGTAGCTCTGTAATAGACCTAGTGTATATTATCACATTCCTGCAAACATTCCTTAACTTTAACAACAAGAGACTAGCATTTTCATCAAACTTTTCTTTGGTCTCACATGCCTAGTTTTGGATTAGTCAACAAACCTAACTTGAATTAATCATAACTTTGTACCTGTAATGTATAAATATCTGAAACTGATAAACAATGTTATTCATTATGTTTTATGCAATTTCTCCAGGTTTCACTACTTGGAACCTCTCATAAAAGGAGTTATAGCATAAATGGCATACCTTGCTGACTTCTGGCTTATTCTAGAGAGAGACCTTGTAGAGCGTGCCCCACATGGAATATTTGTTGAATTGATATGAAACTATTAAAAAGAATACTAGATACTATAACCTAACCAACACATTTGGTTTCACTGAGTTTGGATATGTTATCAATAAGTCATGACGTTTTTACCCTAAACACTTGTTTTTGACTAGTTTCAGGACTAGCCACAAACCCTATTTTCCACGGAGTGTAAATCCCAAAATACAACGGGCCTGAAGCTGAATTTTTTACCACATATACTTGGATATGTTTTATCAATTTCATACAAATTTCATAGTATGAATCATTATACAAAAAACGTTATAGAGAAAATGGTGAGATGACATGTAAATAACATACCTTAGAAAGCACCATCAAAAGAATTTATCCTTCCTTGTATTTCGGCCTTCTTTTCTTCAAATTACCTCAGAAATTTGGCTCAGATATCCTTGATTACCTCATACACTTATATATATTCAATATGCTCAAGTTTAATTAAAATTAGAGAGCCTTACCTCTTATTTATACTCACCAAGTAGCTTCCTTAAAAACATCTTCTAGGTCACTTGGCCCACTTTCCTTATTTTAGGGTTAACCCACTTCTAATTTCTCCATTAAATTTATAATTGAAGTAATTTATTTTGTATTCACTTTGAATTATAATAAACTCATCAATTCAATTTATTATTTACCTTTTAAAATCTCTTAAACCACTTTGACTACTTTGACCTTTTGGGTCTTCTAGATGACATATGAGGGTCCTCCAACTTTGTAAGTCCATAACTCTCAAACCGTGAGGAGTTATGTGACATTCCACATACCACCAGAAATATAATGATATGTATTGTCCATATAGAATAGTATTACCTTCAAATATAGAAAAATTCATACCGTTATCCATCAAACAAACTTGGGTCCATTACCCAAACCTGGGTTCTCCAACTTCACATGGTCATAACTCTCTAACCGTGAGGAGTTATGTGACGTTCTACATACCACTGGAAATGGAATGACAAGAAATATCCATCTAGGATAGTTTCCCTGACAAATTCATTTTCCTTCATCTCATTATTCCACAATCAAGCATGTGTTCTCTTACTCCGCAAAGCATCTTCTCGTGAAGGCTTTCACCATAAGGGGAACACTTTGGATTTTATCCATATTTACTTCTTATAAACCATGAAAAAAAAATAATGAGTCATATTTACATCAAAAAATCTTGGTTCCATTACCCAAAACTGTTTTCTATGGGGCTTTCTTCAAGGGTTGACATCAATGACAACCAACCTTAATCAACTAAAGCCCCAGTGCTTAATTATTTTTAATTGTCCCAATGCATTTCGATGGTAACGCCTCGTCCCTTACACAACAAACACCACGGTTCTTATATGACACATGCCCTGGTGCTTAAATATTTTACTTCCCTGATTCTTTTATATTTTATGGCTCCGATGCTTGAAGTTAAGTGTACAACACTGGTGTTGTATGTGTATGCATGCATAAATTCTTTTTCCTTATACAAACACACTAATTTGTAAACATCTTCTAACACCTCCAACCGCCTAGATTTTTTTAGTTATAATCAACTTTCATTATAGTATCTACAAAAACATCGACTATGGATAACAAATGTTTTAGAGGAGGTTTTTTGATAATTTTTGCCAATTTTGTAACACTGGAAACCTCTATTATAACCTCCACCAAAAGGTATTTTCCTTGTAGTGATTACTTATACGAGTACTTGTATGACCATGACCATGACCTAGACCATGAACTAGACCTATACCATCACCTAGACCCCCATAGATCCATCTAAGCCTACACATAACCTATACTCTACCCTTAACCCCATCAACACCCAAGCCCTAAGTTCAGTATGCCTATACCTCTTGTTTTATAATGATATTTTGTGGATATGACTATTCACCTACGATTTAATAATGATCTCACATGATTTAATGATGATTATGGTACGTTGATTCTAATTTTTTATCTTAATACAAGCATAATCTTATAGTTGATTCAATATTCTTTATTCACAATCAATGTTTGAATCCCTCTCTATATCCTGCCTCTTCGACTCTCTCCCTCTCTCTATATCCATATATTTATCTTCCTCCTCCCTTCCTTTCCCTCCCCCCCATTCTCTCTCTCTCTACCCCCCTCCAAGTCTCCTCGTCTCTCTCTTTGTCTCTCTCCTCCTTTCTCTTCCCCTTTGTCCCTCCCTCACACTATTTATACCCTCTTACTCTCCTACATATACCACCTATTTCTCTCTCTCCTTTTTGTTAGTGTCACTCTCACTCTCTCTCCCACCTCTCTCTCTATAACCCCCTCTCTTGGTCTTCCTCTCCCACCAAATCACACTCTCAAAAAATCCATCTCTATCCCATTCTATCTTTACCTCTTGCTTCTAACCCTCTCTCTATCTCTCCCTGTATCCCCCTCTCTCCCCACCTTGCTCTATTTTCATCTATATAACCCCCCTTCCTCTCACTCTCTCACTCTCTAACCCCCCTCTCTATCTCTCTGTCCCTCATTCTCCTTTTCTTCCTCTCTCCCCCTCTCACACTCTCTTTCTTCCTCTCTCTGCAGCCTCTCTGCCTACATTGCAATGAAATAAATGGCCTTGAACTAGACATGCCAAGACCTAGACCTAAACCTAGACATAGAAAGACCTAGACATGGAAAGACCTGGAGCATGAACTAGACCTATATGATGACCATGATGTAGACCAGGACATAGACCTAGACCATGAACTAGACCACAACATAGAGCTAAATCTATATTCATACAATGACCTATATATTGACGTAGACCATGATCTAGACCATGACATAGAGCTAGATATAGAGTTAGATAATGACCTAGAGATTGACATAGACTATGACATAGAATCCCCATGTTGGCATGTTCACAGGCAGAGTGTGCTTGTCATTGATGGAAAGAACAACAACGACGATGACATATTGGCAACAATGATGACAAATAGGAAAGAAACAATGATATCATCGGGAATGGCGAGACCATGATAAATTGTTGTCTACAAGATTAGGAGGATGAGCACGGGGCAGAAAGTTGGAGTTTCTAGATATCCATAGGTTATCATGAAGGAAACAAGGAGAATGCGTAGGATTCCTTAGAATCCGTGAGTTTGCAGAAGGAATCAAGCTCAGGAGGAATAACGCAGAGTTGAACGTACAGTGCAAGTGTGCACTAGGGCTGAGGTTAACTTCGTTGCCAAAGCTCAGGAGAGATAACATTTTTTAGAAATGTAGACGAGACCCCAAGTCACTAGGACTTGCATAAGGAGCAAAGGTCAAGACCCTTGAACACTTAGAAAACCTTCTAAGTCAGAGAGATCAGAAGCTCAGGAGAGAGAGTGACAGTGGCCGTTGAATCAATGATCTAGATGACCAACAATCGTCCAATCAAATCAAGTGAAGGATAGGATAAGTGGGACAAAAAGGGTTGAGAATTCAAATACCTGAAAACCTGACAACGATTGGATCATTCTAAGTGGAAGGATAGGATAAGCTAGAAAATAAAAATCATGGATAAATCGAGCCATCGATCTAAGAACATGATCGGCGAACACCATTTAGTTTAGTTTTAAAGTTACGAGGAGGTTACGGTCCAGAAAAATCTCACCTTAACATTTTTCAGTTTGAGATTTGAAAGACTTGAAGCCTGGAGAGCTGAAAATTTGAAAAGAATAAGGACCATCGGATATGGATAACATATGATGACCATTATATCAGGTAGATCTACGTTAGTAGACCATGTCAGCATGGACATGCGGCAGACCACGTCAGCAAGGATGTGAGGGATATCTATGTCAGTAGAACACGTCAGCAAGGACATGTGGCAGACCATGTTAGCAGACCACATCAACAAGTACACATGGCATAATCAGGTGATGACAAGTGTCTAGAGGAAATTTTCTCATGCCATGTTGACAAGTGATGTAAGAAAGTTACATCACTCTGGGAGATTTACTTCCGAAGTTTTACCACCAGCAGTTGCCCGAAGTCCCGAAGTCTCGAATGTCGATGTCCCGAAGTGGACACGAGACGTCCGATCTGAATATCACTTTGAGAGAATTCCCAACCATTGATCTAATATAGTGGGAGGATAGAGTAAGTAAAATATTTGAAGTACCAAATTGAACGAGAACCATTCATTGTGAAAATAAAATCTGATTGTCCAATCTACTTTGGCGAAAGATACTTCGAAAGGTTGAAAGACTGCAGAGGTTGAAAGTTCCAAACATCGAAGTTTTGAAGTGAACGAGAATCATTCATCATGCAAACAATAGATCAACCGTCCAATCTACTTCAAAGAAATATGCTTCGGGAAATTTGAAAGGTTTCGAATTCCCTAAGACTCGAAGGGTGAAGTCTCGAAGACCCGAAGGGTGAAGTCCCAATGTGGACATAAGTCATCTGATATGAAGATCACTTCGGGAGTATGTTGAACTGTTGATCATACTATAGTTAAAGTTGAGACTTGAGAATTCTAAAGTCCGAAGACATGAAAGGATAGTTATTGTTGATCTGAAAGGGACATGCGTCAGTGGATTATCAGCTCCGAGAAATAGGTGATAGAGATAAAGTTGAGATTTGAAATATTTGAAGTCTAGAGATCCGAAGGAGATCTCAATCGTTGATCGTGAAAGGGGACACATGATCGTTGATGTAGTTTTAGATTGAGAAGGACACGTTCTATTGGATCATTGACTTCAGAAGATTGACGTACGAAGGAGAGCAAGGTTTGAGAGTTGAAACTCCCAGAGCCCAGATCATGAAGTAAATCACAGTCGTTGATTTAAGAAGGTTAGATATTATCTGTCAGTTTAGGAACACCGTCAATATCATGAGATTGAAGGTCTTGTCGCATTGCAGGGATTGAAGGTGCACGAACTTTAAAATTTTGAAGGCAAGCCTCAATCTAAACCATGGTTTTGGAGAAAGGACATGTGGAGCTATGTGGTGAATTGTGGGGCAAAAAATGGGTTTCCCTCAAACCTCCTTTGGACACGCCCACAATCGCATGGTCACATGAGATCATCGCTCAAGGTCACATAAAGAAACAGAGCTAGCGCTCACTAGACTGAGATCGGGAAGCACCCTTTGAATAGTCGTTTGGTCACAACCATAGTCATATCATCGAAGGTTAAGGGAGGAGATGACACATCGCTAGGATCCACCTCAGGATTTCAAGATTTGGGAGAATCAAGGTGACTCACAACAAAAAATTTGAAACACAAAGTCACGAAGCACCTTTTGGATAGGCATCTGATCACAACTCATGGTCATGTGAAAGGAAGGGTCTTAGCTCGAAAATATAGCACCCACTGTGAACTTTTCTCAGGAAGGTAAAAGGCGCTAAAGGGATGAGCGCATAGAGGTTCTCTCTATAACTGCTAGAATGGAGTGATTGTATCTGCCAGAGAATTTGAAGATATTCAAGGTGATCACCATAGGATTTGAAGAGTCTCAAGGTAAATGCCAGTGGAATGAAGACTCATCATAGAGACAATTGACAGATGGAAAAGTGTCGAAGACTGTAACTTCCAGAGAAGCCAAAGAATCTCAGGAAAATGGACATTGATGAAGAACAGACTCAGTATAATCACCAGAGAGGACAAAGAGTTGTGTGTATTATCTGGCAAAGGACTTGGCATGATAAATATACATAGAACAGAGAAGAGAAGGTTTATTCTTTTGATAGTTATTTATGCGGGAAGAAGAAGGTTGTGCGCAGGAGCTAAAGCACACAGAAGAGGCGTAGCGTAGAGAATGGAAATGGTGCACAGAGCATAAAACATATAAGAAAGACATAGAAAAAAATGCATATCTAATATATGAAGAGAAAGCTGAGGTGCGCATGTAGAGACATCATAATAAAAGAAATCGCAAGAAGATGTGAGTAGGAAGACACTGATGCAAGAAGAGTAGAGAAGTGTAGCAGAATAGTGATGAGACTGGTAAGTCATTGATAAATACTATATCACTGTAATAAATTTCAGTAACAAATATTTATATCTCAGGGTTGTAGGGTGGTGCTAGGGAGGACTATTGTCCTTAGAGTTTCAAGTGGGTGCTTGAACACAGGGAGTTGTAGTTTCTATCTAGTTGCAGCCAAAAAAACCAGGGTGGTAGGGTGGTGCAAGGGAGAACTATCGTTCTCTATTATATAGGTTGGTGCCTATGTAACTGGAAGTTGATGCTTCCATCCAGTTGGTGTTGGAACACTCAGGGATTTGGTTCTTCCTTCTAGTGGCTACTAGAGAATCAAGAGAGTTGGTGCTCTCAAGAAGTTGTAGCATGTACAGGTTGGTTCCTGTGTGAGTGGAATTTGGTGCTGCCATCCAGTTGGTGCTGGAACACAAAGGGTGTTGGTGCTTCCTTCTAGTGGGTGCTAGAGAAACCAGAGAATTGGTTTTCTCAACAAGTTGTTGCTTGTAAAATAAAGGTGGTAGCCTCAAAAGGAGTTGGTGCTCATAAGAATGAGAATGTACAGATTATCATATCAAGAAGAAGAGGTTTTCTCCCTTTATGGGTTTCCTCGGGAATATTTGTATCTGTATATTTCATGTGTGTGATTGATGTTGAATATTCTATTTCTTAGTTCCCTACATTATTGTGATCATCATTGAGTGTTTTTTAAAGAGTTTAAAATGGGCATAATTGTTTAAGCTCAGGGACAACTGATTCACCCCCCACTCTCAGTTGTCCAACAATCGGTATCAGAGCCAGTTCCCTTTATTTAAGGGTAGATCCTAGAGCTTAAACATGACTATCCATGAAGGAACTTCAACCAACAAGGTCCCTCTATTCAATGGAATAAAAATTTCCTTTTGGAAAGGTAGGATGAGAACTAAGATAATGGATTTAGGTGCAGATGTATCGAATGTGGTAGAGACTGGTTATGTAAAGCCAATTGTACTAGCTTCTAAGGATGACAAGCTAGAATTCAACTTCAACGCTAAGGCTATGAATGATATTTTGAGTGGGATTGCAGGAGAAAAAATTTGTAAAAGTTATGCACTTAGAATCTGACAAAGAAATGTGGGACAAACTCATTAGCGGTTATGAAGGTAATGAGAAGGTAATGGATGCCAAGCTTCAAACCTACAGGTTACAATTTGAACAACTAAAGATGAAAGAGGATGAAACTGTTCAGAAGTACTTTCTAAGAATTGAAAAACTAGTAAATTCAATGAAAGGAATTGGTGAAAAAATTGAGGAAGCCTCTTTAGTTCAAAATTTTTTGAGATCTCTTCTAGATAGGTTCAACCCAAAGGTCTCTACTATAGAAGAACTTAATGTTCTAAAAGTTCTACCTTTTGATCAATTTGTAGGAACGTTGACTGCATATGAAATGAAAATAGGTCACTTTGCATCTAAATGTCCACACAAGAAGAAGGACCAGAACTCTAAAGGTGAAGAGAAGTACAAATCCAAGAGATTTGATAAAATAAAAGTTTATGTGTAAACAATGATGAGTCTTTAGGAGACATAGATAGTGACTCTTTTTGTGAAGATAAGGATAATGAATTTATGATTATGGCCAAAGAGGATTATGATAATAAAAGCACAGAAAGTGATGTTAATGATGAAGAAGATGTGGTTGATATGGAAGGTCAACTAATCAGTTCTTTATAAGAGATTGACAGACTTAGACTTAAGAAGAGAAAATGAAAACAATTGTTGATGCAGTTTGAAAAGGATGGTAAAAAATCTGATGACGACCTTGCCCTGCTAAAAGAAGAGTTAGAAGAGGAAAAGAAAATAGAGGACACTCTGAAACAACAGTTATCAGAGAAGAAGGAAAGGTGTGAAGCCTTGGAAGAAGAGGTAGTAAAAACCATAAAAGAGATGGAGAAGTTGAAAGTATTGTTTCTCCAAAATATTCCAAGCATTAAAGCCTCAACAGAACTAAATGACATTATGAGAAAACATAGATCCCCTTTGTTGAAGACTAGTTTAATTTATGTAAGTGGTTCAGACAACAAACAACCATAAAGCAAAGAGCCATTAAAGATGACCAATTTCCAAGTCAACAAACAATTAGACCATGTGAGTACTCTGTCACCAAAATATAATAAAGACAAGATGATCCCTGATAAAAAACAAAGATATCAGAAGATGGAGCAACAAATTCCAATAAGAAGGCCATCCTCCAAGTACCAAAATTTCTTCCATGGCTATTGTTTTTACTGCTCTAATTTTGGTCATAAGATTGCAAATTGTCAAATTAAGTTTAGAGACATGCAACTGAGGAGGTCAAGAAATAAACAATATTTGCAACATAGAACTAAATAGACAATGAGTAGACAACGTTGCACCAATCTCTTTGACCTATTGAGCGATGATCTCAAATTCTATAAATGTCATAACTTCAGTCACAAGGCTGCAAACTGCCATCTGAAGAATTACAAAGAAGATTCAAGGATAAATCTCTTAGCTATAAATCCCATCACATGGAAAAAGAAAGATAGTGAAAAATGTGGTCTAGTACTTTCAAATCAAAAACAAAAAGACCCCTGGAATATAGATAGTGGATGTTCCAAGCACATGACTTGAGACAAGGATAAAATTCTGTCTATAAGTAAAAGAAAAACAGGAAATGTGACCTTTGGAAATGATGAACCAGGTAAAATCAAGTGTAAAGAGATGGCGAGTTTGAGTAATGGCAAAGGAGATGCCCATGATGCTTTGCTTATAGATGGTCTGAAACATAATTTTCTCAGTGTAAGTCAAATGTGTGATAGAGGCTGTGAAGAGGTGTTCACTTCCAAATATTGTAAGGTAAAGAATGTAAACTTGGGACAAGTGGTAGCTAAAGGCATAAGGACGGATGATAATGCACGTGTGCTGAAAGAAGATAGAAAAGAGTGTCATCTAAGAAAACATGATGAAGGCTGATTATGGCATAGGATATTTGGACATCTAAACTTTGACCACTTAATCAAGATCAAAAATCTTGAGGTAGTAAAAGATCTTCCAAAATTATCAAAGCCACAAGATTCTGTGTGTAAACCCTGCGAAGTAGGAAATCTAACCAAGACACGATTTAAATCCAAAGAGCTCTACGTCAATAGAGAAACCACTCCAATTAGTTCATATGGATTTATGTGGACCATCAAGACATGAAGGAAAACTATTTCATGTTGATCATTGATGATTAGTCCAGACTCACTTGGGTTGCTTGTCTCAAAGGAAAAATTGAAGAATTTGAGAAATTTAAAATATTTAAAGATTTAATTAAGAATCAAATAGGCAACAGGTTAAAAGTAGTAAGATCGGACAGAGGAGGAGAATTATGTCAAGTGATTTCAAGGAATTCTGTGATAAACATGGGATCAGGAGAGATACATAATCCCGAGAAATCCACAACAAAATGGAGTAGTTGAGAGGAGAGTATGATGACAGGGCTAATGAAAGCATCTTCTTAGGACATGCTACCAATGTTAAAGGATATAGATGCTTTAATAAAAGATTGTATAAATTAGTTGATTGCATTGATTTAAAGGTTGATGAAGGAGTCCCAGTAAGAGAGGTGAGAAATATTGAGTCTACTACAGAGGACACAACTAAAGCTAAAGATGAATAGGTCTAAGAATCCATTATTTCATTCCAAGGCCAAGATCATCCCCATAAAATACCATTTTATGAGAGAGAAAATCACCAATAAGATTGTTCAGGCTCATTACACTCCAACCATAGAACAAATTGTAGACACCTTTACTAAAACCTTAGTCAAGACACCATTTGAATATCTCTGTCAGAAGTTGGGTTTCATATCTTCTCTCACCTAAGAGAGTCCATATTGTCAGGGGGAGTTTGTGTTGGTTGAATATATGATACCTCCAAAAATTACCACAACAGCTCAGGGGGAGAATTTTTTCTTTGACATTGATGTAAAAGGGGGAGAAAAGGTGTGGTATGGATGCTACAGTTGGAGGTCTAAGTAGAATAATGGATTCCTTCAGGGTTGCCATCAATTCCAAAGGGGGATATTCTTGGCATGTTCACAGGCAAAGTGTTCTTGTCATTGATGGAAAGAACAACAATGACAATGGCATATTGGCAGCAATGATGACAAACAATCAAGAAACAATGATAACATTGAGAATGATGAGACCATGAGAAATTGTTGTCTACAAGATTATGAGGACGAGCACAGGGAAAAGAGTTTGAGTTTCCAAATAGATAGAGGTTATCATGAAGGAAGCAAGGATCATGCGCAGGATTCCTTAGAATCCATGAGTTTGCAGAAAGAATCAATCTTAGGAGGAATAGCGTAGAGTTGCATGCAAACCACAAATGTGCACTAGGGCCGAGGTTAAATTCATTGCCAAAGCCAAGAGATATATCATTTTTTAGAAATGCAGATGAGACCCAAAGTCATCAGGACTCACAGAAGGAGAAAATGTTGAGACCCTTGAACACTTAGAAAACCTTCTAAGTCAAAGAGATCAAAATCTCAGGAGAGAGAGTGACAGTGGCCATTGGATCAATGATCCAGATGACCAAAAACCATCCAATCAAATAAAGTGAAGGATTGGATAAGTGGGACAAAAAGGGTTGAGAATTCGAATACCCAAAAAACCAACAACCATTGGATCATTCTAAGTGGAAGGACAAGATAAGATATAAAAGCAACATTGTGGATAGATTGAGCCATCAATCTAAGAACACGATCAACGAAAAAATTTTAGTTTGGGTCTAAAGTTGCAAGGAGGTTATGCTCCAGAAAAATCTCACCTCAATATTCTTTAGTTTGAGATTTGAAAGACCCAAAGCCCGAAGAGCTGAAAATTCGAAATGAATAAGGAACATCAGATCTGGAGAACATACAATGACCATTAGATCAGGGAGATCTATGTCAGTGGACCACATCAGCATGGACATGTGGAAGACCACGTTAGCAGACCATGTCAGGAAGGATGTGAGGGAGATATACGTCATTGGATCACATCAGGAAAGACATGTGGCAGACCACGTCAACAAGGACATGTGGCAAACCATGTTATCAGACCATGTCAGCAAGTACACATGGAATAATCAAGTGATGAGAAGTGTCAAGAGGAAATTGGCTCATGCCATGTCAACAAGTAATGTAAGCAAGTTACGTCACTCCAGGATATTTACTTCGGGAGTTTTACCACCAACACTTTCCCAAAGTCTTGAAGTCCCGAATGCCGAAGTCTCGAAGTGGAAACAAGACGTTCGATCTGAAGATCACTTCGGGAGCATTCTCGACTGTCGATATAATACAGTGTAAGGATAGCGTAAGTAAAATAACTAAATTATCGAAGTGAATGAGAACCATTCATCATGCAAATAAAATCTGATTGTTCGATCTACTTTGGTGAAATATAATTCAGAAGGTCGAAAGATGGTAGAGGTTGAAAGTTTTGAACACTGAATTTCTGAAGTGAATGAGAATCGTTCATCATGAAAACAATATATCAACCATCTGATCTAATTCAGAGAAATCTTCTTTGGGAAATTTGAAAGGTTGCAAAGTCCCGAAGACCCGAAATGGACATAAGTCATCTGATCTGAAGATCATTTTGGGAGTATTCTCAATCGTTGATCATACTACAATGAAAGTTGAGACTTGAGAATTATGAATTCTGGAGACGCAAAAGGATCATGACCATTGATATGAAAGGGACATGCTTTAATGGATTGTCAGCTCCAGGAAAAAGGTGATAGAGATAAAGTTGAGATTTGAAATCTCTGAAATTTGGAGACCCAAAGGAGATCTTGACCGTTGATCAAGAAAGGGGACACATAATCATTGATATAGTTGTCAATTGAGAAGGACATGGGTCATTGGATCATCAACTTTGGAATATTGATGTATGGATGAGAGCAAGGTTTGAGAGTTGAAACTCTTGGAGCCCAGATCACGAAGTAAATCACAATCATTGATTTAAGAATGTTAGATTTGATCCGTCAATTCAAAAACACTGTTAAGATCATGAGATCGACAGTCCCGTCACATTGTGGGGATTGAAGGTGTGCAGACTTTAAAATGTTGAAGGTGGGCCGCAATCGAAACCATGGTTTTGGAAAAAGGACACGTGGATATATGTGGTGAATTGAGGGGCAAAAATTGGGTTTTCCTCAAACCGCCTTTGGATGCGCCCGCAATCACGTGGTCACATGAGATCATCGCCCAAGGTCATATTGAGAAACATATCTAGTGCTCACTATACTGAGATCGGGAAGCACCCTTTAAATAGGCATTTGGTCATAGCCATGGTCACATTAGCGAAGGTTAAGGGAGGAGCTATCACATCACTAGGCTCCACGTTGAGATTTCTAGAGTTGGGAGAATTAAGGTAACAAGAAAAAAAAAAATTGAAACGTGAAGTCACAAAGTGCATTTTGGATAGATGTCTAATCATAGCTCGTAGTCACATGAAAGGAAGGGGATTAGCCAGAAAATCTAGTGCCCACTGTGAAATTTTCTCAGGAAGGGAAAAGACGCCAAAGGGATGAGAGCATGAAGGTTCTCTCTATAACTGCCAGAATGGAGTGATTGTATCTACCAACAAATTCAAAGAGCTTTAGGGTGATATCCAGAGGAGATCAAGAGTCTCAAGGTAACTACCAATGGAATGAAGACTCATCATAGAGACAATTGACAGATCTAAAAGTGTTGAAGACTGTAACTGCAAAAGAAGCCAAAGAATCTCAATAAAATGGCCATTGATGAAGAACAAGATCAATATAATTTCCAGAGAGGATGAAGAGCTATGTGTATGATCTAGGAGAGGACTTGGCATGATAAATATATGGAGAATAGGGAAGATAAGGTTTCTTATTTTGATATTTATTTATGCGGGAAGAATCAAGTTGTGCACAGGAGCTGAAGTGCAAAGAAGAGGCATAGCGTAGATAATGGAAATGGTGCATAGAGCATAAAATGCAGAATAAATACATAGAAAAAAATGAATATCCAAGAGATGAAGAGAAATCCAAGGTGCGCATGCAGAGACAAAGAAGAAGAACATAAATTGCAAGAAGATGCGAGTAGGAAGACACTGATGCAGGCAGAGAAAAGTAGTGTAGTTGAACAATGATGAGATTGGTAAGTCATTGATAAATACTATATCACTATAATAAATTTCAGTTACAAAGATTTATATCTTAGGGTGGTAGGGTGGTTCTAGGGAGGATAGTTGTCCTCAAAGTTTCAAGTGGGTTCTTGAACACAGGGAGTTGTAGCTTCCATCTGGTTGTAGCCAGAAAAACCAAGGTGGTAGGGTGGTGCAAGGGAGAAATATTGTCCTCTGTTATACAGGTTGGTGCCTGTGTAACTAGAAGTTGACACTTCCATCCTGTTGGTGCTGGAACACTCAGGGAGTTGGTGCTTACATCTAGTGGGTGATAGAGAATCAAGAGAGCTAGTGCTCTCAACAAGTTGCATCTTGTACAGGTTGGTTCCTGTGTGGCTGGAAGTTGGTGCTTCCATCTAGTTGGTGCTGGAACACAAAGGGTGTTGGTGCTTCCTTCTAGTGGGTGCTAAATAAACCAGAGAGTTGGTGCTCTCATGAAGTTGTTTCTTGTAAAATAGAGGTGGTAGCCTCAAAAGGAGTTGGTGCTCATAAGAATTATAATGTACAAAAATAAAGACTAGTTATCATATCAAGAAGAAGAGGTTTTATCCCTTTATGGGTTTCCTCAGGAATATCTGTCTTTGTATATTTCATGTGTGTGACTGATGTTGAATATTCTATTTCTTACTTCCCTGCATTATTGTGATCATCATTGAGTGTTCTGTAAAAATTTTAAAATGGGCATAATTTTTTAAGCTCAGGGACAACTGATTCACCCCCCCCCCTCTAAGTTGTCCAACACCGCATACTCTCACTCTTTCACTCTCTACCCCCCCTCTTTCTATCCCTCACTCTCTTTTTCTTCCTCTCTCCCCCTCTCACACTCTCTTTATTACTGTCTTTGCATCATGCCTCCCTACATTGCAAGGAAATAAATGGCCTTGACCTAGACATGTCAATAACTAGACCTAAATCTATACATAGCAAGACGTAGACATGGCAAGACCTGGAGCATGACCTAGACCTATATGATTACCATGACGAAGATCATGACAGATACCTAGACCACAACGTAGAACATGACATAGAGTGATCTAGAATATATTTGCCAAATTAAATGAATACAAATTATTATCAAAAGATGATTAACATAGAATAACAAATATATTGTAAAACTGGTTTCTATTCAATAAGGAAATAAGTTGAAACTATAAAATGCAACGGAAACAAGCTTGTAGAACAGTGGCATCTTATCTCTGAGAAGATATGTGACAACTACGCTCATTCGCAAGACAGTGATTGCAATGAGGCTCTGAAGGCCTTTTTATAATAAACAGGAATGTTAAAAACCCTAGACATCCATAAAACCTAACCCTAGGAGATGAAGCACCAAAAGTCACGTGGGCCTCGTTTGGGTAAGTTAGTACATCAAATTCTCGGGGTCATAACATTTACACATGATATCCATTTTAGGTGCACAATATCCCGTTGGAAAGGTATATCCAAGGACTAAAAATTTTAATGTTATCTATTAAAGGTCATTATGGTTGTGGGGAGCCCTAAAAATTGATGTTTAGGGCCCCAAAATGGCCCCGCAAGTCAGGGACCCGAAAAATAGGGAAAAACTGCCTAACTGGAAAACTACCAAAACGATCCAGTTGGAATAGGTGGGAGGCCACTGACATCCATATGGATCAATCCTCCCCTCTTTGGAAGCAATAGTCTCCATTGCATTGAGTTCCCCCATCAGATGAGAAACTTTCTACTGAATTTGGCCCCGGGTGAGCCACTTGCCTTGGTGCAAGAGCTCCCTTTCTTTGACAACTCAATAAAGATGGATCCTTTGTTGGTGAGTGAACTTGATATGTTTGTACACAACATGATCATTGGATTCCTATTGTATGCAGTTGAGGTTGAGATATGTTGGTTTTAGTTGTTCTATTATCTCCAAGGTGTCCAATAATGGTGGGAAATACAGTCAAAGGATATCCACATTGAACACTGGGTGCAAGCCAAGGAAAGGAGGAATATTGAGCTCGAAAAAATTATCACCCACAACGTTGGTGATGGTGTATGACCCATAACAGAGTGGGATAAGCTTTTGATGGTTTAATGTCCCCAAGGTCAAGCCCTATTGTAAATCTTGTTTACAAAATGAATTGTAAATATGTTTTATAGGCTAGTGAGCCGAGGTTATATAAGTTAGTGGGCTTATGTGATTGTTAGGCTAGAGAGCCTAAGTGTTGAAGGCTAAGAACCTGATTCTGTACCTGTAATTATGTGAAACAGTAATAAAATATAAACACCACCACGTGCAGACCGACCATGATGAATGAGTGATGGGGGACTAAGATTCCACAGAGAGGGAAAGGGATTAGGGGCTGGAAGGTGGGAAAAGGGACTAAGTGTTGAGCCTAGGGTCTTAGGTCCTTTAGAATAATATTTCAATATTATTCCAAAAGACATGTGAATAATATTTTTTATCCTAAGATCTTTTGGAAGGAAAAACAACTTCTGAATGGATGGAATGCATGCTGAAGGAATGCATGCAGTTGCATGGGTGACAAATGTTAACCTAGGTGCATGCAAATAAAATAGATGAGATGAGCCGTGTTGGGGGTTTTTCCTCCATTCCACCATCGAATGTATGAACGTGAGTTCCATATGACCTTTGCAAGATACCTTCGTGCATCTTTTGAACCATACATCCCCTAAACCAGAAGCCTGTGTTGATTTCGGGGAAAAGTCTGTGTTTGTTCTGGAAAGCCGGTAAACCCCTTCTCTATTCTAAACCATGGAGTTTGAATCGACCCCTGAGTGGACAACTCATGACACATCCCTGAGAATCCAGAGTGTGAGTCTATCCCGTGTTGCCAGATTGAGAAAACGGAAGTGTCCCGTCCCTGCTAAGCCTGGTTATGCTGTTGCACCTGTCTGTAGTTGTCCTGGGGTGTTCATGTCTGGATTCCCATTGATTGTGGTGGACGTGTAGTGTTTGATCCTATGTGTCTTGTTGGATAGTTAGTACAAAACTCTCTCTAGGTGAGAGAGGTGGTGAAGTTGGAAGAACAAGTTGTTGGGCCTATGAGCGACTCTCTCTAGGTGAGAGAGTGCATAGAGGAAGGAGAGAATTGTCGGAAGGAACCCTATAGCTACCACAAGGCTCAGAGACTTCTGGTCTAGCCCATTACTAAAACCCAAGGAAAGGGAGGTTAGCAGTCGAAGGAATATCTAGGTGATAGAGAAGGTGTATACTCCCAGGGTGGAACAGGAATGTGGGGAAGGAGAGTCTGTGGGAAGTCAGTATGAGTGGTTCCTGGGAGAGATTTCCTTCCTTGTGCCCATGTGTTTTCCATGTAACCTCAGCCTAGCCTAGGATTCCTTGCCTTGGGGTGGAGCTTAGTCCTAGCTTAGGGGTGACCTATTGTTGAGCTTGATGAGCAGCGTGGTCTAAGGCTGGGAGGTTTGTGGAAAGCCTGCAACTGGTTGGTGGAATTACCACCGTTTTCAAAGATAAGTACAAGAGGATATTTCAATTATGTTACTGCATGCTTGTGTATTTATATTTATCATGTACTCTACTGTGCATATGAATTAATGTTAAAGCCATTGATTATTTATAATAACAGTAATTTTTATGCTCACTCTGAGTTTAAATGTGTTTAACCTGTTTTAAATGCATGTCATAT
>ML780363.1:1379892-1399498 GCA_009831015.1 Picea engelmannii | reverse complement strand
ATATATATAATTAAGTATGAGATTGTTATTTCACGAAGTAGTGCCTGCTCGGCTAATGGAAAGGGGGCGTTACAGTATGGTATCAGGGCGTTACAACAAAGAGTGTTATAGTATGGTATCAGAGCCAAGGTTTTGACACTGAGCCTAGATGGACCAGTTGAGTGGTCTTTGGACCGAGGGTATTGTTGGCAGCCAACTCAATTTTTTCCATTACCTGATAAGCTGCCTACACCTATGTCTCTTGAACTTCAAATTTCTGTCACATTTTGCAAATAGACGATATTTTCATTTCATGCGACATTTTCAAATTGGTTTCAATTTAGTTTTTATGAATGAAAGCGTGAAAAATCCTCTATCATTATTTGAACTGTCATAGTCTTTTATTGATATTCTGAAAGGCACTTTACCGTTCATTTATCATGTGGCTGAAAATATTTTTTAAATTATGCCTATTCGGACGTTTTTACTTTGATTGGGCAGCTCGATTTTTATTTAATTGATAAGGCATTGAGCATGTTAATTTATGAATTATACTTGATTATATAGGGGTCATGATTGATTTTGGTTTTTATATGATGTGATCCTTACTATTATAAGCTCTTGGCTTATCGATTTTATGAAATCTCTTGTCACAATGTTTTATAAACTTTGATTACACATTATGCAACACGCGCATGGGTAACCTATGAGTTTGATTTCATATTGAATGGAAATAGTTTGAAGTTATGCAATGGCGCGTTTGTTAAACATTTGGGTTTTGATTTAATGGTTTGAATTATTACTTGGCACATATTTAACTTTGGGTTTGATTTTATATTGAACACTCATGGTTTCAAGCAATAGATTCAACGATGTCATGATTGATTGAACAACATTGTACCTCGTCATTACTGCTATGCATGGTGGTGGATAATCCCACCACCCTCGCACGCGTACATTAATTTGCTTCCCCTTTCATCATTCTCAGCTGTTAGCCAAAACGATTTTGCTCCTGTGTGTTTAATCCGAACCCTACCATGCATCCGCACCATGGCTCCGGTCGTAAGGGCTGAACCCAATGGTAGCTAGGCATTGTTGATGTTCGACGGTGCTTACAGTGACCTTGAGGAATTCGGATGGCTCCCGTTCATATGAAAGTTTGATGGCTATAACCCTAGCGTGGCTCGACAATTCACATTAACCTTTGATGGCTGCTGAGCCAAGGTTGGGGATGTGCAATTGGAAATTGATGAGAAATTTCTCAGTTTAGCTACCTGTCTGCCTGCTGTCGGACATAAATGGTCAAAAAATTGCAAAGTGGAAGATGTCCCGTGGACATTTCTTTTCCAGTCACGAAGGGTGAGCTCCTGTGACAAAGGTTTGCCCACGAATATGCTCAAGCAACATTGGCACGACTTGCTGGTGATAACCAAGAAGTTCATCACCTGCGAGGGTTGGTATGGTTTTGTTTTCTTGTACCACCTTCTGCTACACATGGTTTTCATGGGCTATGAGCTTAATATGCCTTACTACTTGCATAGGAGTCTGTTTAAAATGTCTAAAAGATACAAATGGAACCAGGCCAATAACAACCTATTTCATTTTGGGTTAATTAAAATGCTTGTGGTTTGTCATTTGGGGTTACATCGAGACTGTTGGAATGATTTTCTTAAATGCAATAATTTTGATGATTCAAGCCCACCACAGGTTGACAAACCTGTGGTGAGCGAGAGTAAGTCGGTACCCCCTGTGCCTTATAGTGCTCTGTTACCTAAACCCCTACCTGACTCACCTATCAACCTACCCAATTCTGTGACCAAACATGTCGTTAAATCCATGGATAAAAGGCCTAAAGCCAAACCTACTGTAAATTCCAAAGGAAAAAAGAACGCCCAGTTAATCTCTCACATGGCAAGAAACAAATCGAAAATTCCTGTCAACCTTGACCTTATTATGGTGAGTGAAGATTCTGACTCAGAGGTTGAACGTTACCTGGCAAGTGAGTATCCCTATTCAGAAGGTCCGTGTGACAAACCCGCATATGATTTTGTGAAAAACCTACCACCTTGCTTACAAAACGACCCTAATTATCCAGGCATCAAAATGCCTTGTGAAACCCCCAGTGACTCGTCAAAACCCCTTCCTGCTCTATCCGAACTAGCTGCTCCACCATGTGATCAATGTGGCTCGTGGTTGGAAAGGTATTACCTTGATGTGCCAATGCTACAGTCCAGAATTCATGCTCTGGAGGATAAAGTTGCAAGGCTCACCAGTCAGAAGGCTAAATTGCCATCCACTGATAAGAAACAGCGAACAACCGGTTCTATTTTGTTTAAGAATGTGGAGTCGGCTACAGCAGTCGTCAATTCAAAATTGGCGTAACTCGAGCAACCTCACTGGTATGAATATAACCTGTATATATGAAAAACTCATAAGATCTGTTTACAACGTGGATTTGCTTTGACACATAAGCATGCACTATATGCATAATTTTGTTTTGATTAATCGAATTTCATTTCCCGGATTACTTTTGATTGGATTTAGCTTTGATTCGATTAATCGTGTTATGGATTTGATTGTTTTAATTTGGTTCGAATTGAATACTCTGTTGCTTATTGAAGTTGTTAATATATTTTATAAACACAGGCTGTTTCTGGTATTCCAATTTTGAACACAGTCAATGGCTCGATTTGAATTGGTTATATTCTATACGATATGGTTGGCAATAATGGTTAACTGTTATGATTTTATATTCCATGTATTTTTCGACCAATTCGAATACCATTCTGTTAATGCATAACCAAATTGCAACTGTTCAATTCGCATTGTTTGACCATGTCATCAGTCTGATTCATATTACAACAAATATCTTGTTTAAATTTGTGATTATGCCCAGGATTACGATTTGTTTCTATATTGGACTCAGTCACGACTTGTTTCGATTCTTGCCCAGTTATGATTACCATTGTTGTTGATGGTTATGATTACTATTTTTGATCATGTCTGTTGGCTGTGTAACACTCAGCGATCGAAGTCTATGGAAAATTCCGGTGGATGTTGTTATGCATGTTTCATTTTGACTATAATCGTAACAACCTTTCCATATTGGTATTTGATTAAAACAATATGAATCTTGTGCACATTGTTATAGCAGTAACAAATCGATTATGATTGTATTGATTATGATTACATCGTATCTTATACGATATGATTCACTGCTTGATTTCGTTTGGATATGAAACAGTTTGGTTACCATTTGATCTGATTTTATGACAATTAAAAAACAGAGCATTCTTATCCTGTTTCGATTGCATCCTTTTCGATTTTGTTTAATTTGAATGATAAATTTTCTTGAACCGTTAGTAATTCGATTTTAATGTTTATTAAAAGAAAATAAAATTGGATTGTTTTAAAAAGATTTTGTTTGATTTCTATCTGGTCCTGTATGCTATTTTAGACTAGCTACAGAATCAGATGATTCTGTAGCTAAGTCTGTAGGATCAAATTTTTGTTATTTTGTTACTGAAATATCTCTCTAATTTGATAATTGTGTTCTATTGCAGGTAAATTCAAAATTGCAGTTGAGTTTATGAGCAGTTAGGGGATATTTCAAAGATTTCTCTTGCATTTTGATTTCCTAGTTTAGCTGATTTTGGGATATTTCCCAGATTATGTAAAACATTTTGATATTATCCACAGGGAGGTTTTACTCTGTGGAGAGACTTATATATACTTATGATTTTTGTAATAATGTACATCCTCATTCGTGGGAGAAAAAGGATATGGAGTTATAATACAGACTGAAGCAGAATTTGGTGTTTTTTCACAGCTTTAGCTTGTCATTATATCAACATTTTGTTTCATGTTGTGTATATCAATTTTTATATGGTTTATGACTACTTTAGCTATCTTGATCATGTGAAAATGATATAATTTTAATCACTGTAATCCATATCTGGTTTCTTCCAAGTGTTTAAAAGATATAATAATTGTCTAATTCAGTTTATGAATGACAGGTTTATCTTCTTCATAATTTGAATTATCAAATATAAGTTTTTGCATAACAGGTTTCCCTTATTGCAGAAATTTATAATCTTAAAGTTATTATGATCTTTTATGTCTTGTTTGTCCTGTAAATAACTCGAAGAGAAGCCCAACCAATCGTTTACGAAAATCTCTTGGATCAACCGGTGCGAGTTTCCTTCCTCCGACCAGCTTCGAAGACATCAAACGCAGGACAAATCAGGAGCGCTTCCAGGTTAGTTAGTCTTTTGTATACTGTTCTCGTTAGTAGTTTATTTCAGATATTAGTTTGAGTTAGTATTAATATATTAGATTGTTTAATTTCAGCAGTTTTATTTCTTATTCATAAAATATATAAAAAAAAAAAAAAAAGATCTCTAGTTGTCTTAGGACAGAAAACATATGAGTTTTACAGGTTTTATTTAAATCTGCCAATTGTATGTATTGTATATTTGTGAATAAGTTGTAATTCGATTTGTAATTAGATATTTAATTAGTAGAGTTAATGTAATAATAATTGGTAGAATAGTTAGTGTAATTTGTATTTAGTTTTAATTTATATAGTAGTTGTTTTAATTAGATTAGTGTATTAGTTGTTTTTATTTAGTTATAGTTAGTTTGTTTTAGTTTGTTTTAGTTAGTTTTAATTAGTTTTATTTGTTTTAGTTAGATTAGTTAGTTTAGATTAGTTTTTTCTTTGGTTTCCCTAGGACTTTAGAGCGGCCAACGGAGCTGTTAAACCCATCAGGGTGGTTCATTCCAAACGGCTTGGGTTATTTAGACAACCCCGGACCAGTTCCACTCTCTCAATTGACGGACGGACAATTTCGCCCGTGAACAAATGGCGCTAGAAGGAGGGATAGAAATTAATTAATGGCACGAGGTGGTCGCAATATTCCTCCCCCACCTAATCGCACACCTATAGTAACTAGAATACATTCACAAGATAATATCCCCCCTCAAACAACAACTACTTCAACCGAAGATCCGCAGATCACAGTTGAGACAACAACCCCTAATCCTACAGGTGGTGATCTCCAAGAGATCGTTCGTCAATCTCTTATTAAAACACATAGTGCCTTAGCCAGTCTTAGGCAACCAAACCACCCGTGGGGTCAACCTTTAGACTTCTCTGATATCAGAGAACAATTAGACGACATTGACCTCGTTGTGAATTCTCCAGATCCAAACTTAAATCCTGCTGCAGGAGGATCTGAGATACCTCCTTCACCGCCTCCTTCATCTCCTTCCTCTTCTGGGGGAGATTCCTCTTCTGATGAAGGCAATCCACCTTCTCATCCTTCCATACCCAATTCCCCTATGGCAAATCAGAACAACCCTACTAGAACCTGGTTGGACCAGGATGTTGTAGCTGTACCTGGAGCCCAACACCCTTTACCCAAGAATCCGGAGAAATGGCTTCCTAAGTTTGATCCCGATTCAAAACAGATAGCCGAAGATCATATCAAAAAATTTATGTTAGCCATCAGACTCCGTAATGTTGAACATGAATATGTTGTCTGTAGGTTGTTCCCTTACACCTTTGAGGGTAATGCGTCCACTTGGTACTTTTCCCAACAACCCCATACCATAGTGTCTTGGGAAAAGTTTGAGTCATGCTTTTCGGAAAAATTCGGAGATGGAAAACCTCCGAAAGTCTTAGTCATGGATCTTTCAAGCTTAAAAATGAACTCAAAAGAAAAAGTTAAATATTTTAATCAAAGATTCCTAACGCTTAAAAATTGAATCCCTGCAGATTCTATGCCTGCTGAGAGTCTTGTAATAGCTTACTACACTAAAGCTCTACATCAAAGTATAGCTATTTGGGTCAAAAGATCTAAAAAAGCCACGTTGTTAGAAGCCTTCGAAGAGGCTACTCAGATTGAAAAGGATATACTTAGTCTAAAGGACTCTTCTAGCAACGAAACTGAGACCGTTTCTTCTTCCAAAAAGAAGATTGAAATTCTCCCCAAACCTACACAAAACAAAACACAACCTGAAAACTCTGATTTGGAAAATTTAACCAAAGTTGTAAAAAAATTGTCTAATCAAGTTATAGATTTAAAAAGGTCGATTGAGGAAGCCTCTTTGAGTAAAGGACCTTACAAACCTCCTTTCCGAAAGCCTTTTCCCGCCAACCGACCTAATCCAAACCCTGAAGGCTTGAACCTATAAAGTTTGCAATGTTCTCTCCAGACAATTCTAGGAGCCCAAGATGACTTGATGCCTCCTGAAATCCCTCAAGAGGAAGTCGAGTAGGAAACAACTCAAGAAGAAGAGTCTTCTCCAAACATCTTTGGACACTTCTCGGATAATATCTTTCAAGATAACTTCAAGACTGTTCATGCTTACAACACTAGGAGCAAGACAACAAACAAACCTCCTGCCGAGAACACTACAACTTCACCTCCAAAGCCATCTAAATCAGTAGAAACTAAACAAAGTAATGTTGTCCCTAAATTAGATTATGATTTTGTTGAAGATCTTAAAAAATTACGGGCTAACATTTCTATTTATGAGTTGTTGAAATTTCCATTTTTGCTACAGAAGATGTTGCAAAATATTTTAAACAATGGCAAGAATGGTAATTCAAATGGTAATAAGGTTGTGAAAAGCAAAGCTCCGCTGAAGACTTCCACAAAAAATAATCCTGATCCTCAAGATAAAGGAAGCCTTCCTGTACCTCCTGTAAATAATGTAAATAACGCAAGTAATGTAGATAAAGTAGCATTAGAAATCGCAAGTAAGAAACCACAAGCTACAACTCTAAGTACTCACAAGAATGTACCTCCTTTTCTTTTAACTTTCGAAATCTTCAACAAAAATGTGCATAATTGTATGGTTGACTCAGGAGCATCGTCAAATGTGATTCCTTGGTCTATCTGCCAAAAGATTAACGCTGAAGTAGAACCATCTTCTTTGAAAATCATACAACTTAATTGAACAGATGTTAAAGTTATAGGCGAACTAAAAAATGTATTGATTAGATTATCGTCTAACCCAAAGGTTCATCAGGTTATTGATATAATTGTGGTGGATATTCCAGAAGTGTATGGTCTATTTTTGAGCAGGGACTGGTCGGAGCAGCTACATGGTTACTTCGCGACGGACTGGTCTCACTTATGGCTTCAAGAAAACGGTAAGCCCAACAAGATCAGGGTGAATTGTGAGCGTTACCTCAAGTTCATGGTAACAGACTTGAATGACCCTAATGAACCATATACACCTCCGGCGGATTCACCTGAAGTCCAAGGGATGGACACCTTCTTCGAAAATTTCGTGGTTGAAGCTTCACCTATCAACAATCCAAGATCATAGCATGTACGCAACCAACAGCTTCTATCCAACAGTCCTGTGAGCCCGATGGAAATCAAATTTGGTCTCTATATTTTGACGGTTCCAAGTCTAAAGAAGGAGCTGGTGCAGGCTGCATCATTATCGATCCGGCAGGTAACAAAACATTATTGGCTTGTAGGTTAGAATTTGAATGTACTAACAATATTGCAGAATATGAGGCTTTATTGCAAGGTCTCAGAAAAGCCTTGGACATGCACATTCAAAATCTGGTTGTATTCAGCGACTCTGAGATAGTGGTCAGGCAGGTGAGAGATTCTATACATTGTCTTTCCTCGCATCTCAAATGTTACCAGTCTGAGGTATGGAGTTTAATGAAAAAATTTTCTGCTTTTAATATAAATTCCATCCCTATATTAAATAATGCTGAAGCAGATCTACTAGCTAATGTTGCCTCTAAACTTCTTCCTGCAGAAGGATTATCCCCAAAATCATTCTCCATGGAGCTATTGTTTTGACCATCTGTTCCTGACAATATCACAAACTGGAGAGTATTTGATGATGATCAACAAATCATTAACTTCCTGCACATGGAAGAAACCTTTCAAGGCACAGTGATAGATGAACAAACACATGATGACAATTTGCATGACTTTACGGTAATACCTAATCTGAAATCTCCTGAGGCTCTATCGGACATGGTAAATTCCATACCCAAATCTGTTGTTAGACTAGAAAAGTTTTATGATTTTGAAGATAAATTTAAAAAGACGGTCAATTGCAAAACCAATAGTTCCTCATTGTCTTATGAAAAAGTCAATTTAGGGACTAGTGAAAATACTCAGTGTATCAACTTAGGCTTGGGATGTTCTAGACAAGAAAAAGATGCTTTTGTTAAATTATTTAAAGAATTCAAAGATGTCTTTGCATGGACTTACGATGATCTTGAAACGTTCGATCCTAATATTATACAGCATGTCATCCCGATGAAGCCCCAAACTTTACCCTTCCAACAGAAACTGAGGAAAAAGCATCCTAAACTGGAACTGACCGTACAAAAAGAATTGAATAAACTCTTAAGTGCTAAAATAATTTTTCCTGTTAGACACACTCAATGGGTATCCAACCTCGTCCCAGTGCGGAAGAAAAACGGGGAAATTCGACTTTGTGTCGATTTCCAAAACCTCAACAAAGCGTCTGACAAAGATAATTATCCTATCCCTCCCATGGAACAGATCCTTAAACAAGTATCTGGTTCCAAGAGGCTATCCTTACTATATGGTTTCTTTGGATACAACCAAGTCTTGATGTCTCTGCCAGACCAATTAAAAACTACCTTCCGTACCCTGTGGGACACTTATGCTTATCGCAAAATGCCCTTTGGATTGATTAATGCTGGTGCTACCTTTCAGAGAGAAATGGAAATTGCTTTCATAGGCTTAATAAATCACTCCGTAGTAGTCTACTTAGATGATGTGACTGTTTATTCTAAAAACAAAGACGATCATCTAGCTCACTTACGAGCCGTTCTGCTACGATGTCGTAAATACGACATCTCCTTGAACCCAAAGAAGTCCATCTTTGCAGTAGAACAAGGTAAATTACTAGGATTCATTGTGTCTAGTGATGGAATGATTATTGACCCCGAGAGGACCCAAGTCATCGCTAAACTTCCCCCACCTACCTCCAAAAAATCCATGCAGTCTTTCCTAGGCCAGATTAATTTCGTAAGAAGATTTGTCCCCAGTTTCTCTGAAATGGTCAGGCCTCTCCAAAACCTGATTAAGAAAGACACCCAATATCGCTGGGGACCCACAGAAAACCAAGCTTTCAATGCTATAAAGAAGGCCATAATAGACGCTCCGTCTCTCATGAGCCCTGATTTCTCTCAAGACTTTACACTCTATACTTTTGCCTCTGATTGTTCCAATGCCGCAGTCCTAAATCAGTAGAATTTCGAGAACAACGAAGTATCCATCGCCTTTATGAGCTTTGATTTCAAAGGTGATGAACTTAAATACCCAGCAGTCGATCGACAAGCCTACGTTGTCTTCAAGGCAGTTAAGCATTTTCGGTCATATCTTTTGAAGTCAAGGACGAAGGTCATTGTCCCTTACCCTGCCGTTAGGAACTTGTTAGTGAAAAAGGAGTTAGGAGAGAAAAGAGCCAACTGGGTCACTTCCTTGCAGGAGTATGACTTAGAAATCACCCCAGCACAGATCGTGAGAGGCCAAGGGTTGTGTAAGTTGGTAGTTGATTCAGAAACCGAACAACAAGAAGATAGTGATACGTCAAACCTAGAACAACGCGATCAAAGTTTGATTTGTTGTGCACAAAACCTTGTAAGTCCTTGGCACGACGATATTAGACACTGTCTTCAACATGAATTAGCACCCCATCACCTTGACCCAGCCAAAATAAGAGCGTTGAGACTAAGGTCCACCTCCTTTCATCTAGTTAATGGTATACTATTTCGTCAGAATTTTGATGGTGTACTGATGCGTTGTCTTGAAAAGGATGAAGCAGAGAAAGTCTTGCTTGAGTTGCATGCAAGAGAATCTGGTGGTCACTTTGGTGGTGACACCACTACTTATAAGTTTTTAAGAGCTGGTTATTACTGGCCGATGCTTTTTAGGGAAACCCATTCCTTGTGCCGTAAATGTATCATTTGTCAGAAAGCATCAGGGCGATTACAAAAACTAGCCTCCCCTTGCAACCCGTTTCAGTCGATTCTCCTTTCCAGCAATGGGGCCTTGATATCATTGGTCCTATTAACCCTCCATCCTCACAACAACACAAGTATATTGTGACAACCACTGATTACTTTACTCGATGGTCTGAAGCAGCCGCACTAAGAACTATTAACACAAGTCGGGTGATCGCTTTTCTAAACTCGAATATCATCACCCGTTTCAGTATCCCTGATTATCTAGTCTTTGATAACGCTTCATACTTTTCTTCTCTTGAGATGAGTGATTTCGCCTTAGAGAAGGGAATAAAGATGAAGTATTCTGCTAGTTATTACCCCCAGGGCAACGTCTTAGCAGAATCAACAAACAAGAACTTGATCAAAATTATCAAGAGAATCGTGGCTGAAAATCACAAGAACTGGCACAATGCACTGTGGGATGATAGGGTAACACCCAAAGCTGCGATAGGTAATTCCCCATTTTTTCTCATTTATGGCAGAGAAGCCATTCTGCCACCTCACATTCTTCTTCCTTCGCTCCAATTGTCACAAAAAGTTCAAGAAGAAGATTGTCCCCCTTTAGTAAGCCGTATTAACACTTTGATGAAGTTAGAAGAAGTAAGAACCCAAGCTAAGCGTAAGTTAGACCAACATCAACAACTGATTAAAAGCTGGTTCGATTCTAGTTCTTCTTCTGATAGGAATTTTGAAGTAGGCGATCTCGTCTTAAAGTGGGACAAACCACACGAAGGAAAGGGTGAACACACCAAGTTTCAAAATTTGTGGCTTGGGCCATTTGTGATTGCTGAAAAGTTGGGTCCTAGTTCCTTTCAATTGTAAAATCTTGAAGGGAAGCTTGACACCTATCCGGTGAATGGCCAAGCCCTGAAAAGATACTTCGCTTGATTGCTACCCTTGTATATTATGTAAATATTTCCTTTTGTTTTTATTTTTCCTTTGTTTTCGTTTTTGGTTTTGATTTGATTGATCAGTTTTTTGTGTTTTTGAAACATATGCATGCCTGTGCACTGAGCCATTCAGACAAAGACCATAGGAAAATTTCTTCGCTGAAATAAATTCTGAAAGGTTGTACGAACATCAATGATATATTGCTAAAATTGATATTCTATTGGAAAATTTTGTTGTTTGAAAGAATTTTACTAATTTCAATCTCTGAGCAAAGTTTGTCATGATCATCTATTATCTTTTTACGCTGTCCCTTTTCCGTAAAGGAATGACTCAAAAAGGATGTCTCCCTATCATAGTAAGTTGTTTTAGAAATAAAACATTTCAGGAGATGAATAAAGGACAGTGTCAAAAAATTCTGATGAGGTCTAAAAAATATGATAAAATACCAAGATTTTTCAGCGTCACCCCGCTCAGCTATACTCAAAAGAAAAACAAAATAAAAATGTTAATAAGAGATGTGGGAAGTGTTTGTAAACCTGCCGGGATACTGAACAGGTTCGCTGGCAGCGGGTAAATGCAAGCATGGCGCCAAGACAAATTCGCCGGGGTACTGAACAAGCCCGCTGGCATCGAATCAATGTCGGGTACACAAAAATCTGTAAAAAATTATAAGAAACCTCTTTAAAAGTCCTTTATTCTAATATAGAACTTCTTGACAAGATACAGACGTCTGAGTGGGTTAAATGGCAACCCTGTCGAGGCTATGGACGCCTGCTGGTAGCAGTGGCCATGCCAACAGTATTGAAGATTTTATCATTAATATCGTGACTTACTGATCTTAAGACTGTTATTAGTTTGCGTCTTTTAAAACATCGCTGGAAAAGATGGTAAATGATGATGTTTATACAATTTTCTGATGGTTGTTTTTGAAGTGAAATTTTCTTTGTCGTCCTAATCTGAATTTGTTTCTTTCGACAGAGATAACTACTTCTCCCAGTGTGTCGCCATTGTTGGCAGCCAATTCAATTTTTTGCATTACCCGATAAGCTTCCTACACCTATGTCTCTTGAACTTCAAATTTCTGTTGCATTTTGCAAATAGACGATATTTTCATTTCATGCGACATTTGCAAATTGGTTTCAATTTAGTTTTTACGACTGAAAGCGTGAAAACTCCTCTATCGTTATTTGAACTATCATAGTCTTTTATTGATATTCTGAAAGGCACTTTACCATTGGTTTATCATGTGGCTGAAAAGATTTTTTAAATTATGCCTATTCGGACATTTTTACTTTGATTGCGCAGCTCGATTTTTATTTAATTGATAAGGCATTGAGCATGTTAATTTATGAATTATGCTTGATTATATAGAGGTCATTGTTGATTTTGGTTTTTATATGATGTGATCCTTACTATTATAAGCTCTTGGCTTATCGATTTTATGAAATCTCTTGTCACAATGTTTTATAAACTTTGATTACACATTATGCAACAAGCGCATGGGTAACATATGAGTTTGATTTCATATTGAATGGCAATAGTTTGAAGTTATGCAATGGCGCGTTTGTTAAACATGTGGGTTTTGATTTAATGGTTTGAATTATTACTTGGCACATATTTAACTTTGGGTTTGATTTTATATTGAATGCTCATGGTTTCAAGCAATAGATTGGCGCATTGGTATGTCATCCACAGATTAATCCTTGGGTTGGCCGAATATTATGGTTTGAGCGATGTCATGATTGATTGAACAGCGTTGTACCTTGTCATTACTACTATGCATGGCCGTGGATAATCCCACCACCCTCGCACTCGTACATTAATTTTCTTCCCCTTTCATCATTCTCAGCTATTAGCCCAAACGATTTTGCTCCTGTGTGTTTAATCCGAACCCTACCATGTGCCCGCACCATGGATCTGGTCGTAAGGGCTGAACCCAATGGTAGCCAGGCATTGTTGATGTTCGACGGTGCTTACAGTGACCTTGAGGAATTCGGATGGCTCCCGTTCATACAAAATTTTGATGGCTATAACCTTAGCGTGGCTCGGCAATTCACATTAACCTTTGATGGCTGCCGAGCCAAGGTTGGGGATGTGCAATTGGAAATTGACGAGCAATTTCTCAGTTTAGCTACCGGTCTTCCTGCTGTCGGACATAAATGGTCAAAAAATTGCAAAGTGGAAGATGTCCTATGGACATTGCTCTTCTAGTCATGAAGGGTGAGCTCCTGTGACAAAGGTTTTCTCATGAATATGCTCAAGCAATGTTGGCACGACTTGCTGATGATAACCAAGCAGTTCATCACCTGCGAGGGCCAGTATGGTTTCGTTTTCTTGTACCACCTTCAGCTACTTATGGTTTTCATGGGCTATGAGCTTAGTATGCCTTACTACTTGCATAGGAGTCTGTTTAAAATGTCTAAAAGATACAAACGGAACCAGGCCGATAACAACCTATTTCATTTTGGGTTAATTAAAATGCTTGTGGTTTGTCATTTGGGGTTACACCAAGACTATTGGAATGATTTTCTTAAACACAATAATTTTGATGATTCAAGCCCACCACAGGTTGACAAACCTGTGGTGAGCGAGAGTAAGTCGGTACCCCCTGTTCCTTACAGTGCTCTGTTACCTAAACCCCTACCCGACTCACCTATCAACCTACCCAATTCTGTGACCAAACATGTCGTTAAACACGTGGCTAAAAGGCCTAAAGCCAAACCTACTGCAAATTCCAAAGGCAAAAAGAATGGTCGGTTAATCTCTCGCATGGCAAGAAACAAACCGAAAATTCCTGTCAACCCTGACCCTATTATGGTGAGTGAAGATTCTGACTCAGAGGTTGAACGCTACCTGGAAAGTGAGTATCCCTATTCAGAAGGTCTGTGTGACAAACCCGCATATGATTTTGTGAAAAACCTACCACCTTGCTTACAAAACGACCCTAATTATCCAGGCATCAAAATGCCTTGTGAAACCCCCGGTGACTCGTCAAAACACCTTCCTGCTCTATCCGAACCAGCTGCTCCACCATGTGATCAATGTGGCTCATGGTTGGAAAGGTATTACCTTGATGTGCCAATGCTACAGTCCAGAATTCATGCTCTGGAGGATAAAGTTGCAAGACTCACCAGTCAGAAGGCTAAATTGCCATCCACTGATAAGAAACAACGAACAACTGGTTCTATTTTGTTTAAGAATGTGGAGTCGGCTACAACGGTCGTCAATTCAAAATTGGTGTAACTCGAGCAACCTCACTGGTATGAATATCACCTGTATATATGACAAACTCATAAGCTCTGTTTACAGCGTGGATTTGCTTTGACACATAAGCATGCACTATATGGATAATTTTGTTTTGATTAATCGAATTTCATTTCCCGGATTAGTTTTGATTGGATTTAGCTTTGATTCGATTAATCGTGTTATGGATTTGATTGTTTTAATTTGGTTCGAATTGAATACTCTATTGCTTATTGAAGTTGTTAATATATTTTCTAAACACAGGTTGTTTCTGGTATTCCAATTTTGAACACAGACAATGGCTTGATTTGAATTGGTTATATTCTATACGATATGGTTGGCAATAATGGTTAACTGTTATGATTTTATATTCCATGTCTTTTTTGACCAATTCGAATACCATTCTGTTAATTCATAACCAAATTGCAACTATTCGATTCGCATTGTTTGACCGTGTTATCAGTCTGATTCATATTACAACAAATATCTTGTTTAAATTTGTGATTATGCCTAGGATTACGATTTGTTTCTATATTGGACTCAGTCACGACTTGTTTCAATTCTTGCCCAGTTATGATTACCATTGTTGTTGATGGTTATGATTACTAGTTTTGGTCATGTCTGTTGGCTGTGTAACACTCAGAGATCAAAGTTTATGGCAAAGTCTGGTGGATGTTGTTATGCATGTTTCATTTTGACTATAATCGTAACAGCCTTTCCATATTGGTATTTGATTAAAACAATATGAATCTTATGCACATTGTTACAGCAGTAACAAATCGATTATGATTGTATTGATTATGATTACATTGTATCTTATACGATATGATTCACTGCTTGATTTCGTTTGGATATGAAATAGTTTGGTTACCATTTGATCCGATTTTATGGCAATTAAAAAACAGAGCATTCTTATCTTGTTTCGATTGCATCCTTTTCAATTTTGTTTAATTTGAATGATAAATTTGCTTGAACCATTAGTAATTCAATTTTAATGTTTATTAAAAGAAAATAAAATTGGATTGTTTTAAAAAGATTTTGTTTGATTTCTATCTGGTCCTGTATGCTATTTTAGACTAGCTACATAATCAGATGATTCTGTAGCTAAGTCTGTAGGATCAAATTTTTTTTATTTTGTTACTGAAATATCTCTCTAATTTGATAATTGTGTTCTATTGCAGGTAAATTCAAAATTGTAGTTGAGTTTATGAGCAGTTAGGGGATATTTCAAAGATTTCTCTTGCATTTTGATTTCCTAGTTTAGCTAATTTTGGGATATTTCCCAGATTATGTAAAACATTTTGATATTATCCATAGGGAGGTTTTACTATGTGGAGAGACTTATATATACGTATGATTTTTGTAATAATGTACATCCTCATTCATGGGAGAACAAGGATATGGAGTTATAATACAGACTGAAGCAAAATTTGGTGTTTTGTCACAGCTTTAGCTTCTCATTATATCAACATTTTGTTTCATGTTGTGTATATCAATTTGTATATGGTTTATGACTACTTTAGCTATCTTGATCATGTGCAAATGATATAATTTTAATCACTATAATCCATATTTGGTTTCTTCCAAGTGTATAAAATATATAATAATTGTCTAATTCAGATTATGAATGACGGGTTTATCTTCTTTCATAATTTGAATTATCAAATATAAGTTTTTGCATAACAGGTTTCCCTTATTGTAGAAATTTATAATCTTAAAGTTATTATGATCTTTTATGTCTTGTTTGTCCTGTAAATAACTCGAAGAGCAGCCCAGCCAATCATTTACGAAAAGCTCTTAGATCAACCGGTGTGAGTTTCCTTCCTCTGACCAGCTTCGAAGACATCAAACGCACGACAATTCAGGAGCACTTCTAGGTTAGTTAGTCTTTTGTTTACTGTTCTCGTTAGTAGTTTATTTTAGATATTAATTTGAGTTAGTATTAATATATTAGATTGTTTAATTTCAGCAGTTTTATTTCTTATTCATAAAATATAAAAAAAAAAAAGAAAAAAAAGATCTCTAGCTATCTTAGGACAGAAAACATATGAGTTTTACAGGTTTTATTTAAATCTGCCAGTTCTATGTATTGTATATTTGTGACTAAGTTGTAATTCGATTTGTAATTAGATATTTAATTAGTAGAGTTAGTGTAATAACAATTAGTAGAATAGTTAGTGCAATTTGTATTTAGTTTTAGTTTATATAGTAGTTGTTTTAATTAGATTAGTGTATTAGTTGTTTTTATTTAGTTATAGTTAGTTTGTTTTAGTTTGTTTTAGTTTGTTTTATTTCTTTTAGTTAGTTTTAGTTAGTTTTATTTGTTTTAGTTAGATTAGTTAGTTTAGATTAGTTTTCTCTTTGGTTTCCCTAGGACTTTAGAGTGGCCAACGGAGTCGTTAAACCTGTCAGGGTGGTTCATTCCAAACGGCTTGGGTTATTTAGACAACCCCAGACCGGTTCCACTCTCTCAATTGACAGATGGACAATTTCGCCCGTCAACAGATATGGGGAGAAATTGTGTCTGGAGGACCTATTTCGGACCTTTGAATGATCCTGAGTGTCAAGGAGTTACTTGACCATGTTGGCAAGATTAGGAGGTGTAGTGGTGTTATGAAACCGCAGTCAATGTGGTATCTAGCCATAGGGAGAGAGGACTCAACACCAAAAGTGTTGGAGGCATAGGATCTGTTCAGGGGAAAGGAGAACCCTCATGACTGTCAGATCTGGAAAATGTGCGTAGGGTTTAAAAACCCTTTGGAGTTGCACAAGAATGAGGAAATCGCGATATGAGAAAACTTGAATTCGTCGGGACTGTCCATTGGGGGGAACATGTGGTTGTCGAACGGTGTTTCAACACTCGAAAAACTGAAAGGGAAGAACCTTGTTTTTTCAAGTCGTGAAATAGCGAAACTTAAAATTCCAAAACGATCTACACCATAGATCGTAAGATAGGAAGTTGACTGTTGGATCAAGTGGAGGGGTAGATAGTAATTTCAAGATTTCGAAAAAGAAAAGTTTGAGAGGTGTGGATGCATGAACTCCCGATGCTCGAAACCCCCGAAATGTTGAAAGGATCTGTGCTGTAGATTTGAGAAAGGTCTAATTGTTGGATTTCTCCACTTGGAATGGACATGGACACATGGGTGTGTACCACGTGCTAGTGGGACAAAAGAAAAGTGATCATGGTGGGACTTGATGACATCACCATAGATAACGTGGACCCTCCTAAGGATGCCACTTGCCACTATAGATGTGGATACAATTGTGCTAAGTGGGCCTAGAGGGTAAAGTAAATCGTGATTTAGGGATTCGTGAAGGAGGAGCATGAGGGCTCAACACTCCAACTTGCGATGTTGCGAGTTGAGAGAGGTTCTAGCACTTAGCCCTAGCCTATGGTTATATGTAGCAGGCACTAGAGAAGAGGGATCCATACCCGTATCGCATCTCGGGTATCAACTTTTGGAGGAAGAAGAGTCGAGTGTCTTCGACTTGCGAACTTGCGAGATTGCGAAGTTGTGAAAGATTCCTTTGGTTATGAGGCAGGGAGAAAGAGGGAGATATCACCCAAAAGTGTGTATGAGAGTCTCTTGGACCGAGACCCTGAAACCAGAAGTCCCGAAATTTGCAGAGCCAAACAAAGCTCAAAAAACTTAATGGAATCAAAACGTTTTTCTTGTTCATGTTGTTTTATGAGTGTTGTAAGTTTCTTGAAGGTTTAAGGGCCTGAAAAACTTCGGTTGATTGCACATTGTGTGTGAAGAGTTCAATGAGTGTTAGGTCAACCGTGAATCTATGCTTAGTATAGAAATGGAAAAGGTACAGATTGCCTCCGAAACAGACGATGAAAGGGTAGGAAGGGATGTCAACTTGGGAGTCAAAGGATCAAACTCTAATGGGCATGGAAAAGAGATGGATAAGGAAGGACATATGATGAAACTCATTGAAATATTGCAGAAAGATGCCCAGGCTCGCCAAGCTGATAGCCGAAAGCTCATGAGGGTCAGGGATCAACAGGGAGAATTCAACTTAAAAATGTTGAAGATCCTAGAAAGAATATAAAGGAAGTTGGAGAAGGGGAATGTCTCAAGCAAGATAGAGAGTCACAGGACCCCTAAGAAAAGAATAAGATCAAGGAGTGGTAGAAGACATCATCGTCGCTCCCCAAAGATTCTAGCAAGGAAGTGCACAGTAGTTCAAGCCCGTCCCCTACCAAAAAATACCGAAGATTTGGAGTGGATGAATTGAAAGGGGAGATGAACAAGATCAAGCCTCCAACATTTGATGGAGAACATAAGAAAGAGGAATATGTCAAAACATGGTTTCTTGGCATGAGGAAATATTTCCAACTACATAATTATTCCTCTCATGCAGAAGGAAGAATTGCGATGTATCAATTGAAGGGAAAAACATCCATGTGGTGGGATCAATTTGTACAGGTGCAACACATTAGTGAGAAAGATATCACTTGGAAGGAGTTCAAGAGGTATTTCGAGAAGAAATACCTGACTAAAAGATACTATGACAGAAAGATGAAGTAGTTCTTTGAACTCAAGCTAGGCAGCATGACCATTGATGAATACAAATGAAGTTTCTTGGAACTACTAAAGTATGTTCCATTCATCAAAGATGAGTATATCAAGATTCAGAGGTATCTTAGTGGACTACCACCTACCATTGGTGACAAAATTTAGTAAGATGATCCTAAGACTATGGAAGAAACAATAAGAAGGGAAAAAATCTTATATGAACAACAAAGAAAAAGGCCTACTTTTTGGAAGGCTTGGGATGATCAGAAGAAGTTCAAGAAAGAGAAGAAGAAGAAAGGAAACAAGCCTCCCCTTTTTAGAAATAGTCCCCAGGGACAACCATCTTTCAGAGAGCCTGGGAAGGCTAAAGTGGGTGAGAAAATTCCCAGACCACCACCTATGGAGTGTTGGGGTTGTAAAGGGAACCATAGGTACAGGGACTGCCCCCACAGAAAAGATAAAGCGAGAACCGTCCACAATGTTCAGCAAGATGAAACCATGGAAGACATGGGTAGTAGGATGCCAAGGATCTATGCATCCCTGGACAACAAGCAAGCATAATTTCAATCGCACATGATTGAAGTGGAAGGTATGATCAACACCCGACCATTTATTATATTAATTGATTTCGGGGCTAGCCATAGTTATGTAGATTCTAGGGTGGTGGAAAGTTTGCATTTATCAAGAAGCAAACATGAAAGGTCTTGGTTAGTTCAGTTGTCTACAGGAACCAAGAGGAAGGTCACTGAATTGGTTAAATCCTGTTCGATAGACATGAATGGATTGAGCACAAAGGATTGTTAAGCCCTAATATTGGCTCATTACCCCTTAATTGGGGCATATTAGATTAGTAATGCTATTTTATTTATGTCGGCTCTAGGCCATTAGTTGTAATTTAGATTAGTAATGTTATTTTAATTATGTCGGCTTTAGGCCATTA
>ML780363.1:1362440-1373557 GCA_009831015.1 Picea engelmannii | reverse complement strand
TATTGCCAGAACTTGACGAGGAAGGAAAAATGATATTGGAGCCTGAAGCCATCACTGACACAAGAATTCGCCAGCTAAGGAATAGATCCATTTCAGAGTATCTCATTAAATGGAGGAAACTACCGGCTGAAGATTCCACTTGGTAAGATGAGTCTTTTATATAGAAGCATCCAGAGTTACTCAAGCGTTGCGGACAACACTTGTCTCAAGGGGAGGGGCATGTTAAGCCCTAATATTGGCTCATTACCCCTTAATTGGGGCATATTAGATTAATAATGCTATTTTATTTATGTCGGCTCTAGGCCATTAGTTGTAATTTATATTAGTAATGTTATTTTAATTATGTCGGCTTTAGGCCATTATTTGTAATTATACCTCCTAGTCTCCTATATATACCAAGGAGACATTTTCATTTTGAATCATCTGGTACTTGAACATTTAAGTGGGGTAAAATGAGGTTTCCCCCTCGAAGAGTCTTATTATCTGAAATATCTCTTTTTCAAGGCGTTGAGTACTTTTCCTGAGGTTTTTCTATGTTGTATTGATGTTTGGTTCTTAACAAGGCTGAATTGAATGTTCTGCCTTTAGGCTCTTATGACTGCTTAATTGGGATGCACTGGTTGGACCAGCACCATGCCCTCTTGGACTATCATAGCAAGAGGTTTACATGCCTAGATGAGGAGGGAAATCGAAAAATAGTCCAAGTAATTCCCAGAGCTGTGGCTGTTAGAGAAATTTTAGTCATGCAGCTAAAGAAGTGTTACAGGAAAGGTTGTCAATTATTTGCAGCCCGTGTGGACGAAGCATCCATAGATTAAGTCTCAAATATTGGATACCATGAGGTACTCACAGAGTTCAAGGACATATTTCAAGAGGTACCTGGACTTCCTCCGAAGGGAGACATCGATGTTTTTATAAATTTGATGCCTAGAGAAACTCTAGTTTTGAAAGCTCCTTATAGAATGAGTACACCAGAGATGAAAGAGTTGCAATTGTAGCTTGAAGAGCTTCTGAAGAAGGGGTACATTTTCCCCATCATGTCACCTTGGGGTGCCTCGGTCCTGTTCGTGAAGAAGAAGGATGGGACGTTGAGGCTGTGCATTGATTTCCGATAGTTGAACAAGGTAATTGTCAAGAACAAGTATCCTCTGCTGAGGATCGATGATCTTTTCGATCAACTGAAGGGTGAGAAAATATTTTCAAAGATAGATCTCAGATCAAGGTATCACTAGGTAAGAATAAAGGATGAGGATATCAACAAGACCACCTTTAGAACAAGGTACGGTCATTACGAGTTCACAGTGGTGCCATTTGGACTGTCAAATGCACCTGTTGTATTTATGTTCTTGATGAATGGTGTATTCAGGAACTATTTAGACAAGTTTGTCATATTCTTCCTAGATGAAATCTTGGTGTATTCCAAGTCAGAGGAAGAGAATGAACAACACCTAAGGATGGTGTTGCAAGTGTTGAGAGAACACCAGTTGTATGCCAAGTTGAGAAAATGCTCATTTTATCAAAGACATATCCATTACTTGGGACATATTATTTCAGAATAAGGGATCGTTGTGGATCCTGAGAAGGTTGAGGCAATCCAAGAATGGTCAGCACCAAGGAATGTGATATAAGTTATATCCTTTATGGGTTTGGCGGGCTATTATATAAGGTTTATCGCAGGGTTCTCAAAGATAGCTCACCCTATCACTTCCTTGCAAAGGAAGGAGAAAATTTTTTAGTGGACTGAAGAGTGTGAGGAGAGTTTCCAGCGATTGAAGAAGTTGTTAACCAACACTCCAATCCTAAGAATTGCAAATCCAAATATGGATTTCATGGTGTGCACAGAAGCATGTAAGGAAGGGTTGGGAGGAGTTTTCAGCCAAGATGGATTTGTAATCTATTATGAGTCCAGGAAATTGAAAGAGCATGAAAAGAATTATGCCACTCATGATTTGGCGCTAGTAGCAATCATCCATGCTCTAAGGAAATGGAGACATTACCTCATGTGAAGAATATTTGAATTGAGAATAGATCACAATGGCCTGAAATATTTTTTTGATCAGCCAACCTTAAATGCTAGACAAAGCAGGTGGCTGGAATTTTTGTGTGAATACAACTTTGATATCAAGCATATCAAAGGGAAGGAAAACAAAGTGGTTGATGCACTCAGTAGAAAGGTGCATGAATTTCATGCTACAACCATTAGCATGTAAAGGACTGATATTAAGGATAGAATTTTGAAAGCTGCAAGTGTCGATTTGCAGTACAGAGGCTTGGTAGCAAAGCTACAGTAGCATGAGAGACCACAGAAAGAGGAAATTTACACCTTGGGAGATGATGGAGTACTTTTGTACAAAAACAGAGTGTATGTACCCAATGTCCAGGATTTCAGACCTGCAATTCTAAAATAAATGCATAAAGTGACTTATGCTGGACATCCAGGATATCAAAAGACTGTGGTAGTAGTCAAGAGCCATTATTTTTGGCTGGGTATGAAGAGAGAGATCGCTGAATACATCACCAGATGTATGGAGTGTCAGAAAGTTAAGGCTAATCATAGGCACCCAACAGGGTTGCTGCAGCCTTTACCCATTCCTAAGTGGAAGTGGGAAGTGGTGACGATGGATTTTATTACAATATTGCCCAGAACAAGCAAGTAGCATGATTCGATCATGGTGGTGGTGGACAAGCTTACAAAAGATGCCCATTTTATTCCACTGAAAACCACTCACAAGGCAATAGATGTTGCTGATATCTTCTTAAAAGAAGTGGAACGCTTGCACGAAATTCCTAAGACGATTGTGTCGGATAGGGACCCAAAATTCACCTCGAATTTCTAGAAAGGACTATTCAAAGGATTCAGAACGAATCTGAATTTTAGTACATCGTATCATCCAGAGTCTAATGGATAGACAAAGAGGGTGAATAGAGTAATAGAGGACATGCTAAGAATGTATATGATGGACAAAACATCAAGATGGGAAGACTACCTACATTTGGTAGAATTTGCCTACAATAATGGGTATCATGCATCGTTGAAGATGAGCCCATTTGAAGCACTTTATTGAAGAAAGTGAAACACTCCAGTGAGCTGGGATAATCCAGCTGACAGAGCAGTAGTTGGGCCAGAGTTGCTCAAAGATATGGAAGACAAAATGATAAGAATTAAACAGAATTTGAAAGCTTCCTGGGACAGGAAGAAAAGTTATGTTGATAAGAACAGAACCCACAAGGAATTCAATGTGGGTGATCATGTTTTCGTGAAAGTGAAAACTAACAGGAGTTCCCTGAAGCTAGGAAGTTGCGCCAAGTTGGCAACAAGATACTGTGGGCCTTTTGAAATCCTGTAAGGGATTGGGCTAGTTGCATACATGCTTGCATTACCTGCATCTATGATTGTACATAATGTGTTTCATGTTTCACTGCTTAAGAAATATATACCTGATGCTAATCATGTTATCGATTGGAATGTGATTCAGGTGGAACCAAAAGGTGTCCTGCAAGTGCATCCTATGCGCATATTGGATAGGAAAAGAAAACATCTCCAGAATCGATCCATAGAGCCTGTAAAGGTCCAGTGGACCTGGTATGGTCTTGAGGACACGACATGGGAGCATGAAGATGTTATGTCGGTAGAGTACCCGCATCTTTTTGAAAATTTTGAAAAGCTTGCAGATGCAATGTAAAGTTGCACTGAGGACAATGAAGAAATAAGGGGAGGGGGATTGTAATGTCTCCAAGGCTGAGCCCTATTGTAAATCTTGTTTACGAAATGAATTGTAAATATGTTTTATAGGATGGTGAGATGAGGTTATATAATCTAGTGGGCTTATGTGATTGTTAGGCCAGAGAGCCTAAGTGTTGAAGGCCAAGAGCCTGATTTTGTACCTATAATTATGCGGAACAGTAATAAAATATAAACACCCTCGTGTGAAGACTGACCATGATTAATGAGTGATGGGGGACTAAGATTCCACAGAGTGGGCAAGGGATTAGGGGCTAGAAGGTGTGAAAAGGGACTAAGTGTTGAGCCTAGGGGCTAAGCCTAGGGTCTTAGGTCATTGGGAATAATATTTTAATATTATTCCAAAAGACATGTGAATAATATGTTTTATCCTAAGTTCTTTTGGAAGGAAAAACAACTTCCGAATGGATGGAATCCATGCTAAAGGAATGCATGCAGTTGCATGGGTGACAAATGTCAACCTAGGTACATGCAAATAAAATGGTTGAGATGAGCCGTGTTGGGGGTTCCTCCTCCATTCCATCGTCGATTGTCTGAACATGAGTTTTGTTTGACCTCTGCAAGATACCTTCATGCATATTTTGAACCGTACATCCCCTAAACCAGAAGCCTATGTTTATTTCGAGGAATAGTCTATGTTTGTTATGGAAAGCTGGTACACCCCTTCTCTATTCTAAACTGTGGAGTCTGAATCGACCCCTGTGTGGACAACCCATCATCCATCCCTGAGAATCCAGAGTGTGAGTCTATCCCGTGCTGCTAGATTGAGAAATGGAAGTGTCTTGTCCCTGCTAAGCCTTGTTATGCTATTGCACCTATCTGTAATTGTCCTGGGGTGTTCATGATTGGATTCCCATTGATTGTGGTGGATGTGTAGTGTTTGATCCTGTGTGGCTTGTTGTTTAGTTAGTACAACACTCTCTCCAGGTGAGAGAGGTGGTGAAGTTGGAAGAAAAGGTTTTTGGGCCTGTGAGCAACTCTCCCCAGGTGAGAGAGTGCATAGAGGAAGGAGAGAACTCCTGGAAGGAACCCTGTAGCTTCCACAGAGATCGGAGACTTCTAGTCTGACCTATTACTGAAACCCAAGGCAAGGGAGGTTAGCAGTCGAAGGACTATCTAGGTGATAGAGAAGGTGTATACTCCTAGGGTGGAACAAGCATGTGGGGAAGGAGAGTCTGTGGGTAGTGAGTATGAGTGGTTCCCGTTAGAGAATTCCTTCCTTGTGCCCATGTCTTTTCCATGTAACCTCAGCCTAGCCTAGGATTCCTTGCCTTGGGGTGGAGCTTAGTCCCAACTCAGGGGTGACCTACTGCTAAGATTGATGAGCAACACAGTCTAAGGATGGGAGGTTCGTGGAAGGCCTACACCTGGTTGGTGGAATTACCATCATTTTCAAAGATAAGTACAAGATGATATTTCAATTATGTTACTGCATGCCTGTGTATTTATAATTATCATGTACTCTGTTGTGCATATGAATTAATGTTAAAGCCATTTATTATTTATAATAATAGTAATTCTTATTCTCACTTTGAGTTTAAATGTGTTTAACCTATTTTAAATGAATGTCATATATATATATATATATAGAATTAAGTATGAGATTATTATTCCACGAAGTAGCGCCTGCTCGGCTGATGGAAAGGGGGTGTTACAGTATGGTATCAGGGCATTACAACTTCAAAATAAAGAGTGTTACAGATGGGGTCCTGTAAGGTTCTCTTTCTTCAAGTGCAACAAAACTTTATCTCCCACCTAAAACTTATGTGGCACCTGTTGTTGATCATGGCGTTGCTTGTACTTGCCATTAGACTTCTGTAGGATATCCTAAACCTATTGGAGAATGTGCTAGATCTACCCAATGAACTAGGTGGATTTTTCAACTTCAGTTGGAGCAATAGATGAGTCGATCGAGGTGACTACAAGGGCTAGTGAAACATCTATGGGACCCAATGGTTGGAATCCCATCCCCACTTGAAAGGGGCGGTTACCAGTTGAGCTATGTAGGGCTTGGTTGTAGCTATGCAGAACATAGGGGAGAATTTGATCCCATGTGAGCGGGTTCTTGGAATTATACATGCACATGATATGCATGATCATTCAATTTACAAAATCACTTTGGCCATCTGTCTAGGGGTGGAAGGCCATGGATTTTGTGAGCTTGGTGTCTAGCAGTGACCAGAGGATTGACCAGAATGTACTAAGAAATCGAATGTATCAATCTGAGAAAATTATTTGTGGCATTCCAAAATGTAACCAGAATCATTCAAAGAAGAGCTTGGAAGTGGTCTCTGTTGTGATGCTCTTCTTGTAGGCGACCAGAATCACCATCTTAGAAAAACAATCCATAACCACAAAAACACATTCATTTCCATGCTTGGTAGATAGGAGGCCTGACATGTAATCCATTGAGATGGATTCCCATGGCCTCTCAGGAGTAGGAAGTGGGGTGTACATGCCCTGTTTCTTAGTGGCTGGTTTGGGAATTGCGTAGTCAGTGCAAGACCTGATATGCTTGTTGACCTCCTATCATTGTTTGGGCCAGCAGAAATTTTTTTGTAGCATTTCCACTGTCTTTTTGACACTGAAGTGTCCTAACACCTGAATGTAGTAGGATTCCCAGATCATCTTCACTCTCTTTCTTGATGGAACACAAATATGGCCCAAATGACACAACAACCCATCCTGAAAATGGAAATTAGTGACAACTGCATTTGCACCCAACATTTGGTAGGTGGTGGCGAAGTCTAGGTCTGTCTCATAGAGTTGGGGCCATCCATAGGTATCATGGCCACAAGATTCTAGCATTGTGGTGAGTGCCACGACTGGCAGTTTGATGAGGAAATAATTTACGTGGTTGGTGCTTCCCATTTTATACTTGATGTTGAGGTTGAATTTATACAAGTACGTGGAACACTTCTAATGGCGGTCATTATACAATTTGCCTTGTGTCTACATGAACTACAATGGCTTATGATCAATGTGGATGATGGTCTCCTTCCCAAGAATGTAATGTCTCCACTAGCAGTAGGCTTGCATAATGGAGTACATTTATTTTTCATAAGTAGGGTACTTACAGATAACATCTAATAGTTTCTCACTATGCGTGGCCATGGAATGGTTGCACTGAGTGATAATGACACCCACAATATAGTAAAAAGGATCTATCTCGATGTCAAAGGGATGATGTAGGCTCAATAGTGAAAGTATTGGGGTGGAGCACAAGTGCTACTTCAAATCATCAAATGCTTGTTATTGGGACCGACCCCACACAAATTTCACCTTATCACCACCCCTGGTTACTTGACTGAGGTCCCATGCAATATGGGAGAATCCCAACACGAACATGTGGTAGAAATTGGCAAGTCCCAAGAAGCTTTGAAGCTCAATGAGTGTGGTTGGGGTTGGCCAGTCACAAATGACTTTGATTTTGGCTGGATCCACATGTACGCCAAGTTGATCAATGATGTATCCCAAGTAATGAACCCTTTCCATGCTGAAGGATCAATTTTCCAAGTTGGCATAGAGTTGGTGTTGCTGTACGGTGTGAAAAACATGCTAAATATGTTGTAAGTGTTCTGCTTAAGTCTTGCTGTAATTGAGGATGTCATCTAGATACACCACTACAAAATTATTGGTGAATGGTCGGAGGATATCATCCATCATCCTCATGAAAGTGGTTGGAGCATTTGTCAAACCAAAGAGAATGACCAACCATTCAAAAAGACCTTCCTTTGACTTGATGGTGGTCTTACATACATCTATCTGTTCTATCGATTCCTGGTGATAGCGAGACTTCAGATAATGTTCCTAAAGTATTTGTCCCATATGAGTTGATCAAGGAGGTTGTCGATTTAGGGAATCGGGTATCAATTTCTGACTATGATTTTATTTAGGGCCCGATAATCAATTTTTATGTATCAAAGACCTAAATACAAAATACCACCATAGTGCCAAAGATATCTGAATGCAATCACCACATAAGATATATGAAACAATATAGAAAAACACACTTTATTATATCAAACCCTTGAGGTAGGGAAATACCATACAATGGATCCTATTATGGAAGGGATCCTCTCCTATTCACTTACGTCTTTAAGGGGGCTTCCTCCTATTGAGATACCACTCCAAATACAATACTTCTCTTCATATCCCATTACATTTATTGAACCCCTTTATATAGTGCTACCATCATCTAATAACATTCTAGAGGAGGAATCTTCTAGAAGTAGAAACTTCTAATAAGTCATCATAAATTTATTATATATTGTCACATACCCACTACCTAAATCAAATTTTTCTGGTCTTCTGCTGAATCAGAACCCCTAAATATCCATGGACGCCCAGCGTAAGCTAGATATTTCTCTCTCTCTCTCTATTCCCATGTGATCATGGGTCACGATCACAGTTCAAATGAATGCAGTGTCTTTCGTATTTCACGTCTCGGTGCTGTGGTAATGTCAAACCATTCGGCTTTGCAACTGCCGAACCACGAAAGGGCTAGCGACTGACCAATAGGGATGAACCCCAAAAGGGCTAGAGAAAAGCCAATGAGAACAAGCCCCATCGCATGGTTAAGTGGAGTACAGGTGGGAGAGGGGGAAGTGTGACACAGTAGTCAACAGGACAGGAGGGGGCCCCACTTCACACACCACACTATTCTAGACCCCCCCCATTAAAGGAAGAATGGAAAGGGGGGTCCAGAATCCACTTGAGCCCCGTTGATCATGATGAATTAATCTCGACCGTTCGAGAGTTGCGCGTCCAATTCCGGACCCCCCCCCCCACCACTAAAGGTAGAACGACAAGGGGGCTCCAGAATGAAGCACCGTAGATCTAGGTGGGTGGACTCTGGCCATCCAGATGTACTCACTACTTACCTTAATGCACATTCACACCTTGGCTTAAAGATGGAATCTCTTCCTCACATCGGATAGTTGTTACAGATCCTGAGATTCCCCGAAGGAATCTTGTCCTTTCATCGGGACTTAGCCACCTACTATCGTCTCGTCATTATGGATCGGGATTTATCAAAGCGAAGGTCCAAGTTCTTGTCAATGGAACTCCTGAATCCCTGATCCTTGATTTATCGAAACGGGTAATCTCTCAACACGTCACCTCCTTAAATCGGATGATCCACAACTTCCCTAGGGTTTCCACCCAGGAAAGTCCCGATCCCTTGTCTCCAGGACTCCCGATCTCGCGATCCCTGATTTCTCAAAATGGGAGATCTCACGACACATGGCCTCCGTCAATCGGACGACTTAGATCTATCCCGGCATTTTTACCATGGAAAATATCAAACTCTTGTCAACAGGAATCCCAATTCCATGATTTTTTATTTCCCTAAATGGGCGATCTTATGACACGTGGCCTCCGTCAATCAGACGGCCCGGATCCATCCCAAGATTTCCACAATGGAAAGTCCCGATCTCTTGTCAATAGGACTCCTAATTTCTCGACTCTCGGTTTCTTGAAATGGGTGATCTCTTGACACGTGGCCTCCGTTAATCGAGCGACTTAAATCTATTCTAGGGTTTTTTGCCCCTATACACTGAGTCTTAACCCTCAGGTAACTACTGATAGATCCAACGGCTGTCGGGTTTTTCATCCGAGATCTGATGAATTAGACAACTTCCTAACTTGCAGGCTCTCCCACGACTTCCTAAACGTGGAGAGATCCACGGTCTGGATATTCTCATGGACCTTGGGGATCTATGGTCCCGATCTTTTCGCTATCCATGAAGTCACAGAGAAACTAAGTAGTAGGGATTTTAACACACTACTTTGTCCTACCAATCTAACGGTCGTGTGTGACCACAGATTTCCCGACGGGATCTCATCCGTCGTTCACCACCTATCAAGGTTAAGGCAATTAACTTTCCAGCTTCCTCTTCTTATCTGACGGTCGTGAGTGACCACCGACCTCCTGACGGGATCTCATCCGTCGATTCGATACCTATCAGGGATTTCTTAGGGCCCTGCGCCCTCACGTCCTCCTTCTAGGTTCTTGATGGGATTTTTGAGAAGGGTATCCCTATGGGAAGGTTTACCCAGGGTACTATCTGAATTAGATAAGGGTATCGCTCTCCTGAGAACCAAAGGTGAAGTCTGAATTAGATCAGTATGCATGTAATTAACTATTCATGAGGAAATAAGTTATACATAGTCTTTCCATACAAATATACAACTACTAGTACTGATCAAAACACCATATAGTCATTCTTATAATGAAATCATTCACAGTTTCATAGCTTATGAGCATAATTATCAGAATACATATATTTTAAGATGCCAAGGGCAAAACACTTATCAGAAATAACACCAGGGGTTATGCAATTGCTGAGAGGGGTGCCTGTTTCCACCCAACTGTAGGATTAGCGACTCCTAGCGGATTTACCACTAGCCACCCCCGAGCTGAGACCACGATGTTGTGATATTGCATCTATGTTTTCCAATGACCATGAGTGAAGGTTGAAATCATTCCTCTCTGCTATCACTCACTCTTCATATCGCCAGATTTCTCCCCTCGCGTCTGCCCCCAATCGCTTCCACCCCACGCCTTATCCTCTTGCAAGGTTGCATGTGGCATGATTTTCCTCGCGCTGGTCAGTCATGATGGCTCTACGAATAGGCAGTTCACCTCCCCATCCCTCATTAATTCCTGAGGAGCCATCAACCTACCATCCTGCAAGACATTTAATTCGGGGCCAGCGAGCCGCTTTTGGTTCTCTGGGCCAGTGGAGTCCAAATACGGTATTAATTCTCGGAGGAAGTTAACGCCACCTTTCTAGGTGCCTTCCATCGCCATCGTGGTCTCTTTTTATGCACATCTCCTCTCAACAGTTCTTCAATAAAATTCATAATCTTATTCACATTCATTGACCTTTTCCTCAAGGTCCGTTTACATCACATATTCACATTTATGAGTTTTCCATAGTTCTTGGCCAGTCCAGTTATTTTTACAAACTGGGGGAAACAGGGTGTTACAATTCCCTCCCCCTTAAAAGGAACATAATCCTCGATGTTCTTATCTATTAACATGAATTGCATGTACAGAAGTAAACAAAATTGGATATGCCTGTCTCATGGCATCCTCCATTTCCCATGTAGCCTCATCTGGGCCAAAATGTTTCCACTGCACCTTGACCTGTGCAATGGTTCAGTTCCGGAGTGGGGTTTCCTTTCTGTCCAATATGCATTGGGGTTCTGGTAGAAATTTTGCCTCTGGTTCCACCTGGATCACAGACCAGTCAATTATATGATTAGCATCATGTACATATTTCTTCAGTAATGAAACATGAAAAACATTATGTGCTTTTACTGTGGGAGGAAGTGCTAGCCAATAGGCTACAGGTCCCACTTTATCTAG
>ML780363.1:1341879-1361792 GCA_009831015.1 Picea engelmannii | reverse complement strand
AAGGGTGTAATAGTCCTGTTGGGTGTCGATGTTCTACTTTAACCTGTTGGCACTCTATGCATTGGGCCAAATATTTGGCTATGTCTTTCTTCAATCCAGGCCAATAAAATTGTTTCCGGGTGGCAGTGATCATTTTCTGGTATTCTGGGTGACCAGTGTATGGTATTTTATGTAGTTCATCCATAATGAACCTCTTCAATTCATCAGCATTTGGAATGTACAATCTATCTCTGTAAGTGTGCAGACCTCCTTCAGTCATCTGGTAGCCTTCATTCTTTACTTCAGAGGGTTCTTGTTGTAGGTACAGGGTCACAGTTTGAACGAAAGAATATGTTTCTTGTGCATTTATGACTTTGTTCTTGACATCTGTCTCGCAGGTACTCACCACTTCCAGGTGAATTGTTTTCATGCTTCTATTAAGGGCATCGACCACCCTATTTTATTTCCCTTTAATGTGTTTGATTTCAAAATCAAATTCACTAAGGAGGGCCATCCATGTAGCTTGTCTAGCATTGAGCTTTGGTTGGTCAAACAAATACCGTAATCCACAGTGATCTGTCATAAGTACAATTTTTCTTCCCAAGAGGTAATGCCTCCACATTTTTAAGGCATGCACTATGGCAGCCAGTTCTAGATCATGAGTCACATAGTTGACCTCATGTTCGTTCAATTTTCAGGATTCATAGCAGATCACACTTCCTTCCTGCATAAGGACTCCTCTGAGCCCTTCCTTACAAGCATCTGTGCACACAAGGAAGTCAACTTCTGGGTCAGCGATTTTCAACACGGGTGAATGGGTTAGTAGATGTTTCAAGGTTTGAAATCTTTCTTCACATTGTTGTGATCACAGGAATTTTGTCCCCTTCTTCTGGAGGGAAATGATTAGACAACCAATCTTGGAGAATCCTTTTATAAATCTCCTATAGTATCCTGCTAATCCCATAAAGGATCTAATGTCTGATAAATCCTTTGGGGTAGGCCATTCCATGAGAGACCTGATCTTGTCAGGATCTACTGCTACCCCTTCCTCAGACAGAACATGTCCCAAGTAATGTATTTACCTCTGAAAGAAGTCACATTTGCTGAATTTAGCATAGAGCTGATGCTCTCTTAGAACTTGCAACACAAGTCGAAGATGCTCTTCATGTTCTTCTCTATTCTTAGAGTAGATTAATATGTCATCAATAAAAACTAGTACAAATTTATCTAAAAATTTACAGAGTACATTGTTCATTAAGCACATGAAAGTGGTAGGGGCATTGGTTAACCCAAATGGCACTACCACCAACTCATAGTGACCATACCGTGTCTGGAAAGAAGTTTTATGGATGTCTTCACCCTTGATTCAGACTTGATGGTACCCTGACCTCAAGTCAATCTTTGAGAAAATAGATGCACCTCCCAACTGATCGAATAGCTCATTGATCCTAAGCAAGGGGTACTTGTTCTTTATGGTTACTTTATTGAGTTGTCTATAATCTATACACAGTCTAAGGGTGCCATCCTTATTTTTCAAAAATAGGACTGGTGCTCCCCATGGGGACACGCTGGGTTGAATATAACCCTTATCCATCATTTCTTTCAATTGCAATTTGAGTTCAACTAACTCAGGGGTGCTCATCCGGTAGGGTTTCCTAGACACCGACACTGCTCCTGGTGCGAGCTCTATCAAGAAGTCAATGTCTCTTCTCGAAGGTAGACCTGGTACCTCTGCCGGAAACACATCTCTGTATTCTCTCAGGATAGGGTTATCATCAGGGCTTGGTTTAGCACCTTTGATTGTTTTCAACACCTGTATTGCATATAGGGGACTTCCCTTTCGACAATACTTTCTCATTTGCAGGGATGATATTTGTCTCACCGAGACCAGTTCTCAGATCCCTTGAAGGGTTATCCTTTTTCCTTCTTTGCTTACACATTCTAAGGTTTTATGGTAGCAGTCCAGTTTGGCTTTATGGGAGGCCAGCCAGTCCATACCAATCAACAGATTGTATGATCCCAGGGGTAATACGTTAAGGGTTGCTTGGGTGGGGAATTCACCCAACATTAACTGGCAGAATGGTATGACCTCTACCACCCTTCTTTTGGTGCCAGTGGCTAACTGTACCAACCAGGGCTTGGTTTTTTTTCGTGGCTGTAGCTTACACTTGTCAACAACATTAGGGTCTATATAAATCAAATTTGAACCAGGGTCAATCAAAACAGACACCAGATGGTTGAAAATCATACCTTCTATTTCCACTACTAAATCTTGGTGGACAACTTGGTTATTATCCAATGCTGCATAAATCTGCGACACACTCCTTGCCACATCATTGACTGTGGTAGCTTCCTGAATGTTATAAACTTTCCGACTATTCTGTTTTCGGTGTGGACAGTCTCTCAGGAGATGCTCTTCTCCAGAACCCAACATTTCAGAGGTTCTCTCTTTGGGTCATTAGTCTTTACTGGTATAGGTCTAGAAGTTTTATTTCCATCTGATAATGGAAAGTTCTGTTGGAGTACACTCCGGGATGGATAGTTCATTCTGGGGTTCTTCTTGTAGTTTTTAATACTTGAGGATTTAATCCCCTTTTTCTAAAATCTTGAACCACTCTTTTGTTTCCAGTCTCCACGAGACTCTGCTCGATGTCCATATTGTTCATGACAATATGTTTCTTTTCAAATAGTGTTTTCTAAGGTCTTTGGCTCGTTGAATTCAATTCAGTTTTGGTATTCCTTGGGTAGCCCACTGATGAAACGTTGCACCTTAGCCTTCTCTGCTTTGATGTAGGGTACATATCTCAATAAGTCGAGGAATTTGTTGACATATTCCTCTATAGTGAGTTGCCACAGTTTGAGTTCATAAAACTCTTTATCCTTCTCGTCGAAGTATTTTTTCGACAAATACTTCTTCTGAAAGTACTTCTCAAATTGTTTCCAAGATAGGTCCTCCTCATGGACCCCTTTCATGTTCTTAAGATCTTCCCACTAGATGGAAGATTTTCCATTCAAATTGAAAGTGGCCACTTGGGCCTTCAAATTCTCTGAAAAATCGTGGACTCTAAAATATTTCTTCAGTCCAAGTAGCCAAGCCTCGACTTCCTCTCCCTTCTTTATCTCACCATCGAATGAGGGAGGTTTGGCCTTTTTGAATTCCTCAAATTTATGACTCTTGGAAGTATTTTGCTTCTTCTATTTTCTTCGAGAATAGGAACTGATCCTGTTGTTGGAAGAGCCTTCTGAATCACCAGCTTCCTTCTCAGTGGAATCGTCTGGCACTGGTCCTTTACCTCTAGGGTGGACCTTTCTTGAGGTGATTCTCTCAGTATGGCCACTGATACGACCATGTTTCTGCACTTCGGGTTCATGCTGCATTTTTCACTGTAGGTCAAATAAGCTCTGCAGTAACACTGCATTAATTTCAGTTTGTTTTTCTTGTTCTTTCATCATCCTTTCATTGCCAGCCTTGCAACTTTGCAATTCAACCATGAGACTCCTCACAGTCTCAGCTAGATCTGGAGGGGTTCCTATTGCTCTTCTTTCGTTAGACTCTTCATCTCTGTTGTCGGAGCCTTCTCCCACCTCTTGGTGAGTTACCATACTCTACGTCTGTAGATTCTCGTGGCTGATCATCCGCTTGGGTGAAAAGACAAACGCTAGTTATTAGTCATGAGTTAGATATATTTTTATAATCTGCGCATAATTTATAACTCTTTCACATGCATACACAGTCAGGTTCTCATTTCCAAGTTTTCAATCCTGGACAAGAGAGTTACGTTAGGGGGTTACTCTTCATAGGAGTACTTTGAACGGAGCTTATACGCAACTCATGCATGAGCCCAATCAGGCCGAGTGTTGTAACCATGCTCTGATACCACTTTATCACATACCCACTACCTAAATCAGATTTTTCTGGTCTTCTACTAAATTAGAACCCCTAAATATCCATGGACGCCTAGCGTAAGCTGACTCTTTCTCTCTCTCTCTCTCTATTCCCATGTGATCGTGGGTCATGATCACAGTTCAAAATAACGTAGTGTCTTTCGTATTTCACATCTTGGCGCTGCAGTAATGTCAAACCATTCGGCTTTGCAACCATCGAACCTCGACAGGGCTAGAGACCGACAAATAAGGACGAACCCCAACAGGGCTAGAAAAAAACCAATGAGAACAAGCCCCATCACACTGTTAAGTGGAGTACAGGTGGCAGAGGGGGAAGTGAGACATGGTAGTCGATAGGACAGAAGGGGGCCCCACTTCACATGCCACACTATTTCGGAAACCCCCCCCATTAAAGTCAGAATGGAAAGGGGGGTCTGGAATCAACTTGAGCGCCATTGATTGTGATGAACTAATCTCAATCGTTCGAGAGTTGCATGTCCAATTATGGACCCCCCCCTCACCACTAAAGGTAGAATGACAAGGGGCCTCTAGAATGAAGCCTCGGCTGTAGATCTGGGTGGGTGGACTCTGGTCGTCTAGATCTTCTTGCTACTTACCTTAATGTGCATTCACGCCCTGGCTTAAAGTTGGCATCTCTTCCTCACATCGGATGGTCATTACAGACCCTGAGATTCCCCGAAGGAATATTGTCTGTTCATCAGGACTTAGCCACCTGCTATCGTCTCGTCATTATGGGTCAATATTTATCAAAGAGAAGGACCGAGTTCTTTTCAACGGAACTCCTGAATCCCCGATCCCTGATTTCCCGAAACGGGTAATGTCTCAACACGTCACCTCCTTAAATCGGACGGTCCACAACTGCCCCTGGGTTTCCACCCAGGAAAGTCTTGATCCCTTGTCTCCAGGACTCCCAATCTCACAATCCCCGATTTCCCGAAATGGGAGATCTCACAACGCGTGGCCTCCGTCAATCAAACGACTCAGATCTATCTAGGGGTTTTCACCATGGAAAATCCCAAACTCTTATCAACAAGAATCCTAATTCCATGATTTCCAATTTCTTGAAATGGGAGATCTTATGACACATGGCCTCCGTCAATTGGACGACCCAGATCCATCTCGGGATTTCCACAATGGAAAGTCCCGATCTCTTGTCAACAGGACTCTCGATTTCCTGACTCCTGGTTTCCCGAAATGGGTGATCTCTTGACACGTGGCCTTCATTAATCGGGTGGCTTAGATCTATTCCAGGGTTTTTCACCCCTATACATTGGATTCTTAACCCTTGGGTAACTCCTGACAGATCCAACGACTGTCAAGTTTTTCAGCCGAGATCTGACGGCTCAGACAACTTCCTAACTTACAGGCTCTCCCACGACTTCCTAAACGTGGAGAGATCCATGATCTAGATATTCTCATGGACCTTGGGGATCTACGGTCCTGATCTCTTCACTATCCATGAAGTCACAGAGAAGCTAAGTAGTAGGGCATTTAACACCCTACTTTCTCCTACCAATCTAATGGTCGTGTGTGAACGCAGATTTCCCGATGGGATCTTGTCCGTCATTCACCACCTATCAAGGTTAAGGCACTTAAATTTCTAGCTTCCTCTTCTTATATGATGGTCATGAGTGACCATCGAACTCCCAACGAGATCTCATCCATCGATTCGATACCTATCAGGTATTTCTTAGGGCCTTGCACCCTCACGTACTCCTTCCAGGTTCTTGATGGGATTTTTGAGAAGGGTATCCCTATGGGAAGGTTTACCCAGGGTACTATCTGAAGCAGATACGGGTATCGCTCTCCCAAGAACCAGATGTGAAGTATGAATTAGATTAGTACACATGTAATTAATTCTTCATGAGGACATAAGCCATACATAGTCTTTCCATACAAATATACAACTACTAGTACTGATCAAAACACCATACAGTCATTCTTATAATGAAATCATTCACAGTTTCACAGCTTATGAGCATAATTATCAGAATACATATATTTCAAGATGCCAAAGGAAAAACACTTATCAGAAATAATACCAGGGGTTATGCAACTGCTGAGAGGGGTGCCCATTTCCACCCAACCGTAGGCTTAGCGACTCCCAGTGGATTTACCACTAGCCACCCCCGCTATGAGACCATGATGCTCTGAGACTGCGTCTTTGTTTGCCAGTGACCAGGAGCAAAGGTTGCAATCCTTCCTCTCTGCTATCACTCACTCTGCATATCGCCAGAGTTCTCCCCTTGCATTTTCCCCCAATCGCTTCCACCCCACACCTTATCCTCTTGCGAGGTTGCGTGTGGCGTTATTTTCCTCGCGCTGGTTAGTCATGATGGCTCTATGGATAGGTAGTTCACCTCCCCATCCCTCATTAATTCCTGAGGAGCCATCAACCTGCCATCCTGCAAGACATTTAATTCGGGGCCAGTGATCTGCTTTTGGTTCTCCGGGCCAGTGGAGTCCAAATATGGTATTAATTCTCGGTGTAATCTAACGCCACCTTTCCAGGTGCCTTCCACCGCCATCGTGGTCTCTTTTTCTGCACATCCCCTCTCAGCAGTTCTGCAATAAAATTCATAATGTTATTCACATTCATTAACCTTTTCCTCAAGGTCTGTTTACATCACATATTCACATTTATGAGTTTTCCATAGTTCTTGGCCAGTCCAGTTATTTTTACAAATTGGGGGAAGCAAGGTGTTACATATATAACTACCCATTTATTATATCTAACTACCATAGTGGGGATTATTTAATAATATAGTGGACCTAGTCCACCTTACATTGAATGGCACTCCACTATTATCACTATGGTCCCTCTGCACCCCCCCCCCCAACTACCTCTCTAGCTACCTAACATTCCATCCCCCTTATGAAATCAATGTCCTCAATGCTTGATGTACAACCATATACCAAGGTCCCATTGATAAGTGTGGACCATAGTGTTGAAGTAGACTAGAGATCCAAGGTCCCATTGAGAAATGGAATCCACCATGTTGAAGTAGTCCAACTGCCATTATAAACTATGGTCCCATGTCCAATTTCTCATATGAACTCCACACGGAATATATTGGCACCCAATAACCAACTGAAAATGATGCTCCCAATATTGACACCTATCATGTGGATCCACATAAGAATATCCATCCACATAGTGGGAGAGGATCAAAGCTGAATCGGGACAGAAAAATACCATTGTAGAATATGTAGGCTAGACACTGGTAATCATAATTAGATCCTGATGTGTGACATTGATGTTCTCTACAGAAGGTGGAGTAGAGTCATTAAATAAAATATGGAAGTGATTGTCATCCCAGAAATGAAAACTATCCATATACCAATCATCACAATCGGCCTAAAAATCATACCAAGCATATATTTATTGATCATATTCATCCCTGATGTCTACCATAATAAATATATCTTGAATTCTATCCAATGAATCTTGAATACTATGAAAACTATCCTTGAGGTCCTCTGCAAGGTCATGCAATCTGTCATGCAATATGCCATACAATGTGTCATACAATTGGGCTTTTAATGCTTCAGTCATCTATAGAATTTCTTTGAGGGTTTGAGAGGAAATAACCATTGAAAACACCACATAAAATATACCAAATCTATTAAAATAATTTATCCAATGGCATTGATCTGGTAATAATATGAGCACCCTATGAAAAGTTATGAACTCTGTAGTCCCGTTGATGTCACAAAAAACCCCCCAAAATAGTTGATTTTAAATCAATGATATCTTCACTTCCAGAGATATGATTTGGACAGTTTGTTTTTTTAAATTGGGTTAAATTGTGAGGGGAACTCATATCTGAAATGTTTTTTGAAAAATTCATCCTCAGATGCTACAAAAATAAGAAAAATCGTGCGACTGTCTGCGAAAAAAAAAAAACCCTGAAAATTGCAGATTTTAAAATGCAAATAACTTGACTTCCCAGACTTTGTTTTAGACGATTGTTTTCTTAACTTGGGTGTTTTTATAATAGGAACTCATATATAAATCCATGTTTTGAAAAAATTTCATAAAAACCTACAAAAATCATCTGTAATGTCGCGAACCTTTTTTTTTTCCGAAAAAATAAATCTGTAAAATAAAAAATATTTGTCCACACTTCCTTCGAAGGAAAGTGATATGATACCACTTGTTATGTACAAAATACCTGAATACACAATACCACCATAGTTCCAAATATATCTGAATACAATCACCACACAAAATATATGAAACAATATAGAAAAACACACTTTATTATATCAAACCCTTGAGGTAGGGCAACACCATACAATGGATCCCATTATGGAAGTGATCCTCTCATGTTCACTTGGATATTCGAGGGGGATTCCTCTTATTGAGCTACCTATCCAAGTACAATAATTCTCTTCATATCCCATTACATTTCTTGAACCCCTTTATATAGTTCTACCATCACTTAAGAACATTCTAGAGAAGGAATCTTCTAGAAGTATAACCTTCTAAGAAGTCCTCTTACATTTATTATATCTAACTACCATAGTGGAAAATATTTAATAATATAGTGGACCTATTCCACCTTACATTGAATGACCTCCACTATTATCACTATGGGCCCTTTGGGCCCCCACATTACCTCTCTAGCTACCTAACATCAATGCATGGTTGTCAGGTTCCATGTTTTTTTTATACCAACATGATTGGGCTCCCACAAGGTGATGATATGGGACAGATGTGCCCCTTGTGGAGTGGTTATTGGATATACCACTTGATCTCCTCATTATATAACAAAGAGAAGTGATAGGCTGACCCATTAGGCAGGGATGCATCGACAATCAGATCGATGGGGTGCTTGACCTGATAGTGCAGAGGTACCTCGATAGGTGAGGAGAAGATATCAGAGTATTCTTACATGACCTTATCCGTTTTCTCCTGCTATGTGGATAGGTCGGCCATGAAGACCCTAGATGTGGTTGTGATATTTCACTCATTTTGAGAGAGAATAATGAATAATACAAACTTCCCTATCTGATAGATGACCTTTCTACATTGCTTGGGAGAGATCAAGGAAATAACATTGGGTGGGACTACCTTGGGTATCCTGTACAATTTCTTGTTCAAAGAAATAATAAAATTGTGAGGCCTAGACTCATATACAACATGAGTTTTCCATAATATGGTTGGTCTAAAAGAACATTACAAACTTCAAGAGGGGAAACATCACACAATACCTTGTCTTTGAAGGGCTTGATCTCATATGGCAGGTGACATTGTTGGCTGACACATATGTCGCTTCCTTGACAGAGACATCCAATGGTGTAGGGATATGGGTGCAAAATTTTTGACAGGGAGAGTCGCTTGAAAACCTCTGTTGAGATAAGGTTCTTATGGCTACTGCTATCAATGATGAAGTGTAGTGGGGTACACTTCACCTAGACCTATGAATGAAAAAGGAGCTTGCCTTCCTCTGGCTCGTCTGGTTCACCGGGCGAGATCTTGGTGGTAGCAATGGTAGTAGTGGGTTATGAGTCAATGATCTATCTCCCCCTTTCAGGTTTTGACTCAAATTCAGAACCCGCAACTGATTCAGAGGATTTCACCTCAGCCACCAATGACTTCTTTGAGAGGAAATGAACAATGTTATGTCAGGGGCTCTTATGGAAGTTGCACCACTTCATGATATATATCTATGACTTTCTAGTGTCCTTCTTTGCTTGTGGCATGGAATGCTTTTCCTGAGGCTATGTGTCTTTTCTTTATCCTTTTTTCTAGGAGTTGGCACTGCCCTTTCTTGGCTTTTGCTGTGATGCATTCCCAGGCCCAAATTGTCGCATATTTTTTTGAGCTTCTACTAAATTTTGATGACATATCAGTAGACCGCACCTAAGGATGAGATGTCAAGAAACTCCATTTCGGCCTAGATGTATCTATGTAGACCATTGTGATACTTGAGAAACAAATGTCGCTTAGAATATTTGATACCCATCTTGGTACGCAAGGTATGGAAGATATTTGTGAACTCGAGCACCACTTGGTCTCTTTCCTACTGCAACGTGGTCCATTTTGTGTACAGGTCGTCATAACTTCCAATAGGGTAGTATTGTTCCTTAATATAATCCCTGAAGGACTCCCATGTGACTTCGACTATAAATAAGGAGGGTTCCTCTGTTTCCTTTTGCTCACAGAAATTTTCCCACCAATCTTTGACATGGGGGACAATGTTGAGGAGTTCAAAAATAATCTTTCTCTATTTGAGAAGTTATGGACAGAGAAACACTCTTCTAGAAGATTCAACCATTTGTCTACCGCATATGTGTCTATATGAACTTCAAATATAGGTATATCAAAGTTGATTTGTACCTTGAAGGGGGAGGTGCTTCCATTTGAGGAAGATGCATCGCCTGTTGGTAGTCATTCAAGGATTTGTACAAAAATATACATCATGTCATTCCTCTTTTGCATGAGAGATTACTCAAGAAACATTTTGAAGGGATCTCCTATCCCGTCGTCTTTATTTTCTTCTGCTATGAGAGGATGTTTGGGCATGAGAGAGATTTTTTTCTTAAGAGGAACAATCTCGAGACCCAATTCGTTGTACCCTTACTTCATTGGGGACATGTTGGCGACAGAGGTCACTCCTGGATTTCTTGCAGGAGCAGAGCCCGACACCCATCAGTTTAATGTCACGATTTGTTTAAAGAGGTGATCAGATGGAGGAAAACTCAGAACAATATCATCTCAACGTAGAAACTAGGCCTGGCATGCATGGACGAGTGAGGTCTTGATAAACTTCAAACAGTGAGTCGTAATAAAGGGTGAGTAGGGGGGAGACTTGCATGAGAAGGGCGCGAAGGTCTATCACAAACATTCGGTTAGTAACAGACTATAGAAGAAAGCATTCAAACACAAAATCCTTTTACATTCAAACTCCGATACCAGAGATCACAACAATGTCACAACAAATCCTTTATCATAACAAGATTGTTCAGTCCACATGAATCCTTCGACTGTGGAACCCCTGGCACGAGATAGAACATAGATGGAAAAAGAGAACTATTTGTTATAAACCAAGAAATCTCAAACACAGAGGCATAACCAGGAAGCTAGAATGTTTGCTGAAACTTTACAGTCGGGAGCTTAGCTCTACCATCGATAGATACAAAAATGGAAAGAATGCCTACATATACTCAAAACAACAATAGCAGCTGAACCAAGATACTGCATTGAAAGCTTTGCGTCTGCATGGCTTCTGAAAATTCTGCATCTGAAATCTTTGAATGGTCATGCAACTTATGGCAGACGCGATTGATCTTCTGACAGTTTCATCGGCGAATCGACGTGCCTTTAATTCATTGCAAGACTTTCCCATTATGACGGAGACGATGTCTAACCACCACCAACCGCTTCAATAACTTCTTTCTTGGGATTGAGGGCGATCTGGCCAACTCAACACTTTAGGATATGGAAGACTACTCGCGCTGCCACCTGGAGAAACTGAATAGCTTGAAGGATGGGTATGGAGGCCAGCGCAGAAAGTGAGATTCAGAAACGGAGTGATGGGGCCACAACCACAGGGGCGAAGTAAGAACAATGTGAGGTGAGGGAGGCCGAAGGGGATGACATAAGGCAAAAGGGATATAAGTGGAGAAGGCGGGAGAATAGATGTGGCAGGTGTAATTTAGTGAGAGGCTGACATGGAGGGAAAGGACACGTGGTAGGTGGTGACTGGATGATAAGATAGGGAAAGGGCCACCTGGATGAAAGAGTGGAGGAGGAAAGATGACACACGGTAGAGGGGGAAAGGCGGTTCTGGAGGATGACATGATAGGAGAAGGGCCCACTCTAGCTAAACCCGGAGTAGCTGGAAATGATGGGAGTGCATGAGCACCGTTGATTTGGGCACTAAGATCTTATCCATCGGAAAGATGCATCCACGATTCTAGACCCCCCCCCTCTGCTTAAAGGTAGAAAGGTAGGGGGGGTCCAGAATGGTCTTTATCACCATTGATATGGGTGTGCTGATCTGGGCTGCTGGAGAGGTGCGCCCTCGATTCTGGACCCCCCCCCCATTTAAAGGTAGAAAGGCAAGGGGGGTCTGGAATTCATATGCATCGTTGATCCGGGCGCATGAATCATTGCCGCTTGAACTTGCTCGTGACTTACCTTGGGCGCATAATCATCCGAAACTTTGGACAAGTGGGTTTTTAACCCATTCTTTTGCGTTCTAGCCCCCCTTACAAGAAATATCGCTAACATATGGCTCCATGGTGGATAGAGTCATCCCTGTGATGCTCTAAGAACTCTTTTACAGATTCAGTGCCTTTGATGTTGGGCTATGGAGTCATTTATTAGTTCAAAAAACTAAAACAAAAACAATATTTACAAAACAAAACAAAAAGAACCGACTGCGGCTCATAGAAAACATTTTTTTAAGAAATGCCCATTGACTGGGCCACTAAAAACTTCATTGCCTTCCAGATCCTGCAACCTGTAAGTGTTATTTGAAAATACTTCAAGGATATTGAAAGGCCTGAACCAGAGAGCATCAAATTTACTATGTTTGCCCCTTTCCTACCTGGGTGCATCCCATTTGAGCACCAGATCACCTTGCTCAAATTCCTTCTTTTTGCTCTTCCTATCAGAAGCCTACTTGATCTTCTGTTGATGATTGTAAGCTCTGTCCAGGACCTATTCTCTGATCTGCTGCACTTCTACCATCTGATGAATCCTTCTGAGCACATGGTTAGGTTCTCCTTCAAATTCCTGAAGGAAATTTGCCACAGGTAAGGCGAGATGAGTAGGGAAAATGGCCTCTATTCCATAAACAAGTTGGAAGGGTGAGAGGCCCAGGGATTTCTTGGTTGTCACCCGATCGGCCCAAAGAGAAAATTTGAGCTTTGAGTCCTAGGCCATTTTATTGTCCTCCAGTAGCTTTTTGATAAGCTTGATTAGGATTTTATTGGAGGACTCTGCCAGTCCGTTTCCTTGAGGATAGTAGGGAGTGGAGTGAATCAGTGCAATCTGGAACTAATCACAGAATTTGACCAGAGGCTCAGACTGAAATGGAGAAGCATTGTCAGTGAAAATTTTGCTAGGGCAGCCAAATCTAGCTATGATGTCTTCCAGGAAGTTGATGATTACTTTGTGAGAAGTTCTTCTGGTAGGGACAACTTCTATCCATTTAGTGAAGTAGTCAGTTGCTGTCAGAATCCATCAGTGCTGGCCACTCGAGGGGGGATGAATTTCCCCGATGAAGTCCAATCCCCACTGCCGAAAGGGTGCTGAGACCACCACAGGTTTCAATTGCAGGGATTTGAGCTGTTGCGTTCCTGAGAATTTATAGCATTTAATGCAAGCTCCGATTTCCCTGCAAACATCCGAAAATAAGGTGGGCCAGTAATACCCAGCTCGGAGGATCTTGTGAGCTGTGGTCTTCCAAAAATGATGACCTCCACAGAGACCAATATGGAAATCAAACATAACCTTTTGGGCTTGCTGTGGGTCCATACACCTTAACAATACTCCCAGGGGGTCTTTCCAATACAAGGTTTGGTCAATGAATCAATACCTGACAGCTTTGAGCTTTAAGGCTCTGGCTTTACTTTTCCCCAGTCCATCAGGAGGCTTTAATTCTTGCAGAAAGTACAAGATATCTTTGTACCAGGTACATGCTGCTAGTGGTATAGTTCTTTGGGAACTCTAGTTGGATGAATCATCTTGCTCATCGATGGAGTTAATTCCCAAGGCTTTTCAATTGGATTCAACCGGTAACTTGGCCAAACCCTACCCTTTTATCAGTTTGGTGGGCTTAATATTCAGATTGAATTCTAGGATTTTGGCAATCCATTTACCTCTTCTTCCGTCTATGTCAGGCTGTATAAGGATGTCCTTCACAGACGTTGAAGGGACATATGCAATGATCTTTGAATGCAAGACATAGACTCTGAAAGCCTTGAGAGATTTCACCAAGGCATAAGCCTGCTTCTCCATGATCTCGTACTGGAGTTCTGCGTCTCTCAGCGCTTTTCTAAAGAAAGAAATAGGTTGTTCTTGTCCTTGATTGTTTTTTTGCAACAAAACTGTTGCTACTGTATCACAGGAAGCGAAAGAAAATATCAGGAAATCTTTGGAATAATATGGACTGATTAGCACAGGTGCTTCAGTCAATGCCTTCTTTATTTGAACAAAAGATTCCCTGGGTTCAACAGTCCATTTCACGTCATTCCCTTTCCTGAGCATGGTTGTGATGCGTTTCACCAGCTCAGCCAAATTTGAAACAAATCTCCTTAGAAAATTAATCCTTCCCAAAAATTCCTGGACCTCTTTCTTAGATCTGGGAAGTGATAGAGCCCGAATCGCTTCTACCCTATCAGGATCGATTCTCACTCCCTCTGCTGACACTATATGACCTAACAACTTCCCCTCTTTCATAACAAACAATGATTTCTTGGGATTCAGGGATAGGCCATACCTCCGACACTTCTGAAAAACCTTCTTCAAGTGGTAGCAGTGCTCTTTATCAGTCTTGGAAAAGACTGTTATTTCATCTAGGTAAATCACCACAAATTTATCTTTCTCCCCAATGAAGGCTATGTCCATGGCCCGCTGAAATGTTGCTCCTGCATTCATCAATCCAAAAGGAATTTTGGCATACATGAATGTGCCCCATGGAGTGGTGAAGGCTGTCTTTTCTCTATCCTCAAGCATGACTGATATCTGGTTATAACCAGAAAATCCATCAATCATAGATATTCTAGATGCGCCAGTGACCTTCTGCAATATGTGCTCCATGTTGGGCAAGGGATAATTATCTTTCCTTGAGCTCCTGTTCAGGTTTTTGAAATCAACACAGAGTCCAATTTCACCACTTTTCTTTCTTACTGGGACCAAATTGGCCACCCAGTTGGAGTAACTCAAGGGGACAATGATTTGGGCATCTAGCAGCTTCTTCACTTCCCTCTCCATGACAGGCAACAACATGGGATTTATCTGTCTCATCTTCTGCTTGAATGGTTTAGCCTCTTCTTTCAGTGGGATCTTGTGCTCAATGACTGATGTGTCATATGTATTTAGGTCTTCGTAGGTCCATGCGAACACATCAGCAAACTCCTTCAACAACTTAGTGTATTCAGCCTCCTGTTCTTTGGTCAAACTTTTTGACAGTTTGACAATCTTAGGCTCCTCTGGTGTGCCTATGTTGCACTCAGCTGTATCAGCATCATCACCTGAAACTCTCCCCCTTACTACCACATCATTCCCATTGAACAATCTTTCTAATGGGATCATACCTCTCGGTATATGGTTGCTAGGTAGTTGTATAATCTGGTGGTCAGCAATTTCATTCGACAACTCTCCAGGGTGACGGTCACCTTCCGCGTCAGGATCTTCATCTATGTGTGATGCAGAAAAGTCATCAATGGATTGGAGAAATTTCTCGATCTCCAGATCATCTTCAAATACCTTCCAATGTTTGACATTGTCTGGTACAGAGGGTCTGTATCTTATCTCAACATCGGATCTGACAGTGGGCAGAGCAGGAACTTCAAACAAACTAGCTAAGAAAGCTATAAAATCGGCCGGAAAATTTTCTTCCCTTGGAATGAAGGAGATGTTAAAGGCCAGGAAGAAACTGTAAATTAGATCCCATACCTCATTCCTGTAATTCTTGAGACGAGGGTGCTTGGTCTGATAAGCATTTTTGACCTATTGGACTATCAATTCCACATCCCCAAACACAGCCATCTCCCTTATTCCCATTTCCTTTGCAGCTCTTAATCCCAAAACCAGAGCTTCATACTCTGCCACGTTGTTGGTGACTTCAAATTTCAGCTTGTATGATAGAGATATGGTCTCTTGAGAAGGGGATATGAATACCACCCCGGCACCTGCACCTATACTGGAAGAAGCTCCATCAAAGAACATTTTCCAAATAGAGGTGGTTGGAGGAGACATCTCTTGATTAAGAATGGGTTGTTTTATGATTTTTAAGGGGGCCTCAGGAGTCTCAGTGACCTGTAACAAGCTAGACCCTAAGTCAGTGTCAAGTGCAAAGATGGGGTGATTAGTGGGGTTCGCCTCATCACTGACTATGTAGGCTAGCTGGGCTTCTTTGTATAATCTCCTATGTTCCCCCCCCAAAGACTGTAATGGTGGCATATGTGAGATCCATCTGTAATGTCCCTCCAAGTCTCTTAATCCAATACCTTGACAACAACATGCCAAACTTGGGGGGAACATCAGCTACCACAATATCCATGACCATACTCTTCATGGGTAGCTGAAACAAAGAAACTACCAGGTCATTAATGACTCCCAAACATTGCACCCTCCTGGAGTCAAAAGAATAGAGGTTGTGATACACTCGAGTGACTTCTAGTCCTAATTCTTCCATGACAGCCTTGGGCATGAGGTTGTGAGAGGCCCCCAAATCCATCAAACAATTGTGCATCACTTTGTCATGTATGTTCAGGGATGTGTATAAGGGAGGGGATGAATCATCTTTGTCTTCTACCATGGGACCTAGGACAACTACAGGCCTTTCATCTTGCAGGTTTATGGAGTCTGTGAGAGGGTATGAGGCTTCAGATTTCAAAAGGTCAGAGAAGTGCCTTTTGAATTCACCATGTTTGATTAGCTCAGTGAGGGGCACAGGGATTCTGATCTTTTGGATCTCATGTTCAAAATTAAATGAAGAAGCAGGCTTCAGAATTTCTCTAACTTCAGGAACATGATTTTGCACAATTGGAGAGAGAGGTTGGGCCTTCTTACCTCTGTGACTGTCTGCTACCTCATTAGCAGGCTTCTTTGCTCTAGTGGACTGCTCCGTGACATCAGGCACTGCTGCTCTTTTGTCAGATCTCAGGTTATACCTGCCTCGACCACTGCTAGCTTTGTCTCCCTTGCTCAATTCATTTAGCTGAATGCTCATGAGAGACTCTTCGTATGTTGATTGAGTCAGGTGAGGGAAAGGGGGAGTGACTTCTAAACAGTGGATTTTAGGCTCAGGCTTATCTGTTTCTCCTTCTTCTTCATCAGCCACAAAATTGTTCTGGAAGGGAGCCTGAATTATTTGGTCGTCTCTATCTCTTTCCTTCTCTTTGTGCATGGTTGGAGGAGAAAAATTGTTTGGTCTTCTGAAACCTATTATGTTCTCGGTGTTCTGAGGGCCCTTGTTCATTTGTTTCCTTTCCACTTTCAATCTCTCCATCTCCTCTTTCAAAAAGTTCATCACCTGGGTTAGCTCATTTACTTGAGGGTGGGGCAGTGATGGGCCGGAAGTTGAGGCTTCTGACTTTCCCTTTCTCCTGTCTGCGTCGACCCTTCTTATTCTGTCAGCTGCTAATATGTTAGATTCCACATCTACAGTTGGATCTTTCATCTGAGCTAAGGAGGTGGCTCTTCTTTCTCTTAATAACAGGTAGAAATCAGGGTCAAATGCACCAGCATAGGAAATCTGAGCAGAGGCATCAGAAGGCTTTACCTCTATAGGAATCTTGTTATACATCTTATTGAACCTTTTGGAGAAGTCAGAGACAAACTCTCCTTCCATCTTCTTCAGGGACCCAAACTCTGTCATGTAATATATATAATCTTTCCTATCTCTCCATTGCCTCAGGAAAACATTATCCAGGGCTTCAATGCCATCAATAGATCCCGGGGCCAGTCCCCTGAACCATTTTCTAAACTCACATCCAAGCTCTGGACAAAGAATCTCATCCAAACATCTTCATTCTCAATATTCATATTGTCTGCATAACTATAGAAAGTAGCTAGGTGCTCTTCTGCAGTTATGTCCCCTTCCCCAGTGAACTTGGGCATGTACTTCAAGTAGTCTCTAGTAGGGAAGGGTTCATGGGATGAGGTAGGATTAAGGGAGCATATTTAGCAGCGACTATGGAATCTATTCTATTCAAAGGGGGATTAGCACCTTCCATAGGGATATTAGGTAGAGGAGAACTCGAAGGAGAATGAGTGTGGACCGGAGATGTCGGAACAAAGGTTCTCACAGGAGATGATGGGAAAAATAGAGAGAGGTCTAAGGGACCTAAATGTGCAGTTGTTTCTCTCCGTGCAGCAGTAGTAATAAAAGGTGGGGTGGTGAAACCTTCTGAGGCCTGAGGTCTGCATTGAGGCACGACTTCTAGGAAGGGGGGAGTGACAAGGATCTCTCCCTATGATACTAGACCAGGAGAAGAAAACTCAGCAGGAACACTCCCAAAATTTAGAAAACGGGAAACCTCAGAGGGAGGACGACTAGGAATATGAGAATAAGAAAATGAAGTTCTTATGGAAAGAGGTGGGGAAATACCTGGTTTAGAGGCGAAGCTTTCTCCTTGAGGAGCCTTTCCTTTTCTGAGAATCACCTCCGGGTTTTCTTCAGTAGCAGCTAGAGGCAGTTGTGGATGGGACCACGTGTGTCTGCCACCAGAAGCCACAACTAATCCAACGGGTTCGCCGCAGTGGAGTCGTGACAATGGAGTCACCAGGTGCACAGTAGAAATCTTCAAGTTTTGATTTCTGATGCACCTTCAGAATCAGCTTAATCTTTGTCGTTCAATCCCGAGGAAAATGTTCAACTTCGTCCCCAGCAACGGCGCCAGAAATGTTGGCGATGGAGGTCACTCCTGGATTGCTTGTAGGAGCAGAGCCCAACGCCCATCAGTTTAATGTCACGATTTGTTTAAAGAGGTGATCAGATGGAGGAAAACTTAGAACAATATCATCTCAACACAGAAACTAGGCCTGGCATGCATGGACGAGTGAGGTCTTGATAAACTTCAAACAATGAGTCATAATAAAGGGTGAGTAGAGGGAAGACTTGCATGAGAAGGGTGCGAAGGTCTATCACAAACATCTGGTTGGTAACAGACTGTAGAATAAAGCATTCAAACGCAAAATCATTTTACATTCAAACACCGATACCAGAGATCACAACAATGTCACAACAAATCCTTTATCATAACAAGATTGTTCAGTCCACACGAATCCTTCGACTGTGGACCCCCTGGCACGAGATAGAACATAGATGGAAAAAGAGAACTGTTTGTTATAAACCAAGAAATCTCAAACACAGAGGCATAACCAGGAAGCCAAAATGTTTGCTGAAACTTTACAGTCAGGAGATTAGCTCTACCATCGATAGATACCAAAATGGAAAGAATGCCTACATATACTCAAAACAACAACAGCGGTGGAACCAAGATACTACATTGAAAGCTATGCATCTGCATGGATTCTGATAATTCTGTAGCCGAAATCTTTGAATGGTCATGCAACTTATGGCAGACGTGATCGATCTTCTGACAGTTTCATCGATGAATCGACGTGCCTTTAATTCATTGCAGGACTTTCCCATTATGATGGAGATGATATCTAACCACCACCAACTGCTTCAATAACTTTTTTCTTGGGATTGAGGGCGATTTGGCCAACTCAACACTTTGGGATATGGAAGACTCCTCGCGCTGCCACCTGGAGAAACTGAATAGCTTGAAGGACGGGTATGGAGGCCAGCATGGAAAGCAATATTCGGCAACGGAGTGATGGGGCCACAACCGCAGGGGCGAAGTAAGAACGATGAGAGGTGAGGGAGGCGGCAGGGGATGACATAAGGCAAAAGGGATATAAGCGGAGAAGGCAGGAGAATAGACGTGGCAGGTTTAATTTAGTGAGAGGCTGACATGGAGGGAAAGGAAATGTGGTAGGTGGTGAATGGGTGATAATACATGGAAAGGGCCACCTGGATGAAAGAGTGGAGGAGGACAGATGACACACGACAGAGGGGGAAAGGCGGTTCTGGAGGATGACATGACGGGAGAAGGGCCCACTCTAGCTAAACCTGGAGTAGCTAGAAATGATGGGAGTGCGTGAGCGTCGTTGATCTGGGCGTTAAGATCTCATTTGTCAGAAATATGCATCCATGATTCCGGACCCCCCCCCCCTCCGCTTAAAGGTAGAAAGGCAGGGGGGTCCGGAATGGTCTTTATCACCGTTGATCAGTGCGCTGATCTAGGCCGCTGGAGAGGTGCACCCCCGATTCCGG
>ML780363.1:1295195-1341868 GCA_009831015.1 Picea engelmannii | reverse complement strand
AAAGGTAGAAAGGCAAGGGGGGTTCGAAATTCAATATGCACCGTTGATCCGGGCGCACGAATCGTTGCCACTTGAACTTGCTCGTGACTTACCTTGGGCGCATAATCATCTGAAACTTTGGACAAGTGGGTTTTTAACCCATTCTTTTGCATTCTAGCCCCCCTTACAAGAAATATCGCTAACAGGACATGAATTAAGAATGACAAGAAGTAAACAACTCTAATACCACTGATCCATAATATATTTGCAGAAAAAAATGAATACAAATTATTATCAAAATATGTTTAACATAGTGTTATAACCCTAAATTGCAAAATCCTTACGCTGTTCAAGGCCATGGTTTCTACCAGAATCCGGGCCAGCAACCAAACTTTTCCTAGCAACCTGGTGTGCCAGTCAAAGTCTAGGACACTTTTTCCTAGGTTATCAGAAACAACCCAAACTACCATTCCTGGTGACGTTACACTTGCCAAATTTGACAAGGTTGTTAAATGATCCTATTTGTCACGATCCATGTTGGCCTCCTATGTCGATGAAGTTGCCTTCAGACATTCCAAAGTTCGAGGCCAAGCCTAATGAAGATCCAGGTGATCATGTGACTACCTTCCACCTTTGGTGTTCATCTAACTCATTGAAAGATGACTCCGTACAGTTGCGATTGTTTAAACGTACTCTTATCAGGAGTGTCGCAAAATGGTACATCGATCTCGATCGCTCAAGATACTCTTCTTTTAGCGAACTGGCGATGTCCTTCCTTAACCATTTCCAGTTACCTGTGAGATACGACGCTGGCACAGAGCTGCTTGCCAATTTCGAACAGACAATAGTGGACCATATCTTTGATCATATCTGAGAATGGAGACATCGGAAGAGTCTAATCAAAGTACCAGTCCCACCAACATTCCTTCTTGAGTGGTTCCTTAAGTATTTGGTCCCACATTTATCCAAAGACGTCACGACTTATGGAGTTTTCTCCAAAGAAGATGCCATCATGAGGGCTCAACAATTTGAGCTCATCTATTCTTAGTCTAGTTTTTTATACAACATCTTGCCAGATGCGCCATGTTCGATATTGGATAAAACTAGATAGAGAGTTGGACCACATGCTGATGGTATTGTTGGTTCAGCACAAACCAAGCCCACTGAGAAATTGACAAAACAGTTGCAATAGTTATCCATACAACACACAGCGGCCAACCAAACTACTTCTTTGGCTGCTCCCCCTACCCAAACATTGGAAGTACACTCCATGCAGTCGACTAACCCAAAGGCCACCCAACAGCCTAAAGGGAAGAAAAAACAATGAAAGAAGGGTAAGGGGGATAAAAAACCCACTGATAATGCTGGCGGGGACAACATGGAAAAACGAAAGGTGAGGTATCTGTGCAACTTGTGCACGAAAGACCACCCGACCAATCTTTTTCCTCAACTCGCAGAGGCCCAAAAGTTTGTCACACAACAACATCAGGTAGTGTTGACTAATCCCTTTCAACATGGGAAAAATTTAACTCAAGCCTCTACAAGCACAGAAGGGGGTAGCCAAGAAACCTGCCCTCCTCCAAACAATCCCTCATCCATGAACGTATACACAGTTAGGGGTGATGCTTTCATAATGACTAGAGCGCATGACTATAGTAAACCAAGCGCTTCTGAGAAGGGTAAAGAAGTTGATCTCCCATCTCTTCCTCTACAGATCGAGAAGACGTTGGGAGAAACAATGACATGCATTTCAAAGGGTGCATTTAAAAAAGCTTCTCAAAACCCCAATGCAAGGGCTGCCCAGAATTACTTTGTGGTGGAGGATTTATCACAAACCCCTTGTGCGATGTCTGCTTTGGAGGTCCTCCAAAGCTTCCCTACTCAGAGGAAAGCCTTGTTAACTTCTTTGGGCTCTACTGAGACTTGTAATTTGGGTACCATCATGTTAGATGAAACTAACTTAAAACCTCATCTGTCTTACCACGTAGCATTTCAGATAGTAGTGGCTCATCCCATGAAAACTTTTACACAGAATATCTTCTGCACAGTGGTCGATGAGGGTGCCTCGACATGAATTATGTTGTTATCATGTTGGAAGGCCATTGGCCAACCCTCTTTGTCTCCATCACCTACTCTCCTCACTGCTTTCGATGGTCATTCTTTCCAACCACATGGCATCGTTCCTTCTTTCCCTGTGCAGTTAGGAGGGAAAATCATGTGTGTCGAAGTAGAGGTACTTGATGCTCCCCTCGACTATAACCTCTTTCTAGGATGGAGTTGGAATTATGCTATGCAAGCTGTGGTTGCTACAGTTTTTCGAGTCTTTTTGTTTCCACACGAGGGCCAAATAGTGACCATCGATCAACTGTATTTCTCTAGACCTAACCCAGCTTTGGGGGCATCCACGGTCCCCATGATTGATAATCCTCAACCAGGTGTTGTTAACGTAGGAGTTGGTTTGTGCCCATCCTTGATGGGTACCTTCGATTACCCACCTACTCATGACGATGTCAAATTTATATCTAATCACCACAAGGTTGAGATTTTTCAAGTTTCATCGTTCCGCACGACTTACTTTAAGGATCCTTGGATTCTTCCTTCCCTATTAGCCATGATGGATGAGACAGGGCACCCCGGCATGTCCATGCCCTTGTCTACCGCTGAGGTAGCATACTCTGTAGTCTAGCAAGCTTTAGCTAACCCTGAACCGACTCCTTCACAAGAGTTAGATCCACTTCTAGAGCCTATTTGGGCTCAGGGTTCTCTCACTAACATCGATTTGTTAGACTTAGTCTTTCCTTCTGACAAAGTAGTAATCGAAGCAATGACTAGTCCGGAAAAACCTTGGGAAGATCTTCATCACAGATCATACTTTCTCCCAGAGTTAAGCTGAATCAAAGTAGGAGAATTCACCGTTACCATGATGGGAGATCAACCATGTCCTATTAATCTCTTAGATACACAGGAAATTTATGTTGAGGGGAATATGGAAACTATTGCTGAAACTATACCCATTAACATCTCCCGAAACCCTAGCATCGTGGAGAATGTCTTCGTCAGAGTGGATTGCTCCCCCGAAGAGATTCAAATTTACACGGATCTTTTCAAATAATTTTGCAACGTTTTTGCTTGGTCTTATTAGGAAATTCCAAGTATCGATCCGAAAATAGTTGAACATGAAATCACAACGTATCCTGATGCCAAGCTTGTTCGACAAAAACTTTGTCCAATCAAATCCTAAGAAAGAAGCAGTCATCAAGATTGAGGTTGAGAAATTGCTAAAGGCAGGTTTTATTTATCCTATCCATTTGAATCAATGGGTGTCAAACCCTATGTCGGTCAATAAAAAACAAGGAACGATTCGTGTATGTATCGATTTCCGTGATTTGAACAAGGCATGTCCCAAAGATAATTTTCCAACCCCATTCATTTACCAAATCATTGATGAATGTGCCGGTTGTGAATCCTTTTCATTCATGGATGGTTTTTCGAGATATAATCAAATCCAAATCAAACCTGAAGACCAACACAAAATGACATTCATTTGTTCATGGGGTACATACGCATATCGTAAGATGCCTTTTGGCCTTAAAAATGCTAGAGCCACATTCCAGTGGGCCATGTCTTTTTCTTTTCATGACCTCAAACATATAGTCGAGGCCTATTTAGATGATTACGATCTCGCAAGTGAATGGATCATCCCACACACCTTAGACTAATCTTCGAACACTATCGCTACTTCAGGATTCACTTGAATCCAAACAAGCGCAGCTTCTGCATAACGTTAGGACGTTTGTTAGGTTTCATCATATCAACAATAGGGATCATGGTCAATCCTCTTAAGGTGGAGGCAATAATCCAGTTGCCTCCCCCATGCACAATCTTACAACTTCAGAGTCTACAAGGCAAGGCGAACTTCTTACAACGCTTCATCGCCAACTATGCCAAAATCACCAAGGGCTTTATGCATTTACTAAAGAAAGATGTTCCTTTTTTCTGGGACAAATCCACTCAATGCTCTTTGGATGCATTAAAACACGCCCTCACAACCACACCTTTTCTACGACCACCTAACTATAACAAAGATTTCTTATTATATCTGGTTGCTGCAAAGTCAACCATAAGCATGGTTTTAGTTCAGGAAGATGATTCATTTTCAGAATATGTGATCTATTACCTAATCCGAGGCCTCGTAGGACCGGAATTCAATTATTCTCATATAGAAAAACTTGCATTGGTAGCAATTCATGTTGTTCAACGGTTCCGTCACTATGTTCTGTTTTGAAATACCACCGTCATTGCTGTCGTGAATCCATTCTAGTACATGTTGACATGACGAGTTATAGGAGAAAAAATCAGTAGATGGATAGTCATCCTCCAAGAATTTGAGTTAGACTTCATTTCAGTAAAGTCCAAGAAGTCATTGGTCTTTGGAGAGCTTATTTCGGAACTTCCGGTTGAGTTAGGTGACGTTGTGCCTGAGGAATCACCTATCTGGGAGGATATGTTTTTGATTGCATCTTCAAAACCCTGGTACAAAGATATACTTATCTATCTCCAGGCTTTGAAGTGCCCCACCTCTGCTTCTCATGACGAGCATCGATGAATACGCCATCAGGCTAAGAATTATCTCATACTCGATGATACGTTGTATCGGAGAGGTGTAGACTGCATCTTGTATCGATGTCTCACTCATGAAGAGGACATCGTAGTGCTCAATGATTGCCATACTGGATCTTGTGGTGGTCATTTATCTGGGTTGGAAACAACCCAAAATATTCTATGAGTAGGTTACTTTTGGCCGACACTTATCAAAAATTGTATCGAATCAGTCAAGAAGTGCCATCCGTGCCAAATCTTCTCTCGGAAGATGAGGGCACATCCTGCTCCTATGTTTCCTGTCATCACAGTTGGTCCCTTCACTAAGTGGGGGATTGATTACACTACATGCAACCCCTCGTCAATAAGGGGGCACCGCTATATCATCGTAGCTATCGACTACTTCATTAAGTGGGTTGAAGCTATGCCAACGTTTAAAGATGATGGAGAGACTGCAACTCTCTTCTTATTCAACCAGATCATAGTAAGGTTCGGTGTCCCGAGATAGATTGTCACTGACTATGGCAGTCACTTTCAGAACCAAATGATGATTGAATTAACATCAAAGCTTGGGTTATGGCAGGAACATTCATCACCTTACTACCCCCAAGCCAATGGGCAGGTGGAAGATGTAAACAAAACTCTTAAGACTATTCTACAACGAACTATCAAATCAGCCAAGTCAAATTGGCATTTGATGTTATACTCAACGTTATGGGCTTACCGAACATCTGTTAAGACTGCAATCGATTTCTTACCTTTTCAACTCATTTACGGGCTGGAGGCAGTCTTTCCCATCGAATGTCAAATCCCATCTCTAAAATTGGCAGTACAATTATTGCCAGACACTTCTTCGCTTGAAGAATGGTTAGTACACCTTGAGTAGCTTGATGAGCAGCATCGTGATGTGGCCCCGGCCAACGAGGCTCACAAACATAAGGTCAAGTGTCAATATGATAGGTCTGTTTGTTCTCAGATTTTCTCTGAAGGTGACCTTGTCCTGGTCTATGACCAAGACAAGGACTCCCTAGGGGCAGGAAAGTTTAAACCCATGTGGTTTGGACGCTTCATTATAAAAGAGGTATTAAAAAAGGGAACTTATCATTTGGTAATCTTTACACCACAGGGTTAGTTGTTATCTTTCGGAGGTATATGCTTAGGTGACACCACAAATAATGTCACCAAGTATAGTGCAGTTATTGAGTTTCTTCGTGATGCCTTGTCATTGGGTATCTCTCATCTCTGGGTCTATCTCGACACTCAACTAGTTGTGTCGCAGCTAAACAGAGTATATCGGGTTCATGATCCAACTTTACACCGGCGATTCCTTACGGTACGTCTCTTAGAACAAAACTTTGATTATATTACATATTTTCATGTTCCTAAGAGATTAAACCAAATTACAGATACTCTAGCTAATCAAATTTTAGATTGGCATCTTGCCCACATATAAAAGAACATGGACATAAACATGTAAATACATTTTTTCACACAGAATCCATAAGACACAAAAAGATAAAAACCATATATAAACATCATAAAATAACCAAAGTACATAGATGGATGCAAGTGCCTCAAAAATGGTAATAGTAATGAGTCACTGGGCTTATGCCCTCAAAAAATATATACAAGTAGGTTCTCGTGGCACATACAAAATCTAAGTCTGTTCAGGGCCTATGGGCCCTGTTATAATCATCCACGGCACGGGCTAAACGCCTAAACAATCGGATGCATGTCCAAGGTGCCCCCACAACATGAGGTTGCATGGATGGCTGCAGGTCCTCTATCTCTGCCATCGGGACTATGTGAGTGAGCACAGTGAAATTTTTCTCAACTCGTCTAAGGACCCTCTTGGCCTCTCCAGCTGGGAGGTTCCTTGCTACTGCTGCTCCCCCAAACGTTTATCCGTCAAATACTCTGGCATACAAAAAATGATATATTTAACAAAAAGACATAAAAATTACATATGCAAACAAAAAAAAACTACCAAGGTGGAGACTTACCCATCTCCCCTCACTCCTCACCAAGAAGCATGGGTATCTCATGACCTCTAGAGAAATCTATCCCTGCATATGGGTAGTCCTCAATCACAGGGATCTATCATGACAACCAAGCAAAGAAATCATCGTTGAAGGACTCAACGGTCCTTCCACCACCCTATCGCGACAGTAATACTATCCATATACACACTGTAGGGAAAGAGGCCTGATGTCCTCGTACTACAACCTGAGGACTGAAACTCGGAACTCTCTCAAAAAAGAATGAACACAAGATGGTCCCGAACCCGAATTTCCTCTGTGTCCGATGTCGGCAATCTATCAATTGCCTCTTCATGCACTTGAGCAGTGTGGTACTCCAGTCAAAAATTTGTGCATTCATGCACTGGATGGCACCGTTCATCTATGTGCGCGAAGCCTGATGCAAGGCTGTTGAGCCGGTAATCTGCCCGATCAGTAAAAATATAGTCTACATCTCTAAGTTATTAATCTTGATAATGGGTACCTGGGAGCCCACGCGGTCAGTCCCAGCCTCAAAATGCTCATCTATCAATTCTGAGATCTTGCTCAGCCCCACAAGAAATGTCTGGAAGTTGACTGGTTCCCCTCTCCTTGAGAGGCCAGTCAGAAAATAGATATCCTTGGTGGTGGGCACCAGTGATTGCCCCTCTAGCATAAATGCCTCTGCATCAGGGTGCCAGTAGTCAATCAAGGCATTCAGTAGCCTTGGTTGTGCATGCATAAATGGACATAAAAATAATTTGAGTAAACCGCATTGCATTAACATGGTCACAACATTCGGATCTGCTGCAACCAACTCACTGATTGCCTCATGCTCCCTTTCCCTCCACTGGACATACATCCTGCCAACACAACAAGGTAAAGGAGGGTGAGTACTTCCTTTTAGTTTTCTTTTTCATCATAAAAGGGGGGTACACGCGGGCTGTAGAGGTGACAGTTGCGTGTACACGTGGGCAGACTTTACTCTACCCAAATGTACACGTGGCATGTCCAGAGACAACCCGCGTGTACCTAGGGCCGACCTTTTTAAGGTTGACGCCCACCCAAAAAATAAACTAAATAACGAAATTGAAGTATTGAATAACTAGATAAGGGAGTTTGTACTTACTTGGTCCAAGCATAAGTTTGTTTCATCCACTGTAGCTCCCGGAATCACTATTTTTGGCAAAGGGGTTCTTTTGGCTCCAGAGTCAATTTCCAAATCAACAATGGTGATAATGAGTTGCCAGCTTCTATTTATAGACATTTTGGCCTCTTTTTGTCACTTTTTGGGCCTCCCTTATCAATTTCTTTATACCAAAAACCATTTAGAGTGATCCAGGAGTTATATGGGAGGGATTTTATCGGGTATTGGGACATTTTTTTTGAGTTTTGAGAAAATATTGACGGTCCATAATATTTTTATTTTTATTTTTATTTTTTTTCAAAAATCAACTTGAGCATATAGGTTAGGTTACCACCCCGAATTTTGCATCTCGTTGTCTTGTTCTTCTGCTATAGGATCGATCCCATTAGGTTGTGACACGGAACCGTCATATCTTCTCTAGAAGTGTCGCAACTTGGTAGTAGAGCTTACCAGAACATGGATGCCCTAGGTAGGTCCTAGTTACATTATGGTGTCCATGCCATTTCTAAAAACACTATAGGCTCAGGAGTCCGTATAGTCTTTCCTGAATATGAGTTTGAGCCTCATTTACATGAGTCTTTTTCACTCTTTGTCTTACCCTCAGGACTCCCAAAAAATAACGGGTCTCCTTTTAATCCCTTTTCATACCCTCTAAAAATGAAAATATTTCCGAGTGATCTTGTGGCTTTTCACGCTCATTAAACTGAAATTTGAAGTCACGCCTATCCGGTGGTAGTTTACCCCTTTTTCGGTTCGGATGGTCAACTGTACGAACAAATGTATACTCTATCGAATTCCCATTCTTTAGAAGAGTACTCTCAGGTATAATTTTATTCCTTTTTCAGGCCTGAGGGACTAAATTTACTAAAAAGAAACCCCCATGGAATCCATAGTTAAGATCTTTTCAGACTCCCTAAAATTGAAAAGATCCCCGAGTGACCTTATTCTTTCACACTCGTTAAATTGGTCTAGAAGAATATTTATGATGGAGTCCATAGTTAAGCTTTTTTCAGACTCCTTAAAAGTGAAAAAATAGCCGAGTGATCTTGTCCTTGGCACACTCGTTAAAATGGTTTTGAATTGACATCTAATCGGTGCTAGTTTATCCCTTTTTCGAACCGACTAGACTATTGTTGAAAAAGGTACCCTAGCAGAGTCTCCTTTTATGCTTTTTCAGACTCTCTAAATATGAAAAACCACCGAGTTTACCTTCTCTGGGCTCATTAAACTTACATCGAAGGACGTTACCATTGTGTGTTCTATCAACCGCATTTGCATACCTTATCCACCAGCCTTGTGATAGTTTGCTTCTGCATATTAACACCTTTGGCCACTGGAGGATTTTCCCCAAGTATCATTTTACCAGAACATCAGTCTTGTCCTTGTGCCTTGAGCTCGTATGTTTGCAGTACTCGTTCCTCCATTGTAACGTAATATTCCTTTATTCTTTTTCCAAAATTATCGAAAAGAACAAAAAAATCAAATATACCCCAAAAAGAGGATGGGAAAAGTATTTTATTTATTGGCAGCATAATGAGTCTCCCTTGGATAAAGCACATCTGTCTGTTTGTTCATCATACTATGGGATGTAGTATAACCTTAGGAAGCTTTTCTCGCTATATAGAGTTGGGTCCTCCACCGTTTGGTTATTCTTCCAAACATATGGAGAGTTTGTGTTGCCTCCTACTTTGTAGACTTATGATTAACATATATGCTGCTTGAGTCTTATCACTTGTCGTGCTATTGTCCAAGGGAAGTTTGTCACTAAGCCTGAGTTGACCCCTCTGCAATGTGTCTCTTGTCTGCATACCTGGCCATCCTGAACGTCCAATCAAGTCCTTGTTCAAAATCATTGAAGCCTTCAGTCCAATCATCAAGATTATCAAGTCCATAACCGACGAGCCATCGAAGACCTCTGGGTAGTGCAGTCGTACACTTATATTACACTCCTACTTGAGTTTAAGAAGATTTTGAAGTTGTTTCTCGAGTTCTGAAGTCCATCCATCAGGCCGAATCAGCTTCTGGAAGATGGATACTCTATATGTATATCTTTTTGATTTCGAGATGTAGCTCCACTGTGTATTATTCATGGCTACTCTTTATAGTTATTTGACATGGATCTATAGTGTATTTGATTGGTAGCCATGGTTCTATCTTATCCCGAGCATGGGTATGCCCACCTCGATGAGACATTTTTTATTTTGCAGACGACACCTCATGGTTCCTGGTCCTTGGGCTCAATTGTTCGGCACATCAGTAAAGATTGGTAATGTATTTCGACCATTAGATGCTCTTCTGACCTCACACATTAGGGGGCATCTGTTATAACCCTAAATTTCACCACACATGCTTACCTGGCATCAGGCCAATTCATATCCCTTCTTTGCCAAAACTCTATTGAACAACTCTTTGAAAATCCTCTTGTGTCAAGGCCCATGCGCCCTAACCCATTACTGCACATGTGTGCATGCTGGCTGACTCACAACAGCCCACATGTAGCTAACAAAGCACAAAAAAAGGAAAGTTGTCGATGGAACAAAAAGCTATGGGTCAGTTAACTGAAACTCCCGGCCATGCATGGCCAAGGGTTCATCCAAAACCCTAGCTCCTTCTAGCCTATAAAAGAAGGGGTAGGGGTACCATTTGGAGGAGGAAAAAATATAGCGAAGAAACGCTACCCATTTACGTAATCCATTGTCCCAACCCTTTAGCCTTTCCTCATGCCAAAGGAGATTTAACGCAAAGCAGTTGAAGGACAGAAGAAGAGGAGCCCAGGATCAGGTTCGCGGAGCGATGGCCAGTCTCATCTTTTTTGTAAGTTGATTCACTTTCAGTAATAAAAAGAATACTTTTCCTGTCCCAATGCATGAATTGTCTATGGTTTGATTGATTCATGCTTGACTTCTAACCCTTGAGTATAGAAGTAGCATGAATGCATAGTTGTTTGTCTTGAGTGCAGGTCATCTGTGGAAGGAGCAGCGCAAGAAAGTAATCAAAGAGAAATGGAGGATCTATATCGAACACCGGTAATAAGGTTGGTGGTCCTTTTCCATGCATTTACTGTGATAAAAGGGTTTAAATCTTGGGTTGTAGGTAAAAAAGTAGTTTCTATTCGGTCAAAATCTACATGCAAGTCTGACCCTAGTTTGCTAGTCCATAGGGTGTTTTTCCCAACAACAGATAGAATAACAGATATACAGTAAATTTGGTTTATATTCAATAAGGAAATAAGTTGAAAATATAAAATGTAGTGGAAACAAGCTTGCTAGAATGGTGGCGGCTTATCTCTGAGAAGAGATGTGACGGATGTGCTCATTCACAAGAAGGTGATTACAATGAGGATATGAAGTCATTTTTACAATAAACAGGAATGTCAAAAACCCTAGACATCCAAAAAAACCTAGCCCTAGGAGAGGAGGCACCAAAAGTCATGTGGGCTCCATTTGGCTAAGTTAGTACATCAAAGTCTCGGGGTTGTAACTTTTGCATACGATCTTCGTTTTAGGTGCACAATAACTCATTGGAAAGGTCTATCTAAGGAATACACATTTTTATAAGGCCACTCTAATTATGGCGAGCCCTAAAAAATGTTGTTTAGGGCCTCAAAACGGCCCTGCAAGTCAGGGACCCGAAAACTAGGGAAAAACTACCAAACTGGAAAACTGCCAAAATGAGCTAGTTGGAATAGGTGGGAGGCCATCGACATCCATATGGATCATATAGCTAGAGATAAATTTAGACGATGATCGATAGCTTGACATAGACCATGATATAGACCACAACATAAATCTATATATAGATTTAGACATTGACCTAGAGCTTGACGTAGACCATGAAATAGACCCCCCTATATCCATCTAATCCTAGGATTAACTTACACTCAATCATTAACCCTTTCTACACTTGATCCTTGAGTGCACTATGCATATACCTTGTGTACAACCCTTGCACCCACATCACCCATATCTTGGTGTTCTAACCATTGATCTATCCTTGAAAGAACTTTCAATCTTAACCCCTTAGGCCTTAGTTGTCCCCATACCCCTATACATATGTTAGCACTAGAAGTATCACCTAGACTATTTTAGGTGTGAGCCTTATACCGATCAGAATATTTGTAGGTTTGTTAAAGATAAAAATCTTTTCAATGTGTAGCAAATGGGTGAGATACTCGGTTTATAATATTAACACAGAACCTCCATGAAATACACACTAGCAAGAAAGGCTTTGCATAAATTCAAATCAGTGTTTAGAAATATCAAATGGGAACATGGAATAATTAGTAGGAAATATGAGATACATGTATCAGGTTACATCGGGCAGTTCTGAAACACATATAGTAGAAATATCATTGAATAAGAACCTCCTAATCAATAAGAGAGAACTTTGATATTACTTGCATTAATTACAAACAATAAATCATTTACTCTAGTAAGGAACAAGCGAAAGGATGAATGATTCATAAAAAACTAGCATCAAAGTGAGATAGAAACAAAGATGTGATAGTAAGAGAAGAGACTAATCATTCACTATTAAATATTCATAAATTTGATACATATAGTCTAGAAACTTTGTTATAGTTGAAAAATAAAGATAAGAGTGTCACTTTCTAACCATTTGAACCCTATCACAGAGTTACAATGCATATTAAATAACAAAACATTCAAAAATATGTCTAGAATCTTCCACCTAGCTTCTACATAGGATCCTATTCCTAAGAGAGGCGTGGAACTAGGTGCACAACATAAATCTAACAAGAATGCTATATTTCAATAAAATGTTGGCATCATTGAAGGAAACTACTGAAAACTGTTGCATGTGGCTTAACTGAAGGTATATCCTTGAGGTAGGTGGCCCTTGATGTGCAACTGATCTTTGAGAAGCTTATCCGAACTCAATCTGATATCTAGTAGTCTTCATTAGCTCAAAAATTCCCAAAACAACCAGTTCACAACACATGTGCTATAAACTGTCCCAAAACAACTAGTTCACAATGCCTTTGACAGCACACACTATGAACTTTCCTGTAGGTGCGTTTTTACATTGAAAATTGATGGAAAGTGTTAAAACTAGCACAAAAAGCTTGGAAACCCTTTTAGAATCCGCTACAATATTTTGAAACATGAAGTAACCTTTGCAGAAGTCATATGAATATGGTAACAACAGTTTAACACAAAAATCATTGCTTAGAGTTATAAGTCTGTGTATAAAATAAACCATGGAAAAAAGTTGACGTTGATGTAGAAATGATGTCCTATCTTCATATTTTCCCGGTGCTTCTTATATTATCCACACGAGCTAACATATTGAAATTTGTTTTTGCTATGTGCTCCTTGAATGGTTGCAATTATTCTTTCAAAATCTTGGGTTCATCTTGGAAATCTCTTTTCTTCCTATACACATTCTTCAGCTTCCTATGCGGAGGTAAATATCTCTTAGCCAAATATCTTTATTTATCAATGTTTTCTTCATACAAATAAAAAGTATTTTTCAACTTGATTCGGGCCTCTAGGTTTTCCTCCAATTTTTCATTTTCAACTCTTGTATCTTTAAATTGCCTCCTGAGTCTTTTGAAAGTAGGATTACTTTCATGAGAAGGGGATTTGATCTCAATAATCTCTACTGGATTCTTGGAACGATTATTTTTATCCTTTTGTTGAGCTGAGGCTTTTGATGTACCCTCTTCCATAGGAATATGCTACTTAGTTGTTGATATGGTGAAAGGTATTCTAGGCTTGATCGTTTCTACAACAAGAGGTGGGGAAAAGACAATATTCTTACCCTTCATACTCCTTACCTTACTTTATGATGTCTCCATAGGTGTAAGTTCTGCCACCGAATAAAATTCTCTATCAGGAGGTTGTGAGGGACCACCTTCAACTATTTTATTAGTAGACTGAATGGATTTATATATTTTGTTCATCTTCCTCTTTTTATTTGACTCCTAGTGCACATTTTTCTTAGTAAGAGTAGGTGATAGTATTTTTTACTGTAGTGTGTGAGTAACATATGGTTGAAACCCTGATGTATCTAGAAAAACCTCCCAGCCAGTATTGGTCTTCTTCAACTCTTTCAATACTAGAATTTTGATTAAACCAAATTGAAAAACATTAGTATCCACTTGCTTGGATTTAGATTGGATTCTATCTAACATTTTCCCAATAATCTTGAACAGATAAAATGGTAGGTTCATGGACTCTTTCCCAGTAAAGTGTAGTATCAATCTGATATGGTATTGATAAATCATATTGAACCTCCCTTCACAAGTGAAATACCTTTGAATAAATTTGAGAATTTTTTCAAAATACTCCAGCATATGACTTCTTGGCACTCCCTTGGATAGGTTGTATCCTTGATATTCAGGCCTCAAGAATTCCTTGGAAAATGTATAATTCATAGACATGGCTTTAAACCATTTTTCACCATAAGCAAGTAGCTTTGTGGCTATAGAAATAGATTACTCTGAGACTTCAAACTCAAGTGCACCCACCTTAGTCTTTGTCCCACTGAAATTGAGTTGAAACTATTTAGCAGCCTCAGAATTTCTTCTTTACATTTTCTCACAAAAATCCAGGAATCCCACTCTCTAAAATGCTTCCTTGAAAAATGGTTCAGAATTTTTTAGCTGCAGGTCATGGGTCTCAAACTTGAAAATTTATCCCCCTTTGTGAACCTTCTTATCTTGATGACTATGCATGATAGATGTTTGAAAACCCTTTACCCTTTTACAACAATTTCTACCATATGTATGATGAAAACAATAAGATTTAGGGTTTTTTATTTGAATTTTGCACAATTTAGGATTTACTGAATGAAGTATTCATGTACAGCAACAATGTGAGAATGAAAGGACTAAAAGTAGGCTATGAGGGGAAAGAAAAAAATCCTAAAATGGATTAGGCTATAATTAGGAAAAACATTCGTGGCATTTATGTGTAAAACAAAAGATTCACAATGTGATCCTTTAGTTTCTAGTGCCCATTCAAGTTTGTAGTGCATAGTCGAGTTTGCAACACACAATTTTAGTCTAGGTTTTAATGGAAGAGGCTTGCAAAATTCCCAAGTCTGAAAAGGAAAATGAATTTGAAAAATATAAAACCTCTGACCTGAGTGAAAGCACAGTCAATGAGGGTTTTTTCAAGTGAGAAAACAACGGGTTCATAACGCCTTCAATGCACACACTTGGTAGCACTAACAAGAAAATGTAGTGGACAAGGTCATGGATACAAATTAGTGTTATTGGTATACAGTGGGAAACTTGGATTTGCAATTATTTAAGATACCAATACTGCAGGTTTTGACCAGTTTAAGAAGTTTTTAGTGCAAATACTATGAAATAGTTTGCAGCGCGCAGAAAAATCACAACGACTAGAATCCAATATAATAAACCTACAAACAATGCAATTGATTATTAAATATGGTACATGGTGTATCTAAAGCTTCAACTGTTGTCTCATGAGTTAAACTGTCAGTTTCCTTTAAGCTTTTAATCCAACTTCATCTAATACAGAAAATTTGTTGCACCATAATTCAAACCAATTTGCAACGTGCTATATTCAAATTGAAAAAACTACCTCTTGAAACTAACTTGAAGAACATGATGAATAAATGGAAATGGAACAATAAGATACCCCTTGCCATGTTTCCAAATCATAATGATATGTGATTAGTGCATGAGGTACTTTCTTGTTTCGATGCAAACTTTCATGTGAGTTTGCAATAGGGTGACTTGAAACATGATTTGACCCTCAAACGATTAAATATGACATAAGGAACCTTTGTACACCCCTCTTAAGACATGAGACATGATAATGATGAGTTTTAAGACCAATGGTGTGACCAATACTTATCCCTATTTCTCTCATGATGATGACCACTTTCATGGAACCAAGACTCTTACATGGACTAAGCTTATATTTATTTACTCATGAAAGAATCAAACATAATTTATTGACATAAAACATGACTCAAAACCTAAAAATAAAAATACCCTATGACTCAAACCTAAAAACTTAAAAAATTTGATCCCTATACATCCTATGTGCTAAGAACATATTTATTCATAGATATGTTTGGTGTATATTAAATGATATACCCATTGCATTAAGATTATGCATGTGCTCCTATGACTTAAGTGTGTTGTAGATTTTGGTCGCTTATGCTCAGCAGGAACGTGCACACATTCCTATTGGGAAATTGTTGGTGCCAAGCACACCCCACCACATCTATATCATGGCCAACAAAAATTCATGACAAATTCTGAAAAAACAACCTGCACAGACATGTTTTACTTATTTTAGTGTTCTTGTTAGATTCATAGAGACTTTTGTTCTATTTCCAAACCACTATAGGAAAATTTGGAAGACAACTTTATCAATTGCAATTGGAATTTTTGTTTGTATCTACTTATGTCTTCTTGGAATTGGAAGACAAATTTGTCCAAGTGAAATTGGAATTGTTGTTTGTATCTTCTTTTGTCTTCTTGGAATTGGAAGACAAATTTGTCTAAGTGAAATTGGAATTGTTGTTTGTATCTTCTTGTGTCTACTTGGAATTTGAAGACAAATTTGTCCAAATGCAATTGGAATTCTTGTTTGTATCTGCTCGTGTCTTCTTGGAATTGGAAGACAAATTTTTCCAAGTGAAATTGGAATTGTTATTTGTATCTTATTGGAATTGGAAGAAACATTTGTCCAAGTGCAATAAGAATTGGAATTGGAATTTGAATTATTAGATGTGTTGTCTTTTGTAATACAAAAACAAATTTCTCCACTTGGTTGTGCCTTATTACATAATGCAAAGAAACATTTGTGGTGGGTTTTTGGAATCCAATTTTTATCTTTAAACATGGTGAACCATCGTATTAGAGAAAGAAATTCCTTGAGAAAAAAAAAATTATGTATGTTAAAGCGTAGGATTTCATAAGAGGGAAATCCAATTTCTAGCGAAATATATGTTGCTATTGTTTCTCCTTCATCACCAGATAAAAAGAACAAGAGTTCATTAGAGATAAATATAAACAATATCTCATCAAGATAATTTTTTGTGGATGACCAGATGATGGAGGATCTACTTGGAGTTGATTATACAATGGATGAAATTAGAGAAGCAACTAATGTACAACACTGTGTTGAAGAAGGTCTTGTGGTGAAATCTCTTGTTGAAGAGCCAAATGTTCTAGAAACTAGAAAATCCCATGTTCACTCTCCTCCCACAGTTGATTCATCATTCATTGAAGGGGAATGAACTGCAACATTGTTAACTCCACAACAGGGAGGTCAAGAGTGTCATAACAGGGCTTTATCGTCCCTACCTAGATTGATCACTATGTGGTGAAGAAATCCTAAATGCATTCAGGTCAATGAATTTGGTCTATCATGACTTGAAGCTAAGTTACCTAACCATACTATTCATTATCACTCTTATAAAATCATTCAAGAATATTTTGAACCAAAATTCGATGTTGTTAAATGTCAATTATTTTTACCTTTGTTAAAATCTAGAAGTTTGACTATTGTTAGGAGAATTTTAGGCATTAAAATAGTCAACAATGTAGAAACAAGTCATCATATTGTTAGAAACCTTGTAGATTCTTTTCAAAGAATCGATAAGGAGTCTCTTTCTAAATACCACAATGCAACCCAACATGTCTTGTCCAAGTGAATTGTTAGCAAGATCGCAAGAAAACATCATTTTCTACAACAAACATCTCACCTCTTGAAATGCAATGCAAAACCCTAAGAAAGTATTTTCATAGATGATATAGCCTTGACAAAAGTGCCCCAATAGATTTGTGGGCCTTCACTATAAGGCTACCTTGTTTTGACATGAAGTTAATTGGAGCAGTTAAGGGACTAGTTTAGGATTTATAGAATACGAAGACAAGGCCTTCTTACAACCAAAAATATGTACTAAAATTGAGAAGGGGATATAGGGACCATGAACCCCATATTAAACACTTTCTTGACATCACACAGACATAATTGTATGAGAGATTTAGAACAATACATAGTGCACTTAAATTATGTCAAAGATCTTTCCATAAATGCAAGCCTTGGTATGTTCGAATAAACACAATTCGTAACATGTGTCATTGTAGATATCACATTGAGTATGGTTATTATTATCACACACACACACACACACACACACATTTCTTGTTTTTCATAGCACCCTTTTGCAGGAATGCCCAATCATATTGTCGTTTTCGTCATCTAGAGACTTTATTCACAACATCTTGTGTAGAGGGTTTTACATTTTATCAAAAAAAATACTTATATGGGACATTCCCAGGTGCAATGGAATGAAATTACTGAGCAGGTCCATCCATGTAAGTGATGAGTATGAATTGGGGAGGAAGGAGGTTGCATTGCAAAGCTTTAAATTTGTGACATATGATATTTATGGAGGACAAGAAAGAAAAAAGATACAATTGGTTACTTCCCAATTACGAGTTTGTGAATTCATGAAGGACTTCGTCGAAAAGACATGACATTATGTTCAACATGTCCATGTGGCTGGATGGCAGGATGAACATTTTATAATATGAAGAGATACATTTCCTGTTGGTATTGTGTTATTATTGGTTGATTTTGCTGAGAACTACACCCTTCAACCAAAAAATGAGATTCAAAGCCAATATTGTCACTCAGAGTAGGTCAACATAATAATACATATCACATATAGGCATGGACCAGATAGTAATGAACAAAACATAGTTATATTGAAAGAGTATCACTTCTGCATAAGTGATGATCGGTGCCATGAATTAGCCTACATACAACATTTTTTTCAGTTGTTCTACAATCACCTTAAGGAGAAAATCATACAGATGGATCAACATTGGATTTGTTCAGATGGTTGTACAAATCGGTTAAAAAATGCTCGTGTATTTCAATGGTTGTGTATGTTTCAAAAAAAACAAAAGGTATCACACATTTGGAACTATTTTGAGTCTGGGCACGGGAAAGGGGAGCATGATGGAGCATGTGCATGCGTGAAAAGAGAATTATGCAAGAAATAAATGAAGTTCACTACTACTTTCTTCATTCGAGATGAAAAATCCATTGTTCAATAGTGTTCTTCAGTAATGGGAGAGGGAACAACAACCCATGAAGACTAATCACACAAGAAAGGGTAGGTGCATAGATATTTTTGGGAGGTTTTCGATGTATATTGATCACAATGGTATGAATGAAAAACAATCTAGGGCACTTGTGGATTCCATTCAGTTAGAACATCAGACAATGCAATAGTTGAAATATGGACAAGAAAACTCTCTTGCTTATGTGGTCCATGTAGTATTAATGAATGGAATGATACCATACCATACCATTGTCAATGCATACCATACAAATAAATGGAAAGGAAATTCATACTATACCATACCATACCATACCAAGACAATGCATACCATACCATACCAGGCCATTTCCATATGCATATTGTTGTGTTTGTTTCGTCACTTGGGTGAGAAAAACAAGGGCACTTACAAGTCTAGTTGGGCCTGCTAGATAAGACATAGGTTAGTACATGAGTTAGACAATCCAAGCACATGAAATAAACAAGAAAATAAACTAAAAATAACTAAGGAAATAAAACTAGAATGCATAAGAAACTTTAAAACCAAAATCAATGAACCAAATGACCAAGATTATGCCACCAATGGATAACTATATTAGTTGGTAAAACATGGTAGAGAAAGGAGGAATTATGAATCCTCTCTTCCTCCTTGGGAGGGATTTTGATTTCCCTATTGGAGATCTCTTCTTACAATGATAAACTAGAAAGAAAATGGTGAAGAAATCCAAGCCTATTCCCTCAAGAGGTGAATGGAATGGCCTATTGGAATGTTGCTAGAATTCTCCAAGCAGAAAAGAGGATTCTTAAGGGAGGATTGAGGCAACATAAAAATACTATAGAAATCTTAAATTCTTAGTGCACCCATGGCCTCCATTTATAGCATGTCTTCAAGGAATTATTCAACTAGTTATTGGTGTGAACAAGGGGCCCTTTAGGGCACCCTTTGGTCCTTGACCAGCCCCCATTCAGATTCAACTCAGATCTGAGGGTCAAATCAAGTTGGGAGCTAGTTCATAAGTGGTTGAGAGGCTGACAAGAACCATAAATGCACCATTCATAGGAGTGTGTGGATTTTATCATACACAGTCATGCATATGGCACATTGTGTGCTCTATGGGCTTCTTTGGCCTACGCACTATGCACACTCTTCCTTTAGTGATTCATCACATGTCAATTTTTGTCCAGTTATATAATTTTTGCCCCATGGAATGCATTTTTTGTGATGCAGGTGAACTAATAGGTGTTTGGAACTACTGTATTTCTATAACCATTTGCATGAAATGTTGCGGACAAAATTTCAGTGATAGCAGATGCCCCCTGATGTGTGAGGTTAGGAGCATACATATAGCTGAAATACATCAATGTTTTTTCTACTAAGAGTACCATTGTAGTGAAGATTGTTGATAAGAACTGAAAGAGAGATCTTGTCAGAGGGAGAGGGGAAACCGTGAGACCCAAATCTGTCTCTAGGGAGAGAAAATAAATTTTGTATATGAACGAAGCGGGCATGCCCCATGCTCGTGTCATGTAACTCAAAAATGTAATTTAGTAAATGAAGTTGTATGTTGATGTAGATAACTGCAGTGCCCTCTAGGGTGGTTTGATAACAACATATGACAATTATGATGGTGAACATACTCTGAAAAGAGGCAAGGACGCCTGTAAGAAGTGTCTATGACTCGTAGGCATTAATGGCCTAACAAATTCAAAGGTCTACATCTAGTATAAAACAACTACAATATTCACATAGTAAGACCCACCATAACATGAACTGTTGTTGAATTTGAATGTTATGGGGGTCAACAATATCAGAGAGCAATGATGGTTCTCTTTTTGTCGTCTGAGAATCCTCATTGTAAAGGTAATGAGATTCAAGATATTGTTGCCCTTTTGGAAACTGTGTTGATGTCAACATAGGAGATGCGACTCCAAGAAGAAAAGGGCTTCATGAAATCCACTAGATAAGATCAGGACCTGATAGGGAATATGAACAAAATCAATAAGTGGTGAGACTCAAGACTTCCCTTGGCTGAGGGTATGTTTGAAGGATGATTGGCAGCAACCGTGAAATTGTATCTAGCGTCAGGGGGATGACTGGACATGGGGTTAAATTGTGCCAGAGGCGTGAAAAAATGGACAAACTCAGAGATCAGGGGTACATGGACCATGGGATACTCAGAGTTTATGGATAATGTCAACATGAGTAGAGGATAGTGAATTCCCCAACCAAGGGTGACATGGGTTGCCTTTCTAGAAAAAGAAGGTCGTCAAGGGTGACAACAAAAAGCTAAGTAAATGATAGAAACAAAGTATTTTTACAATTACTAAATAAATAAAGAATAATTTGGGATGAGTGGACAGATATAGAAATGAGTGCCCCAATGTAAGATGGCTTGTTCTATGAGGGCGCAAGGTGCGTGGAGAACTGGTGGAGGGTGGGGGCCCCATGGGTGGGTTTCTATATGAGGAAAATGAATGGAGGTAAATCTGTAGATGCAAAAATTGATTGTGGATGAAATGGAGGGTTCATGATACTATAGAAGCATAGTAAAAAATAGAACTGTGATGAGGTAACCTGGGATTCCATTGGGAAATCTAGAAAAATGATGAGAAGGAGTATGTGTCTAATTCTTGGAAACGTGTAAGACTATCGAGACTCCCATCCCTAGGGGGCGAAAGCAACATGAGTGTCAGAGTGAAAAGGGGGACTATAAATGGGACAACTCATGTGGGAGAAAGTGCTACTGGGTGACAGTACCAAAATGCAGCAGAGGTGACAGTACTACAGAGCCGAATGTAGGGACCCTACAGGAAAATGTCGGAGGGTGTGACTGGGAGATGCAATTTATATTCACGAGGAATGATTGCATGCCAGTGTCGATCATATACCTTAAGGGGTTGCGCTGGTTTGTGATGACCAAGTACCTTCACACACTAAAAATGAATGACCGATGTGAGAAATATCTGAAGATAAAGAACATTTAACAATTATTTGATAATTTTGAATATGAGCATGCATACCTGGATGTGATGTGAGAAAAATCCCCCCCCTGGGCCAAGTGCAGATGGTGACCCAGGGAATTTGACTGTGTAGGTGGTGGGAACCTGATCCTCAGAGAAGTTGTAGCAAGGGTAGCAATGATTATTCAAATGCCCCCCAAACCTGGAGGACCCCCAGCTAGTGGGGCACCTCCTGCTGACAGATCACCTAGTGGGGGAGATCTGGGGGCACCATGAGTGTTGGTTATATATTTTTGCATGTATATAGGCCTGTGAGCCCTTTTTGTACATGGTAGTTTGACACCCATTTTGTATAGGGTAGGGGGTACCCGTTTTGTACCTATAGGGGTGATGGGACTCACTTGCCTATGGGCAATGTAAATGTTGTACTTTTTGGTAAACATTTATGATACTTTGACTAATATATATATATGGTATTTATGTGATGTTTACATGTGTTGATATATATTATTATTATTATTATTATTATTATTATTATTATTTTATGTTTATATGCTGTGACCAATGTTTGATGATTTATGTATATGTAAAGATGTCTTGATGTGATAAATTCCAATATAACACTAGGTTAGCCGTGTTATTTGCTATTTGATTAAATTATCATGGAATATGTGTAAATGTAATTGAATCAAAATTTTGAGATAAGAGTCTAACTTGCAGGTATATGAAGAAGAAGCAAGGATCACATACACGATATACATTGTTGAGCTACAGGAATACAGACTAGGAATATAATAAAATGGTAAGGTGACGAATGTGGCAGTGGCTGACCTCGGCTAGGAGACCAATCACGATGACATACTTTGACTGGTTGTTGGTGGTTGAGCCCAAACATATGCCGCTAGAGTGGAGCAGTTCATGTGAGGGGGTGTATAGGGCCTAAGCGACCGAAGTGAGATTTTGTGTCCAGTGGATATCTCCATCAGCGTAAGTGATGCGATAGGCTTATGGAGGAGGCATCTGTCAATAACACAAATGGTAGATCAGAGATAAGGAGTGGAGAAAAAAAAAAAGGACTAAGAACTCTACAAATGTGTACAAAGAAAAATCCTAGGGTAGAATGACTACGCTCAGGTGTAAAACTTCTTTAAGTACAACCCATTAATGGGTTCTTTGCAAGGAGAGCCCTTTGGAGAGGCAAGGATGTATGTGCCTTTAGTGAGGTAGTGTTGGACAATTTAGGGTCCATGCCATAATGATTCGAATTTCCCATGACCTAGAGTATCATGAGTGATATCATAGGACAGAATGAGATCGCCTTCGCTAAATTAGTGAAGTTTGACATGAAGGTCAAAGGTGGCCTTGGACCATTTTTTAGCTACGTCATTTTTTTGTAAGGAAGACCGACGATCTTAATCTAGCGACTGTAAGTTTAGAAGGTGGTGTTCCATTGGAGCAGTGTCAGGTAATAGCTCGATGGCAGTGCGCAATGTGGTAATTTCTCACTTGATGGGGAGGGTGGCTTCAATCCCATGGACGATATGAAATGGTGTAAAACTTGTGGTAGTTTTGACTACCATGCAATAAGCCCATATTGTTGAAAACATCATATGATGCCAGTTGGTCTTATGTGTGTTGACAGTGCATTGCAACATGGTTTCGAGGAATTTTTCAACAACCTCGACTTGTCCATTGGACTGAGGGTAGTATGGGGAGGAAATATCTTGGGAGAATCCTAAACTTGAGGAGAGTTCGACGAATATCTCATTCTCAAAGAGTTTACCCTGATTGGATACTAACTGTAGTGGAAATCCAAAACGGCTAATGACGTGGTTGAAGAAAACACGTGCTCCTATGTCAGCAGTATTTTTGAAGGTAGGCATGGATTTGGACCATTTGGTAAATTAATCTACTACCATGACAATGTCCTTGTGTCCATTAATAGATAGAGGGTTGCAAGTCATGAATTCTATGCCTCATTTGCAGAAGGGGCCGATGGTGATGACTAGATGTAGAAGAGAGGGTGGCTCTCATGCTTTGTTTGCATAAAGTTAGCATTTGTCACATCGCTTGACAGTGTGCATGCAATCATGAAACAATATGGCTAGAGGTTACCTACTCAAATTATTTTTTGGACGGTATACATACCTGATAGGTGGCCACTACAAGTGCCTCTATGGTAATCGTTCAACACTCTTTTTGCTTCGTTGATTGTCAAACATCAACAGAGTATGGTGTCGACCCCACGTCGATACAAAACATCATCGATGAAGAGGTACTGAGGGGCCTGATGGTGAATGCATCGATGATCATATCAAGAGAGATGAGACCCAAACTTCTATGTCTGAAGGTAGACAATAAGGTCACCATACCAAGGGTCATCCAAGGGGATGTATAAGAGGTGTTTGTTGGGAAAATCCGTATTGTCGGGTGAAATTGTAGTGTATGAGGGAAATGTCATGATGAGTTCGATGAGAAAAAGTGCTTTCTTTATTTTGGGATTTGAAAACTCTAGGTTGTATTCCTGAAGGATGACGATCCATCGAGTAAATTTTCTATTAATATACCATCGACTAAGCAAGTACTGGATGGGGTTGGAATCTTCCATGAGTTTGGTAGTGCGAAGTAGGATGTATTGACATAGTTTATTGACTGTGAGGACAACTGTGAGGGTGATTTTATCCTCATGATTGTATTTTAGGGGTGGTCCTGAAATATTTTTACTAATGTAGTAAATAACATGCTCACGACCATGATCCCCTAGTTGGATGAGAACTTCGGCTACTGAAATGACTGAGGTTGACAAGTATAGGATGTAATCGTGATCATAGTCGGGAGGACTAATCAAAGGGGAATTGGATAGCACCACTTTTAAATCATAAAAATTGGTTTGGTCATGTTCATCCCATCAAACTAGGATATCATGATGCAGTAAATGAAGGAAACTATGTGTGTGGATCACATAATCTAGGAAAAAGCATTGTAAAAAGTTGGCTTCCCCTTGTAGGCTTGTTGGCCCTTGACCAAGTTTTGAGGAACACTTGGTCATATTTGACCGTTTTTGGGACTTCGACAGCCAGTCGAAGACGAAGCGCAAAGCGAAGCAAAGATTGTGAAAGTTAGACCCCATTTAGGGTCCTTTGTGTGTTTATGGGAATATGTAATGGGAAAGGGATGTCAACCCATGGGTTTAACCATGCTTAGGCCCACTTTTGTAATGTATAAATAGATATCTAGGCGATGTAAGTAGAGGAGAAGATTATCCAAGGACTTAGTGCTAGAATTGATCTATGTGATTAACTTGTAGAGCTGAGTGCAAGTGTTGTAAGTGTCGAGTGCACAGATTGTAAGGAGGCTTTGTGCTAGATCTACTCGAGGAAGGAGGATCTGGCGAGGTGCACGTAGATATCCTATCCTATGCAGCATAGGATCTTGATAGCTCTGTGTTGTAACTGGATTGACTGAAACTAATGAAGAAGAAGAGTTGGTGGGCATAGCCCCAGGGTGGGGGTGAACCACGTAAATCTGTGTGTTATGCTCTATGCTTTGACTTGATGTGTTTACCTCTGCTTTGGCTAAGTTCTTTGATATATTTAGATAGATATATTTATTCTTTGTGCTTATTAGATGTATATGAATGTTAGATTTTATATGTATGAAGATGCTTAGTGTTGATCCAAGATCTGATCTATTCTACTATTGCTAAGTGCTGAAATACTTTAGATCTCAGTAAGTGTTTCGATGCCATGTGTTATCTGTGAAGTATAATAAGGGTTGGATATTGATGAACGATCGAGGCTAAGTGCTTGCTAAGTGTTGTAATCTCAGACATGTGTCCTAGCTAAGGTTGCAGACACCTAAGTCTTGCAACCACCCCTGCCTCTACCTCGGGTGAGACTTCATCTGCTTCACAGGTGTTGCCGAAAGGGCTGGTAGTTAGGGTTTTGTTGGTGCGTTGTTGTAGAATTGAACCCTGGGTATGCCCTTGTACCAACAAATGGTTCTGTTGCTGGGACTAAAACTTGGATTGTTGGGAACTAAGGGAGAAGAAGATTTGTGCAAATATTCATCTTGAAACTGTGGAATCTCTATGCGTTGATCTGTGCCCTAGTGCACAGTATTTTACTTGATCTGAAAAGCTCTGTGATGAAAAGAGAAGGCCAGATCTAAAGAAAAGAAGTGAGATCTGAATGCTTTGTGCTCTAAGAAAAGTAAAAGTGGAAGTTTCTAAAGAAAAGAGGTAAGATCCATAAGATCAGTGCTCTAATAAAGGTAAGAATCGTTAAAAGTTTTTAAATCTAAAAGATTTGAGCTCTGTAGCAGTAAGATAAGTGCAAATATTTGTTTCTAGAGCATAGATCTAGGTATGTTTGATATACTTTGTCCTAGCTTGAAAACTAGGGCATTAATAGATGAAATAAAGTTTGACATGAATAGATCTGATAGATATGTTATACCTATGCATAGAACGAATGTTTAGACTAACAAATGGATGTAGGATCCTAGAAAGAATCTTTTGCAAGCTAGCTACCATGATCCTAGTGCATAGTACAGAAGAAATTGGGGATCATTTATAAGAAAGAGAGGATTAAACCTATGTTACAGTTGTAGAAGACCGAGACATATTGCTAAGGAATGCCCTGGTGGGATATCTAGTTGTCTCTGTTGCAAAGCCTTGGAACACAAAGTATTGGATTGCCCTAGAATGATTGCTAAGATTGAAGGCATGAATCTGAATGAAGAAAACCTTAAGGCAGATCCAAAAATAGCAGAACCCCAAATAGAATCATAAAATATATTACTATAGATGAAAGACACCTTGAATGACCACCAACATGTTAGATTATCAGAGGTATTTAACGAAAAAGAATGCATCAAGGTAAGAATAGGAGACTTCAACATTCACTGTGTTCTGGATGAGGAAAAAAGGTGAATGTTATGACAGAGAGAACTTGGGAAACTATGATCCCTTCACTAAGAAGAATAATGTTATTCAGAGGGAAACTGGTAAACCTATGTGGAAGGCTCACTCAGATATCTATGAATGTCAATGGAACTTCGACAGAGGAAGATTTTGAGATCATCAAATTTATTGAGGACAACGCCTCGTTTACTATGTTACTTGGAAAACCTTGGATTGAAAGAGATCAATCTAGGAAGAAGTAAGAAGAAAAGGTTTTAGAACAGCAGAGACAAGAGTTAAAAGATTTCATGACCAGAAAGATGGCACAATTGATTGAGGAATAGGAGAACAAATCAAAGATATTTGACACTAGAAGCCCAGATGTCAAAGCTACAAAAGCATTTGGGGACTCATATAATATTGGAGTATCTGTATCAAATATAGATGAAGTAGTACCCCTAAGTCTTGGGAGAGAACCTCAACAACGTGAAGTGACTATTCTCCATGAAAATAAGAATCAAAACTAGAAAAGAACTATTGAGATGAAGCTCATGGGGAAGAAGGCTAGGAAGCTAAGTAAAAAGAGAGAAAAGATCGACAGGCTACAGAGGGTTCCAGAGGGAACCTCTTAGAAAGAAATTTTGAAAAATTGGAGCTTCATCGGTATATCAGAACAACAACATGGGTCACTTCGCCATGACAAAGAAATATAGTCATTGGAGGCTGATATATCTTTTTGAATGACGCTCCAAACGGATAGAAAATCATTTATTTATGTTCTAAGACTTTTGCGACCATTGTTTTGTTCATAGAGTTCTTTCGGATTCATCGCATAGGTTTTTTTATTTTCGATGTTTCAGACCAAACTAGTGTGGTCCATCATCAGGAAAGAATTTTTTGAAAAATGAAGGAAAAAAGAAAATAACACATATATAAATACTTGAAAAGTTTTTTGTAAGGAGCCGACATAATGAAATTGAAATAAATAATTATAAAATTTTTAGAAATTATAATTGTTTGTTTAATTAATTAATTATTTGATTTAATAATTAATTACTTGTTTGTTTATTAATTTTTATTTAAAAAGAGCCGACTGGACAATGTTTATGAATTAATATCTAGAATTATTCATATTGGCTAGGGTAGGGATCCAATTTTGACTAATTTTCCATCCATCATCTCTATTTAGATTATTAGGTTATTTTTCAATTTCGATTGCTTCTCTGAATTTCCTATTGTGATAGTGATCTATCCTGGCAAGGATTTTGGTTTCTTCAATACAAATGTGATGTTTGTTTTTATCTGAGTGTTCGGCGAGAGCTGAGGGATGAGTGCGCTTGTGTTTGATGTCAGCGGCGTGTTCTTGAATCCTAATTCTAAAGGAACAACCTGTTTCTCCTATGTATTATTTACCACATGAACATGGGATCATATAGACACCTTTATGTTCGATGGGATCAACAAATTCTTTGATTGACCTAAGGGAATTAATGTCTCATCACCAGACCATTATACCATGCCATAGTAGACAGAACAAGAGTTAATGAAGCCCCATATTTGTTACAAACGATCTGTTACATAGTTACTTACTTATTCCATCGCGCCATGCATGGAAGACACTTTTTCTAAATACGAATTTGAGTCCATAGACTACATGAATTGTGAATAGTGATTACTCCACTCTTACTCTCTACCATGTTACAGTACCTACGTTACTTTGAGAACCCGAGATATTGATCCTAAGCATATATGTCTGATGAATTTAGAGCAGTTGAAGAATATGTAAGGGAGGTACTTGCTAGCCTCAGAACCGAAAGAGTCATGTCAGAGAGAGGATTGTCTACAGGTTTACAGGCATCATCGACAAGAGTGTAAGCCTCCCCGTCAATTGATCAAGCAGGAACATCCTGAGCCAACAAAAAAAGAAGAACCAAACATAAAGACGATATGGCCAATGCAAAGATGGTTCCATCCATCCTACTTGCTTACATACCACCTTTGAGCAGTGTGATCAACATAGACAATGTGCCTAGAGACTTTGAGTAAAATCTAGTCACTGCATACCTGCCAAAAGGGGTACGTATAGTCTGCGTATATCACGACAAGATCGTAGCATTGAAGTTTAGTGACTTCAACCTGGGGGATCGTAAAATTTACAACATGTTTTCCCTGTACAAGTACCTAACTAGAACCAAGGGAAATAATTCAAATATCGTCCCTCAGCAATGGGCAATGAACCTCGCATATTCCACTCTGCTCCATGTTATGAAGATACCGCACTTCGACAGACACCGGGAGGTGAATTCTTGTGTGAAGTTGTTGCTGGTGAGTTACCATGGAGGATATTTATGGTTAAAGCATCGCATAACAGTTGAGCTAGAACTAATCAATCAAATCACTAGCCTTAGCATGCAGGTCTGTGATCCCCATGATTACTATCCTGGAAAGACCGCAGATCACACTCTTTCTCAGAAGATAAAAGAATTTTATGGCGATGTTGATAAAGGAACGTGAGGCTACAAGGTAGCTTCTATTGAAAGTGGTGCAGTGCACCTCTCCTGTCAACTAATTGTAGGGAAGTTGGTATGCAATAATTGACCCACACAAGTATTCGGATTTGTAGTTGACCTCACAGGGAAGTGTGTAGAGGGACTACAAATGAACTGGGTGAAGTACCTAGTGAATCAACTAGAGATTGACTAATGAGAAGACCAAGATTAGGGGCATGAATTCCATTTTATCTAGCTCTTGATACTTATAGCTTTCATTGCATGGGATCTACTGGAAGGTGCAACCTTCTTGGACATTGACCCCTTTGAACCACTGGCTATGAATTTTAGTACAATGTGGTACTCAAATGATATGAAAAGGAAGTTGCAATCCAATGTCGTCTTCCATACCTACTACACCCAGTTGAAGCACGCCATCCAGTCTGAGCCTCGCATGACCCCAGATACTTTACATAGGTTTTGACCTTTGATGAAGTTCAACGCGGACTTCCATTTTATATATATTATAGCACGAGATGATGAGAATAAGGAACAAATTTAGTCTTATTGTAAGCTGACAAAAGAAGACATAGAGGAGATCACCAAGAATGGTTGGTAGACCTCCTTATTTCAGCAGATCCCACAACAATGTCTGACATAGACAGCCCAGAAGATTTGCAGGATACACCTGGGCCTAGTAAGACAAAGAAAACAAAGAAGACAAAGAAGGCTAAGGAAGTCCAGGATATAGACAACCTATCTATGAGGATGACTTCCATTACACCAGACCAAGGAGGTGATGGTGAAGACTTAGAAGAAGTTGAACAAAGAACAGAAGATGAAGTAGAAATCATAAAGAAGAGGAAGGGTTCACCTCCAGAACCTTCCTCTCAGAAGAAATCCAAAGCACCCGTAACTAAGCTGCAGACCACGCTCACTCCAGATGATTTCAGTTTCCTCATCACAACTATGAATGAAGCTATAGAAGAGATAGCAGAAAAGTAGGAAGGTAAGCAAGATACAATGTACAACATAATTGAGTTCGAGCTCCAAGGAGTGTAGCAGGAACTTCAGTCTATCCACGCAGTCTCCACTGTGCCCCTGCTAGAAGGAACAACAGAAGAGGGAGATAAACTAGTTCAACTCCACAAGATTGCTGACACAATCGAGGTACACCTTCAAAAATCACAAGAAGAAACAATGTAGGCCACCCAGGACTTAAAGCAAGCAAAGGAGGAAATCATTGAGCAACCCCAAGCTACACAACAAGAGAAGGACACTCTCTAAGAAAAATTTGAAAAAGACAAAGAGAAGATCCAAAAAGAGAAAGAGAATCTTCTCGTGAAGTAGATTGGGATGGAAGAAGTAGTCAACAGAGCATTCCTCTCTGTGACCAGCTTAGAGAAGAAGGTAGAAGACCCCATAGAACACCAAGTGATGAAGCTTGCTGAAGTTATTTAGCAACTTCAACAAAGAGTCATGGAATTAGAGATTCATACCATACCAAGTACCTCACAAGAAGTGTGTGACCAAGGAGAAATGACTGCCCGGAGCACAGTAGAAAGGATTAAATCACTCACTGAGGAATGCAAACAGTTAAGTAGTAGAAGTATGTAGATATATGAGAACCTAACCAAGAATCTAGAATTACATAAATTGGAGTCGCAGCTGTAGGAGGTGAAGCATGACGTCGAAAAGATACAGGTGTAGTTGTAGGCCCTATCACCTGTAGAGAGAATGAAGTGGTCTCATGAGTAGCTCACCACCCAACAACAGATCCATACGATCCAGAGCAAGGTAATGGAAGTAACTCAACAACTTCAACCTGTGCACGATAACGCATGTGAGCTATTTATAGAGATTGAGAACCAAGGAACAGAGATGGAGAAGGTCATGAATTCAACACAACAATGCCTAGAAGGGTCGGTGAATGATGCACTCATATAGGAGTTCATTGAGCAAGAGGTCGTGGCACAATAGCAGGTCAAAGCATCTCTAGTCAAGCTCTAGGCATATGAAGCAGAACTAATTAGACCTGAGTGACTCGAGATGAGTCACAAGTGAGTGTTGGGGGCCTGTTGGCCCTTGACCAAGTTTTTAGGAACACTTGGTCATATTTGACCATTTTTGGGATTTCGACGGCCTGTCGAAGATGAAGTGCAAAGAGAAGCGGAGATTGCAGAAGCTAGACCCCCTTTTTGGGTCCTTTTTGGGTTTTTGGGAATATGTAATGGGAAAGGGATGTCGTCCCATGGGTTTACCCATGCTTAGGCCCACTTTTGTAATGTATAAATATATATCTAGGTGATGTAAGTATAGGAGAATATTGGCCAAGGTATTAGTGCTAGAACTAATCTATGTGATTAACTTGCAGAGCTGATGTTATTGGATAAATTGGTAGGTGCAAACACTAACAGATCTCCCTAGATCCACCTAGATCTAGAACAAAATACACCAGAACATGACGCTTTCCATAAGTTTTAGATATTGAATTTACTAACTAAAGAGGGATAGGTGACATACTGTTTAAACATCGCTTCCTCTCACTATCGCCATCCTATCTCCGTTCCAACACTCATATAATGATGATCTTGAAAAAGAACACAACCAACCAAAGTGATAGTAATAGCATAAACTCAATAAAAACCTATGTATGTGATCAATAAATCATATAATAAAACATGTCAAGATTGATAGGAAAGAATCATATTAAATGTGAAAGAGACATTACAACCATGGCCTTGATGTCATAAGGTCCCTTCCAACTGTCCTTTGTTCCCCACACACTTCCATTCCAAGAATTCTGAGAGCACATATCTGATAATATTCACAATCTATCTTAACAAAGGAAAAACTCAAAGACACTCCAACCAAGCTAATAATTCCAAGCCAAATCCAACTTAGCTAATCCCCAAAAGCTAACTTTCTCCATGAGAGCTCCTCTCCTTTTATAAGTTGAAGAGGATAAGATGAGGAGGTTAGGATGATCCCACCAAATCATGAAAGAGAGTGAGATCCAAACCATTCAGATGTCACCTCACCATGGAAGTTTCTCCTTCTAGAATATTCGAGAAAACACTCGTTTTTCCCACGTGTAGACATTCTCGCACCTTGCCTATAGAGAAACCTGTGAACCTCTCGCAACCCGGCTATAGTGCAGCCTAAGAGAATCAGGAATTCTCACACCCTGCCTATATAGCAACCTACGAACATCCTCTTTAATAGGGTTTTTACAAAGGAAATTGCAACTTCTTTTCTTAGGAAAAGTTCTTCTCCTTTCTCTCTTCAAGAACTCAGGTCATTGACCCCTCTGAAGGCAACATATAGGTTTACATCATTAACGGTCATAGGGATGAATAAAATAATGTGTAACAACTAAGTGCAAGTGTTGTAAGTGTTGATTGCATAGATTGTAAGGAGGCTTTGTGCTAGATCTACTCGAGGAAGGAGGATTTGGCAAGGTGCGTGTAGATATCCTGTCCAATGCAGAGTAGGATCTTGATAGCTCTGTGCTATAACTGGATTGAATGAAGCTAATAAATAAGAATAGTTGGTGGATGTAGCCCCAGGGTGGGGGTGAACCACGTAAATCTATGTGTTATGCTATGTGATTTGACTTGATGTGTTTACCTTTGCTTTGGCTAAGTGCTTTGATATATTTAGATAGATCTATTTATTCTTTGTTCTTCTTAGATGTATATGAATGTTAGATCTGATATGTATGAAGATGCTTAGTTTTGATCCAAGATCTGATCTGTTCTACTATTGCTAAGTTCTGAAATACTTTAGATCTCAGTAAGTGTTGCGATTCTCTGTGGTATCTGCGAAGAATAATAAGGGTTGGATAATGATGAACGATCGAGGCTAAGTGGTTGCTAAGTGTTGTAATCTCAGACCTGTGTCCCAGCTAAGGTTGCAGACACCTGAGTCTTGCAACCACCCCTGCCTCTACCTCAGATGAGACTTCATATACTTTGCAGGTGTTGCCGAAATGGTCGATAGTTGGGGTTTTGTTGGTGCATTGTTGTAGCATTGAACTCTGGGTCTACCCTTGTTGCAACAAGGCTCTGCAGTTGGTGCAAATTCCTAGGTGGTAGAGTTTTTGTGATAGCTTGGACCTTGAGGGGGTTCACTGTGATGTCGTATTGGGAGACTATGAACCCAAGGGGGTTCAAGAAGATATTGTACTGGTGACATCGTTGAAAGAAAACTCATAAGTAATCTAAATGTTGAGTTTGTTTCTTGGATCAAGAAGTGAGGTCGTCCAAGTAAGTGAGGATGATGTGAGCAAGATCATGGAAAACATAAGTCATGGCCCATTGGAACGTAGCACCTATGTTTTTGAGTCCAAAAGGCATGACACGATAAGAAAAAGTACCCCATGGGGTTGTAAATGTTGTTTTATACTAATATGCTCAATGTATTTGGATTTGATTGGATCCGGAGAACCCATCCATGAAGGACAAGGCCTCGTGGTCGGAACAGACATCAATAATTTGGTCGATGAAAGGGGTTGGGAAGTTTTCTTTGGGACAAGAATGATTGAGATCACATAAGTCAGTGTGAAAATAGTGCCCTATTTTTTGTTAACAGAGATGGGTTTGGAGACCCCTGAGGTATATGCAATGGGTTATATGAACCCTGTAGTGCATAATTTGTCAATTTCATCTTTGATAACCACAACTTTCGATGGGTGAAGTGAGCATTGATTTTGGCATACGGGGGCGAGATCTAGCCATGTGTCGATGTGATGTTCGACTATATAAGGATCAAGGTCGAGCATCTTTGTATATGACAAGGAAAAAATATCCCAGTGTTCCTGAAAGAGAGCTTTGTAAGTTGCAAGTTCCTCAAGGGAGCATGTGACGCCAATGGTGATTCCCAGTTTGATCAAAATGTCGATTTTGACAGTGGGAGAGATATTGGCCATGTTTCCTTCTTCAAAAGAATGGGGGGTAGGGATAGGGTTGTTGAACCAGTCTATATGCCCTAATGGAATACAATCCTTGGTTTTGATTGCACATATGGAGGCTTGGCTAGGAGGGTCAAAATATTCCTGTGAGAGAAAAAGCACTCTGTGATGGAGTGCATTCCATGGGCAATCGGGGGTAGTGATTTCCTCCAGGATATCTTCGTCACAGTGGAAAATGCGAGAATATAGGGGATTCAGGGAGGTAATAGGGTGACTGTCATCGTGTGATTGTCCTCAAGTGGTTAAGACGTAGAGGGGGTATCAAAATGATAGTGTGGTGGCACATTGGACATAAACCAAATGTCCAGACACTGTGGGTTGTAAACTATGGTCGGGGGTAATATTTCTTGGGGAAATGAATCAGAGAATTGGGAGGATTTGGGGGAACATCCTTAAAAAGTCTATCCATGAACCATGGAGGGATGGGAAATGACTTAGGTTTAGGGGAGGTGATGTGAACAATATCTGGAGAAGGGATAGGGGGGATCACTTACATCACAGGAGGTGGGACAGTCGAAAGATTTTGAATAAGGGTTAGTTGACGATGCCTGTATTCATTGATCGAAGGAAACTAGTATGTGAAATGAGAAATTGAGTTACAAAGAGAGAAAGGGAATATCATCCATTCAGTTACTGAGGTTGAGACATAATGGATTTCAGTGACATGGGTACCTGAAGGTGTTGGTGGAGAGGGATCTTGCTGAAAGGTTTGGCATACCACCATTAGAATCTATCAAAACTAAGGTAGAGTTGGGAAATGATGAGTGTAGTGGCCATACTTTGAATATATGGCACACACAAATTTGGTTCGCAACCCTTTACTTCCTGTAATAGGGGATGTTGTGGTAGTACTAGGTGTGCTTGGTGAAGTGGTGAGTAATGAGGTTGCTCGAGGTTGCTGAATCAGATTGCATAGTTCTGGAAGGGAAGCACATATATTAGTGGGGTGTCCCTCTCTTTCATAGAGTGTCCAAGGAGGTTGAACTTGAGGAGGAAGTGGAGCGATGGTATATTTATTCTTTCCTCTTCCCCAAACTATCACAATGGTGCTGAGGATTGGGGGTGAGGGTGGAATTTTCAGAGTTAGTACGGGAATCTACATCAGGATTCCCTCTCACTGAGGAGGGAGGGATGGTTTAGGAACCATCACGGGTGGGTGTAGATACCATATAGGGATGGAAAGAACCATGTTTAAAAGGGTAAGCATTTCAGCTACCTGAAATGCTTGTACTCACGGTGGGGGGTAGAAGAAGGGGATTTGAGTAATGGATTTGGGGATTGTTTCCCAAACCAGGATTTTCCCCTAAGGAAGGGTGAAATCATGGGTAAGTGGTGTTGTATAGTTCTCGGGTAATTCTTGAGGTATAATTTATTCAACTGGTGGGTCGTCGAGGGGTGGAGAAGCCTTAGTGGGAGGAATGGTATCTCCATTTTTAGTTCCATTAGAAGATATGACACACACTTTTGCTGAGGGTTGTATGAGTGGTGGTGATCCATGGTATGCCCCCAACAAGGATGGGTCCTTGAAAATTATGGGGCCCATATCCATGAGTGGGTACACATCATAACTAGTGCAGATGAGAGGTAAGATGTTATCGATGTTGGAGGAGTGGTTAGGACCATAATGTGAAACTTGGTCGATGGTGATGATTTTCCCATTGTGGGGGAACATCGTTGTTCGAAAAACAGAAGAGGCCATTGCCTTCATAGCGTACATGTAGCTACATCCAAACACGATATTGTAATAGAGCGGGGCATCAATAACCTCAATGTTGATGAGGATGGTTTTTCCTCAGAGTTTGATGGGGAGATTTTTAAAGATCCCTTTAGGGGAGGATGGTCATCCATCATAATCTCTCAAAGTGATGGCAAATGGTACTAGCTCAAGGGAGACAAGTTTTTTTCATACAATTTTGGACATGATGCATGTGGTTGCACCTTTATCAATGATACACTGATGAACCGTGATGTTTTGAATCTTGACGGGTATCTCGAAAGCTACCAAAGTGGGGAGATGAGGCTCTCCAAAATCCAGATAGAATGTGATGAGTCTAATATTAGTTGGGTTGACTTCCAGAAAGGCATAAATAAATGATTTCCATTGAGTTGGATAGGTTTGGAGGACCTCCAATACTGACATGGTTGCAAGGGACTATGCCAAGTCATCGGACGGACTGTAATTATGTGTTGCCCTAGCCTAAGGGTTGTTGATATTTCATCATAATGGGATGCGAGGGATACAAATGACGGGTTCCGTGTTAGGGCATGGAATCATCAAGGGTTGTCCAGTTGTAGATGGAGCTACTTCTGAAGTGGTGGGAGTAGATTCAGGGGGCGTGTTGTATTGACGATTGCACATTTGTAGAAGAATTTCTTCTTCGCTAGTGAGGAGGATATTGCGATCCATTGGATTTCCAGGGTTTTGATACTATCCCATTTGTGGTGGGGTGGGATGTACCTCCTATTGGGTATTCATCACATCTTGGTGTGTAATAGGGTTTTTCAACACAGCCAAGGGTGGCTATTTCAAATACTATTGTGGAGCCTATTGAAGGGCAGGTAGCATTGGAGGACGTGGCATGTTCATGGAGTATTTCATCTGTTTGAGGTTGGAAATTTGGGGACAATGGTGAGTATAATTACCATGCTCACCAAAAAGAGCGCAAGGGAATTTCATCTGAAGTTTTTTGTTGTTGTTCCTCCCTTGGTGTTTGTTTTTATTATCCCCTTGGGGGTGCTGGTTACCCTGATTCTAGTTTCCCCTAACAGGTTGATTTTGTTGGGGGTTATTTCCTCCTGGTCCTGGGTTATTATTGTTTCATCTTTTTCCTTTCTTTTTGGAATTATTAGGATGATGGGATGGATATGACATATTCAACTATTTAAAAGTATGAAATTTTTGAATGGGGGAGGGTTGAACAAAGTTAACACTAGCATGTGGTTGTCTTTGGGGAGGAGAAACTGGCTATGGAGGACCAGGAAATGGAAAATATGGATTGTTTTGTGGAAACGATTTGTAGTGTGCATAGGAAAGCATAGTTCTTTCACTAGTGCCCAGGTTATAAGCAGAGGTAGAAGGGGTACCTGAACTTGGTTGAGAATTCGAGTGCATGATGGGTGTCGGCATGGGTCCACTCATGGGTGGAGGGAGATCAACAAATTATGGTTGTTGGTAAAGGGGAGGAGGGTAATAATATGGACCTCCATATATGGGTGGATATTGGGGTGTACCATACATAGGTGGTGGTTGGATGTACGGGTTGTGGTGTGTTGTGGTACCAATCATTCCATCCACCATGTGAGACATCCCAAGTTTGTCCTAGCTAAATGGTATGGGTCTCGGTGCGTTAGGTATGACCGTGTATAAGTAACCTGACTGAGCATAAATGAGGTCATACTATTGAGCCTTGCTAATGTCTTCCTCTTTGTTTTGGGGGGAAGGTGGACTCCACATCTTTGGTAAGGATAGAGATGAGTGATTTGAGAAACCAATCAAGATGTTGTTATTTGGTGGTTTCTGCTTTACATAGACTACATCACCGACGCCATTCATGAATGTGCTAAAAAATATGTGTAGCTGAGGTTTGTTTTCACTAAGAGAGAAGTTTTAGACGAGTGTCATGATGAACTGGTAGTTGGAAGAAGGCCAAGAATGCTTTGGCCAAGGATTCAAAAGTCACGTAGGACCTTGATTTTTCATCCACATACCATTTGGATGATGGACCAGTAAGTGTGCACTAAAATAACCTTAAGAGGATGGAGTCATCCATGATGTTGTTTGAACAACACCATAATTCGAAGGTCATGACATGGTTGGCAGGATCTTCCTCTGATTTGCCTTCAAATTTGGGAATGTCTGAAGGTATTTTGGTAGGCATATTGGGCCATGTGAGGTCACGCAATATAGGGTAATTCATGAGTTTACTCAAATTAGGAATGTTGAGGGATGCCAAATATGCCATGGGGGGTCTTGGTGGAGGATTAGTTCCAACAATGGTGTGAGAAGGTAGTGGACCTGACCCTTGAGGGGGTGTTGTGTCCCTTTCATCACTTGAATGAGAAAAAAAGGGGCACTTGCAAGTCTAGTTGGTTCTGCTAGATAGGAAAGGGGTTAGTGTATGAATCAAATAATTCAATAACATGAAATAAACAAACAACTAAGCTATAAAAAACTAAATAAATAACTAAAGAAATAAAACTAAAATGAATGAGGAAATTAGACCCAAATCAATCAAACAAATGACCAATAAACATGCCACCAATGGAGAAGTATATTAGTGGAAAAACATTGTAGAAGAAGGGGGACTTATGGATCCCCTCTTCCTCCTTGGGAGGGCTCTTGAGTCCCCTATGTGATAGCTCTTCTTACCAATGGTAAACTAAAAAGAAAATGGTGAAGAAATCCAAGGTTATTCCCTCAAGAGGTGAGGTGAATAGCTTAATGAGATGTTGCTAGTATGCTCCAAGAAGAAAAGAGGTTCCTTGAAGGAGAATAACGGAAACATAAAAATACAATGAGATTCTTGAATTCTTAGTGCACCCGTGGCCTCTTTTTATAGCATGTATTTGAGGAAATATCCAACCAGTCTTTAGTGTAAACAAGGGTTCCTTTAGGGCACCCTTAGGTCTTTGACCAACCCCCCATTCATATTCAACTAGTATTTGAGGGTCAAGTCAAGTTGGGAGTTGGTCCATAAGTGGGTGAGGGGCCAAAAAAAACCATAAATGCATCATTCACAAGTGTGCGCAGCGTTTTTCGTACACAATCACGCATATTGTGCATTGTGCGCTCTATGGGATTCTTAGGCCTACGCACTATGCACACACTTCCTTTTGTGTTTTATCACATGTCAAGTTTTTGACCATTTCCATAGTTTTTTCCTCTTAGAAATGCATTTTTTTTGTTGCAGGTGAACTAACAGGTGTTTGGAGATGTTGTATCCCTGTAACCATTTTCATGCAATGTTGGAGATGAAATTTCAGTGATAACAGATGCCCCTTGATGTGTGAGTTTAGGAGCATACGTATAGCCAAAATGCATCAATGTTTCTTCTACTGAGAGTACTATTGTAAGAAAGATTGTTGAGAGGAACTGTAAGAGTGATCCGTTGGAGGGAGAGGGGAAACTGTTGGACCCAAACCTTTCTCTAGGGAGAGAAATAAAATATGTATACAAACGAGATGGTCATGCCCCATGCTCGTGTCATGTAACTCAAAATATGTAAGATGTATGTTGATGTAGCTAACTGTAGCGCCCTCTGGGGTAGTTTGATAACAAAAGATGACAACTCAGATGGTGAATCATACTTTGAAAAGAGGCAATGACACCTGTAAGAAGTGTCGATGACTCGTAGGAATTGATGGCCTAGCAAATTCATAGGTCTTCGACCAATATAAAACAACTGCAATAGTCGCAAAGTAAGACCCACCATAACATGAGATTGTGTTGAAGTCGAATGTTAAGGGGTCAATGATAGTAGAGAGAAATGATGGTTCTCTCTATGCCATCTAAGAATCCTCATTATAAAGGTAATGAGAGTCAAGATATTGTCGCTCCTCTGGAAACTGTGTTGATGGTGATAGAAAGGGAGACACAACTCCAAGAAGCAAAAGGGCTTCATGAAATCTACCGGATAAGATAAGAAACTGATAAGGAACATGAAAAAATTCAAGATGTGGTGAGAATCAAGACTTCCCTTGGTTGGGGATATATGTGAAGGATGAGTGGAAAATACCGTGAAACTGGATCTAATTTCAGGGGGACGACTAGACGTGGGTTAAATTGTGCCAGAGGCATGACAAAGTGGACAAACTCAAAGATTAGAGGTACATGGATTGTGGGATAATCGAGGTTTATGGATGGTGTCAATAGTATTAGAAGATAATGAATGCCCCAACCAAGGGAAACATGGTTTGATTTTCCAGGAAAAGAAGGTCACCAAAAGTGAAAACAAAAATCTATGTAAATGCTGGAAACAAAGGATTTTTACAATTACCAAATGAATAAGGAATAATTTGGGATGAGTGTATGGATACAAAAATAGGTGCCCCAATGCGATATGGCTTGGCCTGTGAGGGCACAAGTTTTATGGAGAACTGGTGGAGGGTGGGGGCCCCAAGGGTGGGTTTCTGTATGAGGTAAATGCATGGAGGGAAATCTGTAGATGGGAAAAATGATTGTGGATGAAATGGAGGTTTAATAAGACTACGGAGGTGCAGTTAAAATAGAACCATGATGAGAAAACCTGGGAACCCATTGGGAAAGCTACAAAAATGAGGAGAAGAAGTATGTGGTTGAATCTAATAAATGTGTAAGACTATCAGGAATCCCATCCCTAGGGGGTGAAAGCTGCATGAGTGTTAAAGTGCCAAGGAGGACTATGAATGCGAAAACTCATGTGGGGGAGAGTGCTATTGAGTGACAATAATGAATTGCAGTGGAGGTGATGGTTCTATAGAGCCAGATGTAGGAACCCTGAAGGCAAATGTCAGAGAGTGTGTCTGAAAGATGCAATTGATATTCAGAGGGAATGATTACATGCTAGTATCGATCATATACCTAAATGGGATGATTTGTGATGACCAAGTACCTACACACATTAAAAATGAATACCCAACATGAAAAATATTTGAAGATAAAGAACATATAACAATTATTTGGTAATTTGGAACATGAGCATGTGTACCTAGACGTGATGTGGGAAAAATGCTCCTTTGGGGGTGAGTGTTGATGGTCACCCAAGGAATGTGACTATGTAAGTAGTGGGATATTGATACCATGGATGAAGATGGATCAGAAAATAGAGACTCTGAGCTCCTGTAACTGAGCATGGAAGTTTGGAAAAAGGGTCAATATATAGCTATGGGGCCCACAATGCCACCTCATTTATACCTGTGGCCATAGTGAGTTGACGAGAGGATTTAGAGGAGAATTGATGATTACATGACTTCGATCCGATAGATATAGGAATTTTGAGAGATAGGTTAGTGGTATCATCCTCCTACATTGTAGGTAGGTTCTACTTTCTAGGTAGGATCGTATAGATGATCGTACTAGGGGTTTTTGTAGGGGTGGGCCCACCAATGCGTGGGAGAAGGAAGGATACCTGTACTGAGATGCATGGGTGTAATTTATCTCTCTCACATGATGTGTAGCTGTGTGGAAGACAATTTCACATGGGGGGCATGTGGATGGGACAAACAAGTGCGGATTTGATGTTCTCCTGTTTGGTTTACAACTGTGCATTGTGCGCAACTATTTCTACGACAGCTGCACAACTGTGTAGAGAACATGTGTACATGAATGCTCACCTGTGGGTGTGACAGATGCACATTGATGCACATATATTTCTTCGACAAATGCACATTGATGTGCACCTGTGCAAAGAACAATTGTGCATATGTGTGCACCTGTGAGGAGTGAAATCTGCGCACTTGAGGCAAAGCTGGGGATTTTGAAAAAAAATTATATTTTTTGAAGATTTTTGTGAATGAATGATGATGGATGATCAATTGTTTTCTATGGGAATTTAGGTGTTCAGTGAAACATGCTAGTCCACTAGAGAGAGTGGTACTGGCAGCACCTCAGGGAGGCAGTGAGATATGAGTCAGGCATTCAGATACTTTTGGCATCCTGTGGGTTCTTAAGTTTTTCAACTACCCACTGATATGGGTGTAGGAGTACCTTCTGTAGTATATTATTTCTATGTGGAGCCCTAAGCTATAGTGCTTCATTGTGTGGGGGGAGAATTTGACATTATTGGATATGGAGGATGTTTATTTCTTGATGAGGCTCCGTTTTCGGGGAATGGCCCTATCGATTGATCCCCAGTTATCAAGGTATGTACACTTGGAAGAATTGGCCTGGTATTACTGTTTGGGGTTGAACATTATGTCAGGTTCAGTCATCCACATCAAGGCGATGGATGCACTCTTGCATAAGTGCATTACAATAATTATTTAGAGGATCTATGGATCCTTAGCGACTCAACGGATCAGTGTTGGGTAGTTGAGGATTATGCAGAGGGTATTGGATGACGATCTTTTCGCATGTGGCTTGATGTTGCATGCCAAGATGATGGGGTAGATTAACTTGTGTTGGACTTCTGACTCTGGTGACTTTTCCTTTGGATCAATATTGGTGACGTGGTTTTTGGAGAGGGTGCCCATGTTGTGCCCTAGTGTGTTGTTGTCGGTGGCTGAGGCACAGGAGCCACGACTAATGCGGTGGGCATCGGTTTTGGTATGACATGGAGGTGGGGAGTGTGGCCACTATTTCACAGCCACCTTGGTGCCTGTGTGGCACCATATGCCACATATTATACTATGGTTCCCCTATGGTGGGATGGAATTTTGACATGACCCGTATATGGCGTTGCCTCCTGGGGAGGATTGGGACCAGAGAGACATGTGGGTGTAATTTATGTTTTGTGATTTTGATAGTATAAAATATGTTTATGTATGGATGGATGTTTATGCTATCGTTGTTTTTGTTTGTGTAGATGTGGGGCCATGAGGCTGAGACGCAGAGTTGGGTGCAGATCTAGCTTATCAGGGGCCAGTGAGACCACCGGGGAGAGAGTCATGGGTGGGAGAGAAATGACGGAGGGACGAGGCTGGCGTGAGGACAGAAAATGAGGCAAGAGCTGACCGAAGGTGGATATTTGATGATCTAAGTGTAGGACCATCACATGTTCCTCAGGGAGAGGTTGGCTGGGATTTAAAGGATTTTCGTCGTTGTTTGGAGGTGGTACTAGAGGGTGTACCCGAGGGCATGTGGTCCCATATCCAAGACAAGAGATTCCTGGAGTAGTGTGTGGGTGGCCTAGCAAAGTTGTGGATCCTGATCCATAGAGAAACTGTAGCGGGGGCAACGATGACTAGACGACTGTCCCCCGGACCTAGAGGATCTCTAGCTAGTGGGGCACCTTCTACAGATAGAGGACCAGGTGGTGGTGCTCTGGAGGCACCATGAGTGCTATCTGTATTATTTTTGTATTTATATAGGTCTGCGAGCCCATTTTCGTATAGGGTAGTGTGACACCTATTTTGTACCCATAGGGGTGAGGAGGGTTCACTTGCCTATGAGCAATGTATATTTTTTACTATTTTGTAAACATTGATTATACATTGATCATTATATATATATATATATATATAGATAGATATACATGTTTTGGGATCTATGTGATGCTTATGTGTGATTATTTGTGTTGTTATGCTGTCTAATCTATATGTTGTGACAAAATTTTGATGATTTATGTATGTGTGATGATGTCTTGATGCGATAAATTCCAATCTAATACTATGTTAACCATGTTATCTATTGTTTGATTAAATTGTCATGGAATATGTGTAAATGTAATGGAATCAAAATTTCAATATAAGAGTCTAATTTGTAGGTATCTGCGAAAGAGGAAAGGATTGCAGACAGGGTACACACTATTGAGTTGTAGGATGACGAGTTGGGAATATAATAAGATGTTAAGTTGATGAATGTGGTAGTGAATGAACTCAGCGAGAAGGCCAATGATGGTTGTGTATTCTTATTGGTTGTTGGTTGTTGAGCCCAAACAAATGTCGTTGGAGTGGAGCAATTCATGTGAGGGGGTGTAGAGGGCCCAAGTGACGGAAGCGAGACTCTGTGTCCAACAGCTATCTCCATTAGTGTAACCGATGTGGTAGGATGATGGAGGAGTCATATGTCAATAAAACAAATGATAGATCAAGCATTAGGAGTGGAGGTGAAAAAAGAAAACTAAAAACTCTAGAAATGTGTACAAAGAAAAATCCTAAGGTAGAATGACTACACTCAGGCACATAACTTCTTTAAGTACAACTCATTGATGGGTTCTTTGAGAGTTTAGCCTTTTGGGGAGGCTAGGATGTATGTGCCTTTAGTGAGTTAGTGTTGGACGATGTATGGTCCATGCCATAATGACTCGAATTTCCCATGACCAAGAGTATCATGAGTGATATCATAGGCTAGGACGAGATGTCCTTTGTTGAATGAGCGATGGTTGACATGGAATTAAAAGGTGGATTTTGACTGATTTTTAGTTGCCTCATTGTTCTATAATGAAGATGGATGATCTTCATCCAGTGATTCTAAGTTTAGTAAGTGTTTCTCCATTGGAGCAGTTTTAGGTAATAGCATGATGGGGGTGCACAACATGGGAATTTTGCACTCGATGGGGAGGGTGGCTTCAATCCCATGGATGAGATGAAACGGTGTAAAAATGGTGGCAGTTTTGACTATTGTGCGATAATTCCATAACACTGAAAAAAACATATGATGCCAATCAATCTTATGCTTGTTGACAGTACGTTGCAACATGGTTTTAAGGACTTTGTTGACATCCTCGACCTGTCTGTTGGAATGAGGGTAGTATGGGGAGGTGAACTAATGGGAGAAGCCTAACTTTGAGGAGAGTTAGATGAATATATCATTCTCAAAGTGTTTACCATGATTAGAGACTAACTGTAGTGGAACTTGGAAGCAGGTAATGATGTGATTGAAAAAAAAATGTGTTGTTGTGTCATCAGTGTTATTGAAGGTAGGCATGGCTTCAGCCCATTTGGTGAAGTAATCTATTGCTATGAAGATGTACTTATGTCCATTGCTAGATGGAGGATTGCAAGTCATGAAGTCAATGCCCCATTTGCAAAAAGGGTCGGAAGTGATGATTGGATGTAGAAGAGTGGGTGGCACTCATGCTTTGTTTACATAAAGCTGGCATTTGTCACATCGCTTGACAACGTGTATACAGTCATGAAACAATGTGGGCCAAAAGTATCTGGCTTGAATGATTTTATGGGTAGTGGACATCCTTGAGAGGTGGCCACCACAAGAACCGCTATGGAAATAGTTAAAGACTTTGTCTACCTCATCAATGGTCAAACATCAACGGAGTAAGGTGTCAGCCCCACGTCAGTATAATATGTCACTGATAAAAAGGTATTGAGGGGCCTAATGGTGAACGTGCCGACGATCATCCCATGAAATATGAGACCCAAAATTTTGTGTACGGAGGTATACAAAAAGGTCATCGTACAAAGGGTCATCCAATCGGATGTAGAAGAGGTGTTCGTCGACAAAGTCCATATTGATAGGATAACTTGTAGTGTTTGAGGGAAAAACCGTGATGATTTCGGCAAGAAAAAGTGCTTTCTTTCTTTTGGGAGTTTAAAACTTGAGGTTGTATTCCTGAAGGATGATGATCCACCGAGAAAATTTACCATTAATTTATCATCGACTAAGAAAGTATTGCATTGGATTAGAATCTACCATGACTTTGGTAGTGCGAAGAAAGATATAATGACATAGTTTCTGGACTACAAGGACAACTACGAGGGTGAGTTTCTCTTCATGATTATACTTCATGGGTGGTCCTGAAATATTTTTACTGGCATAGTAAATGACATACTCATGGCCATCATCCCCTATTTAAATGACAACTCCTGCTTCTGAGATGGTTGAGGCCGACAAGTAGAGGATGCAATTGTGATCGTAGTCGGGAGGGATGATCAAATGGGCATTGGATAATGTTGCTTTTAAATCATCAAAAGTGGTTTGGGCATGTTCATCCCATCAAAAGAGGATATCATGATGCAGTAAGCGAAGGAAACCATGCATGTGAGTGGCGTAATCTGAGACAAAGCATCGTAAAAATTTAGCTTTCCCTTGTAGGCTCTGCAGTTGGTGCATGACATGATAGAAAAAAGTGCCCTATGGGGTGGTAAATGTAGTTTTATATTGATCTTATTGGTGGATTTGGATTTGATTATATATAGAGAATCCATCCATGAAGGATAGAGCCTTGTGGCCTGTACATTCATCGCTAATTTGGTTGATGAAAGGTGCGGGGAAGTTGTCTTTGGGACACGAATGGTTGAGATTGTGAAAGTCAGTGCAGACGTGAATAGTGCCATGTTTTTTGTTAATTGAGATGGGGTTGGAGACCCATGGTGTGTATCAAATGGGGTATACAAACCCTGTGGCGCATAGTTTGTCAATTTTGGCTTTGATAGCCATGGCTTTGGATGGGTGTAGTGGTTGTTTCTTTTGACATGCTGGGGAGACATTAGGCCAAGTGTCGATGCGTTGTTTGATGATTGTAGGATTGAGGTCGGGCATCTTTGTATATGACCAGTGATCCGGATTTTATGAGCAGAACGAAATGAATACAGATTATTAACAGGTGCTTAAAAAAAATAACAGAGATACAGTAAAACTGGTTTTCTATTAAATAATGAAATAAGCTGAAACTGTAAAATGCAGCGGAAACAAGCTTGCTAGAATGGTGGCGGCTTATCTCTGAGAAGAGATGTGACGGCAGCGCTCATTTGCAAGAAGATGATTACAATGAGGCTCTGAAGGCCTTTTTACAATAAACGAAATTCCAAAAGTCCTAGACATCCAAAAACCTAACCCTAGGAGATGAAGCGCCAAGAGTCATGTGGGCCCTGTTTGGGTAAGTTGGTACATCAACTTCCCGGGGTCGTAACTTTTGCATACGATCTCCGTTTTAGGCATATAATACCT
>ML780363.1:1271643-1295145 GCA_009831015.1 Picea engelmannii | reverse complement strand
AAAGCGTCGTTTAGGGCCTCAAAACGGCTCCAGAAGTTCAGGACCCGAAAAACTGCTAAAAATAGTAAATTGCCAAAAATGTCAGAAAACTGTTTTGAGCCAGTTGGAAAGGTGGGTGGCCACCGATATCCATCTGGATCAACCAGGAAAAAATATCCCGGTATTCCTGAAAGAGTGATTTATAAGTGGTGAGTTCCTCAGGGGAGCATGTGGCACCAATGGTGACTTCCTCGGTGATTCTGAGTTTGATGGAAATGTCGATTTTGATAGTGGGGAAAATGTTTTCCATGTTGGGGATAGGGATACTGAGATGATGTGACCAGTATCTGGAGAAGGAATAGGGGGAATCACTTGTATCACAGGAAGTGGGGTAGTTGGAGGATTTTGAATAAGGACCATTTAATGATTCCTGCATTCAATGATCGAAGGACACTTGTATGTGAAATGATGAAGTGAGTCACAAAGAGAGCAAGGAAACCTCATCCGTTCATTGACTAAAGTCATGACATAATAGATGTCGATGACACGAGTACTTGATGACGTGAGGAGAGAGGGGTCTGGCTAAAATATTTGGTGTATTGTTGTTAGCATCTATCAAAATTGAGGTAGGGATGGGAAATGATGAGTGTAGTGGCCATACTCTGAAAATATGGCACATGGGACTCTGGTTTGCAGCTCTTTCCTGCCTATATTAGGGGACACGGTGGTAGTACTAGGCATGCTTGCTAAAGCGATGAGCGATGTGGTTTCTCGAGGGAGTCTGATCAAATTTTGTAACTTGAGGAGAGAGGGACATATATTTTTGGGGTGTCCCTCTCTCTCACAGAGTGCACAAGGAGGTTGAAATCAGGGAGGATGTGGAGCAGTGGGATCTTTCTTCTTCCATCTACCCCCAACCCTCATGGTGGTGCTAGCAAGTGGGGCTGAGGGTGGTGTGTTCGGAGTTAGTAATGGAATCTGCATCAAGATTCCTTTTGTTTTGGGAGGGAGGTATGGTTGAGGAACCATCGCAGGTGGGTGTAGATACCATACCAAAATGGCCAACACCATGTTGGGAATGGTAAGAGTTGCGGCTACCTTGAACGCTTGTACTCCCGATGGGGGTAGAAGAATGGAATTTGAGTAATGGCTTGGGGGATTGTCTCCCAAACCAGGATTTGACCCTGGGGGAGGGTGAAGTTGGGGATAAATGGTGTCGTAGGGTTTTCAGGGGGTTCCTGAGGTAGGATTTCTTCTACTAGTGGGACATTGGGGAGAGGAGAAGTTTTTGTGTGAGGAATGGTATCTTTATTTTTATTCCCATTAGAAGATATGACACACACTTTTGTTGAGGGTTTGATGAGCGGTGGTGTTCTATGGTATGCCTCTAGAAAATATGGGTCTTTGAAAATTCTGGGGGGCATATCTATGAGTGGATATGTATAGGAACTAGTGCAAAAAAGAGGTAATATGTTATAGATGTTGGAGGAGTGTTTAGCCTCATAATGTGAAACTTGGTCGATGGTGATGATCCTCCCTTTGTGGGGGAACACCATCATTCGAAACATAGAAGAGGACACCGCCTTCATAGAATACATGTAGCTATGTCCAAACAAGATGTTGTAATCGAGAGGGGCGTCGATAACCTCAATGTCGATAAGGATGGTTTTTCCCCTGAGTTCTATGAGGAAATTTTTAAAGATCCCTTCAGGAGAAGATGGTCGTCCATCATAAGATCTTAACGTGATGGAAGATGGTATTAGCTCAGGGGAGATGAGTTTTTTCCATACAAGTTTGTACATGATGCATGCGGATGCACCTTCATCAATGATGCATTGATGAACCATGATGTTTTGAATCTTGACTGGTATCTGGAAAGCTACCAAAGCAGGGAGATGAGGTTCCCCATAATCTAGATTAGATGTGATGAGTCTAGTGTCAGCAAGGTCAATTGTCCCCAAGGTGGAAAGTAAGGATTTCTGTTGAGTTGGACAGTTTTGAAGGACCTCCAAAACTTACATGGTTGCGGGAGATTGCACCAAATCATCGACCAGACTGTAGTTGTGTGCTGTCCTAGCCTGAGGGTTGTTGATATTCCGTCGTAATGGGATGTGAGGGATCTGAATGGCGGGATCAACATTAGGGAAAGAATTATCAACGGTTTTCCAACTGTAGTTGGAGCTACTTCTGAAGTGGTGGGAGTAGATTAAGGGGGTGCAATGTATTGATGATTGTGTATTTGTAGAAGAATTTCTTCTTCGCTAGTGAGAAGGATATTGCAATCCCTCAGGTTCCCAGGGTTTTGATATTGTCTAATCTGTAGTGGGGTAGGATGGGTATTCATCACCCCTTGGTGTGGATTAGGGTTTTTCAACACCACTAGGGGTGGTTATTGAAAATACTATTGTGGGGCTTGCCAAGGAGAAGGTGGCGGTGAAGGATGTGGCACGTTCATAGAATATTTCATTGGTTTGAAATCAATGATTTGGGGGAAATGGTGAGTATAATGACCATGCTCACCGCAAATATCACAAGGGAAGTTTTTCTGGAGGTTGTTGTTGTTGTTCCTCCCTTAGCATTTGTTGTTATTTCCCCCTTGGGGGTTCTGGTTACCCTAGTTCTAGTTCCCCCCAGAAGGTTGGTTTTGTTGGGGGTTATTTCCCCCTGTTCCTGGGTTATTATTGTTTCGGTTTTTTCCTTTATTTTGGGCATTATTCGGCTAATGGGCCGGATTTCTTGTATTTAGTTGCTCAAAATTTTGAAATTGTTGAATGGGAGAGGGTTGAACAAAGTTAACCCCAACGTGTGGTTGTCCTTGTGGAGAAATTGGTTTTGGAGGACCAGGAAATGGAAAATATGAATTATTTTGTGGCAATAATCTGTAGGGTGCATAGGAAGGCATAGTGATTTCACTAGTGTCCAAGCTATAATCTGAGGTAGATGGGGTACTAGAACTTGGTTGGACAGTTGGGTGCATCATGGGTGTCGACATGGGTCCACTCATGGGTGGAGGGAGGAAAACATGTTGGGTATGTGTTATATTCTTTGCACGATTAGTAGTGTCTGAGTGCTTGTGCCGGGCACGCAGGGGTTCGGGGGCAGCGCCCCCAAATTTTTTTTTTCGGCCCGACATATTTTTTCCGGGCCAACATATTTCCGGGATGACATATTACCGGGATGACATATTTCCGGGACCACATGATATTAGGTGGTTTTTTCGGCACATGGTTTTCTACCGATGGTTTTCTATTTCCGGTTAAGGAAGTAGGGTTTTGAACTAATCCAGGTCATTGGGTTAGGGTTTTGGATGCCATTGGCTCCTATATGTATATTGTATTGTAAACAATGTAACACAATGTATGAATATAATATATGCTGGTTTTCTCGGTTTAGGGTTTCTAGGTGAAAAATGTTTGTGTAATGTTTGTATTTGCCATTGTATATTTTCTGTTCTTTTTCGAATATCAGTTTGCAGTAGATACTGTACAAGGTTAGAATTTACAAAACAAGGTATGGCTTCTGATATGGAGGGGGAGGGTAATAAGGGGGTCCTCCATACATCGGTGGATATTGGGGTGTACCATACATAGGTGGTGGTTGGATGTATGGATTGTGGTGTGTTGTGGTACCAATGAATCTATCCACTGAGTGAGACATCCCAGGTTTGTTCTGGCTAAATGGTATCGTACTTGGGGCATCAGGTAGTATTGTGTATAAGTATTTTGTCTTTGCATAAATGAGGTCATACTTTTGAGCCTTGCTGATGGATTCCTCTTCGGTTTGGGGGAAGGTGGAGGCCACATATTTGGCAAGGAGAGAGATGAGTGATCTTATAAACCAATCGAGGGATTGTTCTTTGGTGGTTTATGCTTTGCATAAACTATGTCATTGATTCCATTCGTGAATGTGGTTAGCGATATGTGTGGGTGAGGTATGTTTAAACTCAGAGAGCAATTTGAGACCATTGTCATGAGGAACTAGTAGTTGAAATAGGGTCAAAAATGTTTTGGCCAAGGAGTCAAAAGTCACATGGAACTCTGTTTTTTCATCCACATACCATTTGGTTGATGGACATGTGAGTGTGCACTAGAATAAACTTAAACGGATGGAGTCGTCTATGATGTTGTTTGAAGAGAACCATAAGTGGAAGTTCATGATATGGTTGGTGTGATCTTCTCTGAAATTTCCTTCAAACTTGGGAATGTCTGAAGGTAGTTTGGTAGGCATAGTGGGCCATGTGGGGTCATGCAATATAGCGTCGTTTGTGAGTTTACTCAAATCAAGTATGTTGAGGGAGGCCAAATATGGCATGTGGAGTGGCGGTGGAGGATTAGTTCCATCTATGGTATGATCAGGTTGTGTACCTCACCCTTGAGGGGGGTTGGGTGGGGTTGTATTGTTGTTTCCCTTTCGTCAATTGAATGAGAAAAAGAGGGGCACTTGCAAGTCTAGTTGGGTCTGGTAGACAGGATAGGGGTTAGTGTATGAATCAAATAATTCAATCACATGAAATAAACAAACAAATGAAGAAATAAAACTAAAATGCATGAGGAAATTAGACCCAAAATCAATCAAACAAATGACCAATAATAATGCCACCAATGGAGAATTATATTAGTGGGAAAGCACTGTAGAAGAAGGGGAACTTATGGATCCTCTCTTCCTCCTTGGGAGGGCTCTTGAGTCCCCTATGTGAGACCTCTTCTTACAAATGGTAAACTAGAAATAAAATGGTGAAGAAATACAAGATTATTCCCTCAAGAAGTGAGGTGAATATCTTATTGAGATGTTGCTAGTATGCTCCAAGAAGAAAAGAGGTTCCTTAAAGAAAAATAGATGTAGCATAACAAGACAATGAGATTGTTGAATTCTTAGTGTACCCATGGCCTCCTTTTATAGCATGTCTTTGAGGAAATATCCAGTCGGTCTTTAGTGTGAACAAGGGACCCTTTAGGAAACCCTTAGGTCTTTGACCAACCTCCCATTTGGATTCATCTTGGATTTGAGGGTCAAATCAAATTGGGAGTTGGTCCAGAAGTGGGTGAGGGGATGACAAGAACCATAAATGTGTCATTCACAGGTGTGCACATCCTTTTCGTACACAGTCATGAATATTGCACATTGTGCACTCTATGGGCTTGTTTGGCCTGCACACTGTGCCAACGCTCCCTTTAGTGTTTTATCACATGCCAATTTTTTGACTAGTTGCATAGTTTTTTCCTCCTAGAAATGATTTTTTGGTGCTCTAGGTGAACTAATAGGTGTTTGAAGATGTTGTATTCCTGTAACCATTTTCATGTGATGTTACAGACAAAATTTCAGTGATAACAGGGGGGTTTGGTGGGGTTATACTTCTCCCTTGAGAAGAAGTTTCCCCCCTGCCTCCTTGTGAAGGAGAGCTAGTGGATGGATGTCCTTGGGAATTGGACCCAAGTAAGGTGGAACCAAGAAAATATGATTCCAAAATAGTGGCACTCACAGGGGTGTGACATGGTTGAGCTGGTGAGTTGGAAAGACTAGGAACTCTTCCTAGAATAGGAGGGAGATTTTGCAAGCGTTTGGATTGACGGGGATTCTTTGTGTCCCCTATGATGTCCAACTAGCAAAGTGAATGTGTGAAAATGGTGATGAGATAAATAAATGAACAAGATATTTGTATAATATGGACCTTCAGAATATATCTCATAATCACATGTACTCAAATGAGCGTCATACATAAATCAAATGTAAATAAGCATACATGTGGGTAGGTGGATTTTGGCCGAGTGGGAGAAAAAAGAAAACAAATGATCATGTGCTAAAATACATATGGTCCTTCCTCTCAAATAGCACTGGACCTTCCAAGAGCACTCAATAGTGGGGTCTTAAGCCACCGAAAGAGAAACTAGTGAAGGATGAAACAATCGGTTATAATGAGGGGTAGAGGGTGAATATCCCCAAAGCACTTGAGATATTTCCTAATAGCCACACGAAATCTGATCAAGGTTTAATTGCAGCCCATAATTTCCACCTGGGTAGATGTCCTAAAATTTTCCACTAGGGACCTTGGTCAAAGTGTGGCATTTAGATTTTCGGACTCAGAAATGGGCCATGAGCTAGATCCCTTCCAAGAGTTGGGTGACTCAATGAGGGACACACAGAACAACCAAAACTCATCCTTTGACCCTTCACGGGTATCTCCCTTCCTTATAGTGTTAGGAACACTTGACTTGGAGGATTTAAAAGTTCCCTATTTGTCAAATTCTAACGTTTGAAGGTGTGAGAACCAGATAATAGGGGGTTATTTGGATGCCTACCCCTGAGATCCTACCTAGACTAAAATGTTTATTTTTTCACCTCCTGTGGAGGAAAAATTAGTGAGTTTTTAGAAAAAAATTAGAAAAAAAAATTTCACAAGCACTCCCCCCCAAGAGCATCTACCTCATGTTGATCCTTCACCTTCTTCACCAGTAAGGTCTTCTTCTCCTTCTTCGCTTGCAAGGTCACCTTCCATTTCATCTTCTTCATCGAGTGGAATTTTTGAAGCTAGTAAGTCGGTGAATAAGAAGAAGAAGAAAATAAAGATTAAGAAGAAGAAAGATAAATAAGGGTCAAAACCTCCAACCCTTGTAAAACATGTTGGAAAACAACCAGTTACTGTTAATCATGCTGGGAGTGTTGATGATGTCAAGATCACCCAAACAACCCATAAGCCCAAGTACCCTTGCAGGATTTGTAAGGGTAGCTATCTTCTTAAGGATTTCCCTGGTCTACCCAAGGTTATAGAAGTATGGTCTATGCACCCTCGCCAACCCATATTATCAGCCTCTGAAAAACATGTTGATGATCTCCCGTCAACTAGTCATGATACAGTTGGGAAGAAGTAAAGTAGAGCCAAGTTCCCATGTATGTTATGCAAAGGGCGTCATCTAACTCATCTTTTCCCTCATATGGAAGAAGCCTTGAAATTACTGGAAGACATGACTGTTTCACAGCCTCAACTTTCAGCTTCTTATTGCAAGCTTTCTCTCAACCCACTTGTAGTTGATGGAATGATCAATCTGGTTCCCCCATCAGTTGATCAAGTGGTTAATTTGGTCATGTCCTTAGTTGAACCAGTTGACAAAGTGGTCGATCCAATCCCATCCTCGATCTATCCCACTCTCCCTTTAGAGAGTGTTAACAAAGTGGTTGATCCGATCCCATCCTCAGCCGATCCCACTCTCCCGTTAGAGAGTGAAACCCAAGCGATCAATCCGTTTCCACCTATCGACCTCATTCCCCCCTTGGAGAATGTAACCCAAGTGGTCGATCTAGTTCTGTCATCAGTTGATCCCACTCCTCCTTTGACGAGTGCTAAAGTGACTGATCAAGTCCCTTCCTCGGTCAGTCCCACCCTTCATTTGAAGAGTGCCAAAGTGGTTGATCTGATCTCGTCATTGATCAATCCCACTATTCCTTTGAAGAGTGCCTATGTGGTCGATTTGATCCCATCATCAGTCAATCCTACTCTCCCACTCGAGATTAAACCTGATAATACCCACATTTTTCTCGTTGATATAGACTCTACCAAGTAATGAGTCCATCTGTTTTGATTGGGGTGTGCTAACTGGACCTCATCCCCCCTCTCACATTCCTTTCTAGATTACAGTACAAGTTTGTGGTCGAGACGTTCCTCAGACACAGATAGATGAAGGTGCATCCATTAGTATTTTGTCCTCTTTTGCTTGGCAATATTTGGGTTGTCCTCCACTTGCACTGGTTATGCAGAATCTATTAGCTTTTAACAGAAGAACTAGTCAACCTTTAGGGACCCTTCCTCAGTTTCCTGTAACTTTGGGAGGGAAAACTGTCTTTATTGACGTCATGGTAGTCCAAGACCCCTTGGATTTTTCTTTACTCCTTGGGCAAGATTATGTCTATGCCATGAAAGCTATTATGTCTACTCTTTTTCGTGTGATATCTTTCCCTCATGATGGACGAGTTGTGACTGTTGATCAACTTTCATTCATTGACCCCACTGGGATTGCCTCCCTGAATGGTTATTATATGCAGACGCTATCACCCTCGCCACAGGTCAATTATTTGGCATTGTCACCCATGGCTTCAACTTATGATGACTTAGATCTAGTAGTTGACATGGTGATCTCTTCAATAGGGTTGTTAGATTTTTATCTCTTTACTCCTATCACAACCCTTGACATGTGTTCCTTCAAGAGTGTGCTCCTTCCATCTAGTGAATATCTCTTGGAAGCCATGACCGAGTTTTGTCCCTTGACATGGTATCCTTCTGGAGCATTGTCCTCTTGGAATCCATGATCAAGAAGAGAGACCCTGAGGATATTTTTTGCGTCTCTGAGGCAACCTCGTTAAAAAATGAAATAGAGGTCTTTGAGAATGATTTTCTAATTTCAAGCTCGTTAGAAAAAAATGAAATAGTTTTCCCCCTCTCCATTTGAGTCAAGTCCTTCGACTAGTATTTGAAGCTTCATTTCATTCTCCTTTGCAGTTGGATGAAACAAAGCTTGGGGGGCATTTGCCTCAGCCTCTGGACTTCATGATGAAGTTGAGCCGCTAGTTTCTTAAGCTAGGGGCTAAGTACCAACCATCCATGTGTTATGCATTGGGAAGTCCAAGCATAGTTTTCTATGGTTCAAGCTTGTGTAAAAATGAAACCACTTACCTCAAGCATAGTTTCCTCTAGTTCAAGCTTGTGTAAAAATGAAACTAGGTCCAAGCATAGTTTCCTTTGGTTCAAGCTTGTGTAAAAATGAAACCAGGTCCAAGCAAAGTTTTGTTTTGTTTTAAATCTTGTGTAAAAATGAAAACAATCTCGAGCTTAGTCTTTGCTCTTTCTTGTGCTCGTAAATCAATGAGAATGTAACTGAGTATAATTTTCTCACTTTTTTGGTCTCGTAAAGGTTATATGAAAAAGGAACCCACTGTAGTTACCTTTAAGCTCTTTTTAGACTCTCTAAACATGAAAAGATTGCCGAGTGACCTTGTTCTTTTCACGCTCGTTAAAGTATTTAAAGAAAACGTTTGTTGAGCGATAGTTTATCTCTTTTTCAGTCTTGTCGAACTACTTTACGAAAAAGTAACTGAGAGAGTTCTCTTTAAGTGTTTTTCAAACTCTCTAAACATGAAAAACCCCTGAGTTTTCTTTCTTTGGACTCGTTAAACAAACATCAAAAGGCCCATAGGGGACCAAACCACTCCTTCTTAGGGTTCATTAAACATACTCTGAGGAACTCATCTGAAGGATGAGCTTAAATTACAAGCGTATGTTATCCTCCTCAAGCTTGCGTAAAAATAAAGAGGTACTCACCAGAAATGGTGGGGGGGAAATTGGGAAATAAATGTATCTAAACCTGTATTCTTTGGAAGATTCGCTTTTGAACATGACACTCTTTCACTCGCCTTGTATCTAGGTTGGAAAATCTGCTCGTCTCTTGATCATACTCCTATAAGATTACAAATTGGTCTGTGATCCTTGTTGTTGAGTCAATATTTCCAAGACAATTGTCGCGTCGTCAATATGTTCAAAGAGAAATTCAACCCGGAAAGCCTTCTATTGTGCTGGCCATGTTTGTAGTCCATAAGCCTTTTATTGCATCGACCATCTCTGAGTTAGTGCTGAATAACTTGTTACTCCGATCTACTTCAAATCTTGTTACCCATTTTGTGTCATTGATGTGGGATACATTAAGGCCCTCCTATGTCGAGTCTTTTCCTGTCGACTTCGACTCATTATCCAGGAATTAGACTTAGAAAGCAATTGGTACCTTGGAACTTGCATGCCTCAATGGCAGGTTTCCTTGCTTTTGACAATGGGTTTTCATTATTGACCCCTGATAGGGAGATTCTGTCGAGTGTTCAACTTCAGCTCATTTATTCACATTCATTGGATTGTACTAGTGTACCTTGGGAGTCATTGACATTAATGGTGATTTCCCTTGCACTTGTTAATGGTATACACTAATGACCAGTAGTCAAGTGATGTCTACCATATTCGACTTTGACACATGCATTCACATGCTTAGATTCGTACTATAGAGTGGTGGAGATGAATCTTTTCTCATAGATTCAGGTTGCGTTGGAGTATATTCAGTGTATTGTTGCATAGATCCACATTGTATGTCTAGTGGCTATGTTCAAATTTGAGTCTTTAACACATATATCCACAGTGTATTTTTGGTGGCTATGCTCAGATTTGAGTCATACTGGCATGGATCCATAGTGTATGTTTCGTGGCCATGACCTGTATTACTTGACATGGATCTTCGCATGTCGACATTTATTATTTGAGTCATTTGTATTCTGAGTATGGGAATGCCTACCTCAGTGATGATATGTTATTGTACTGTATTTCCTTGTTTGTTGGCAGGTTTTTGACTGACTGTTCCTTGTTCCCTACACACACTTGACAAAGTATTACAGCTATCACTCTGTTCTAACTTCATACTTTGGGGGGATTTCTGATACACATTATTTTTTTCATCCCTATGACTGTTAATGTAATTTCCCCCACCTCTTAGAGAGGTGATGAGGAGACTCAGTGGCCTGGGCACCCCCACTAGGTCATAGTCTCACACTGAAGGGGGGAAAGTCAAGAAGTTAAAAGTTATATTTTTAATTTGACTTAAGAAAGGAAAAAGATAAAGGAGTAATAGATAACTCAACAGAAGAATAGAAGATTAACCCTGGGAGTTAACCTAACTCAACAAAGAATTAGAAGGAAAAGTATAAGTAATAGGCTGGGGGGATCATTACAGTTAATGATGTAAACCTATCTTTTACCTTTAGAGGGGTCAGTGGCCTAATTTCTTGAAGAGAGAACGGAGAAGAACTTTTCCTGAGAAAAGAAGTTGCACTTTCCTTTGTAAAACCCCTATAAAAAAGGAAGTTTGCAGGTTGCTATATAGGCAAAGTGCAAGAATGCCTGATTCTTGTAGGTTGCATCATAGTTGGGTTGCGAGAGGTTCACAGGTTTCTCTATAGGCAGGGTGCGAGAATTCTTACATGTGGGACAAACGAGGGTTTTCTCGAATCTTCTAGAAGGTGAAACTTCTATGGTGAGGAGGCATCCGAATGGTTTGGATCTTACTCACTTTCATGATTTAGTAGGATCATCCTAACCTCCTCACCTTATCCTCTTCAACTTATAAAAGAAGAGGAGCTCTCATGGAGAAAGTTAGCTTTTGAGATTAACAAAGTTGGATTTGTCTTGGAATTATTAGCTTGGTTGGAGTGGCTTTGAGTTTTTCCTTTGTCAAGATAGATTGTGAATATTATCATATCTATGCTCTCAGAATTCTTGGAGTGAAAGTGTGTGGGGAACAAAGGACAGTTGGAAGGGACCTTATGACATCAAGGCCATGGTTGTAATCTCTCCTTCACATTTAATATGATACAGTAATATGATTCTTTCCTATAAAGCTTGTTGTGTTTTACTGTATGATTCCTTGATCACATACATAGGTTTATATTGAGTTTATGCTATTTCTATCACTTTGGTTGGTTGCATTATTTTGCAGGTTCATCATTGTATGAACGTTGGAGTGGAGCTAGGATGGCGATAGTGAGAGGAAGTGGCATTTAAATGGTATGTCACCAATCCCTCTTTAGTTAGTAAATTCAATATCTAAAACTTAAGAAAAGTGTCATGTTCTAGTGTGTTTTGTTCTAGATCTAGGTGGATCTAGGGAGACCAGTTAGTGTTTGCACCTACCGATTTGTCTGATAACAACCATGGCAACACAAGGCATACCATACCATACCATACCATACCATGCAAGGAAAGGCAAGGAAAGACTTACCATACTATACCATACCATGGAAAGGAAAGGCAAGGCATACCATACCATACCATGGAAAGACAAGGCATACCATACCATACCATGGCAAGGAAAGGCAATGTATGACAAGTCTCACATGACATGGCATGATGAGGAAAGGATATGCATGGCATAGCATGGAATGGTAAGGCAAGGCATGGCATGGCAAGGAAAGGCAATGCATGGCATGGCATGGAAAGGAAATGCATGCAAAGGAAATACATGGCATGGAAAGACAATGCAAGAGGTTGATGTCTTGAATATTCTAGGCATGGCACGGCTTGGCATAATTTTATGCATGGAATGGCATGGCATGTCCTGGAAATCATGGCTTGTTATATATTCTAGGGTTGTTATGTGCCATGGCTTGGCAGGAAGAGAAATCATGTCTTGAATATTCTAGGGATTGATGTCTTAAATATTCTAGGGTTGTTATGTGTCATCTTGCATTTCAACAAGCATTTGTTATCTAAACCCTATTTTAGGCTTGCATTTTCATCCCCCTTTAATTTAATTATTACTTGTGTTAAGGGTTGTTATATTTATCCTATTGTAACTTATTTAATATCATTTATTGTCTTAAGTCATGGAAATGTTATGGAATGACAATGGAAAGTTATATTTATTGTTATATAGGTTAAAATGGAAAACTACATGACAAGGCATGAGAAGATACATGAAAATGTCATGGTATGGCATGGCAATGTCATGGCATGGAAAGGTTTGACAATGGCATGGGAATGGAAATGGCATTCCATGGAATGAGTTAGAAATGAATGACAATGACATGGCATGGAAAAGCATGGAAATGGCATGACATCAACAGGTTTGTGGGATTGGGTTTGGGAGGGTCCTTTGTCTCCTTGTGTGATCTAACCTAAACATTGGGTAGGAATGTGAAATAAACTATGATATATGGTGAAGGGAAAAGAATAATGGTTTCAAGTCTCCCTCGAGGAATTTTGGTAGCATAAAATTACTTTCTATGGTGTGTCATGAAATGTAACCTCAAAACCTTTATTTGTAGGTGGAAAATGATACCCATTCTAAGATGTAGTTTCCATGTGAACTCTCTCGTTCTATTAATCAAAATCAATAAGGTTAGTGGACATCGTGGAATACTGAATAAATGTTATTAATAATTGACGGGTTTAAATATTTTTACATATACCCACTACACAATCTAAACAAACATGTGCATTAATGAGTCCTTGACTAGTCTTTTTGGAATTTATGAAGGGTTACACATAAATCAAATGATTTTATATATATCATGCATAGAAACAAGGGAATAATGTGTGTGCCCTAGAAAATAACATTGAGCTGAAATTGTTAAGTGATTTACAATTATGTAGAAGATAAATAAGAAAAGTTATTTCTATAATAAATTATTGTAATATGCCATTTTTTAGGTCCCTGTGGTGTAGAGAATTCAGTGAGGGAGTGTGCTATTAAGAAACTCTGTAAATGATGTCACCAGTTCAAAACCTCTAGGGACACCTCAAATACAACCATGTTAAGGGCTAGTGCGGTCCAGGCAGGTGCGATCCCTAGGTGATTTTGATGGCTTAGATACCCCTGGGTTGTGGCATATTAGCCATAGGACAATCCTGCAAGTCATGGATATTTAGATAACAATTATATATATATATATATATATATATATATATATATATATATGCCATTTTTTAGGTCTCAATATTTTCAAGTGACCTCTATTTGAGTGTGGATTGTCATTGGATTTACATGGAGATAATTCAAGAGGTAGGCCATATTTTTGGTTTTGAGTTAGAATATGGCATATATCCACAACATCATGAAAATAATTAAGAAGGAATGATCTATCAATGATGTAGAGATACATGATTGATTAGCAAGAAATGCTACTTGAGAACCATTAATTGTTTATGGATTTAGCACTTAGCAATATTTTCCACCATAAGTTATTCCTTAATGTGTAATTCAAGTATTTATAATCAATTTAGAAACAAATTAAGTGATCAATACAAATAAAATTCATACACTTTGAAATTCATATATTCATCAACATCAAATGTAGAAACAATAAAATTCATAAAAAGCATGCCATGAAATGTGTCTATATATATATATATATATATATATATATATATTTGTTTTATATTTTGTCTATGACCTGTAGGACTATCCCCTTGCTTGAGAAACCATGACTCAGGGGCATCTAAGCCATCAAAATCACCTGGGGATCGCACCCAGCCTGAGCCATGTCAACCCTTAACATGGATGTATTTTTGGTGTCCTGAGAGGTTTCGAACCGATGAATTCACATCACGGAGTTCCTTAACAAAACACTCCATCACCAACTTTCCTACCCATATACTCAACATCGTCTAAATTGTACATTTTTTACAAAATGGAAACTCATGCCCAATATACAAAGAGACAAAAAGTTCCCTAACTTAAAAAAAACATGTATATCATGGCCTAGATACAAAATGTAAGTAGTTGGTCAATAATTGACCATTTCCACCCTTGCCACCCATAGGAGCATCCTAGAAATCGATATTTCTTCTCTTGCTTGAGGATGCATCTAGAGAGTTTCTAGGCCTGGGCGTGCTTCAATGCTCTAGAGACTACACAAAGAATAAACAATATTACAAGTTTTTTTCATAAATGAATTAATAGACATACAAAATTATACTTTGTAATTTAACCTAAGGAAACTCATTGCATATGAAACTATCAATCATGATGGTGTTACCCTCCTCTGCGACCCCAATCTCTCTACAATGCCACCCTACATCAGTTACAAGGATCAAGTTAAGAAAATTAAACAAATATGCATAAAAAAAAATTCATGAAACACAAAAAATTATCATCAATGCATTATCTCACCATGAATATCTCAGGCATCGATGGATATTCACTGGAAGATGGAGCACTAGGTTGTACAACCTACTTCGACACAACCTCTACTATGGAAATCTCTATTGATGGGGATAAAATTGGTGTTGGGAGTGGGTGGCAGACAAGTGGGTTGTGATGGACCCTTAGAGGCTATACAAGTGATTCTAACACCCTAGTCCTAGAGAAAGGTAAGCCAGAAAGAATGTCCAGGTTCCTAGGGGGTGCAATACTACTATACCTAGAAAATATATCGGTGACCTGCATACATATGAATAAAATTGAACTATTAGTACCAAATAGTAAAATTCAAAAACATAAACACAAAAAATTTGATAATTATATGATATTTAACTTTACACATGATACGTGTGACATTGGTGACTTGTTCATCCTAGATGAACAATCCTTGGCATTCCCTGGTGCCAAATCCTATAGAAACACGAGAACATATAAATTTTTTGAGGATGTCATAAAATAAAGAAATGACTAAGTTGAATCTATCAAATGTGATACATACCTGTGTGTATGATGCACCCAATGAACATGTTTCCTCTACTGTTGCATCAATGGTGGGGCTAGGTGTTGTGGGTGGAAATCCCTCCTACGGACTTAGCATTTAAGGGCTCTAATAATGCATGCAGAAAATGACCATTTCAAAGGCTTCTACTCTTTTCTATTCTCCCAACACAAAACCACACATTCATGTAATACAAAGGTGTAAATAAGATTCGGTAACTATACCTTGATTCCTTCATTTGATGTCGATCCCTTTTCTTTCACTCACTCTTTGGTTGAAAGCCTCCTCCCAAAGATGACCTGCATTCACACATGAACAAACAAAAAGTTGTGAACATGCATTTCATATACTAATTGTTGGGTTGTGACAATATCATAAAATAAATATTCAACTTGAACACATGATATGGCGGGACGGGAAGAGTATTTCTTTTTTTATTAATCTTCACAAGAGTAAACTTACAATATGTGGTCAGCACTGCTCCTCAAAACTGGTCCTGGGCTCCTCTTCAATTGTCCTCCAACTGCTTTTCTTTATACTTCTCTTTGCACAAGGATGGCTAAAGGTTGTGACAAGGGGAATGCTCAATTGGGTATAGTTTCTTTACTATGATTTTCCTTTTTTCAAATGGGACCCTTACCCCTTCTTTTATAGGCTAGAAGGAGCTAGGTATTTGGTCAAATGACCAGCCATGCATGGTTGAAAGTTTTAGTTAACTTACCCAAAGTTGTGTGTTCCATCAAAAACTTTCTTTTTTTCATGCTTTTGTAGGTACACGCGGGCTGTAGTGAGGTAGCTAGCATGTACACTCGTGCAGTAGTGGAGTAGGGCACGTGGGCCTTTAAAAAGGGTGTTTTTATGAAGAGTTGTTCATTATTGGCTTGGCAAAGAATGCATATGGGATAACCTGATGTATGTAAGTATGTCTGGTGAAAATTAGAGTTATAACAGATGCCCCTTAATGTTTGAGGTAAGAAGAGCATCCGATGGCCTAAATACATTACCAATCTTTATCAACGTACCGAACCAGTGAGCACAGGGACCAGAATTCGGGAGGTGTCATCTACAAAATAACAATTTTCTCACCAAGGTAGGCATACCCATGCTCGGAATGAAATAAAATCATGGCTACCAATCAAATACATTGTAGATCCATGTCATATAACTATATAAAGTGTAGACGTGAACAATACACAGTGGATCTACATCTCGAAATCAAAAAGATATACATTTATAGTATCCATCTTCTAGAAGCTGATAAGGCTTGATGACTCGAGATGAGGTCTTCAGAGCTCAAGCATCAACTTAAAAATATTCAAAACTTAGGTAGGAGTGTAATATGAGTGTATGACTTCACTACCCAGAGGTCTTCAATGGCTCGTTGGTCATGGACTAGAGGATCTTGATGATTAGGTTGAGGGATTCATGGATTTCAAACAAAGACTTGATTGGACCTTCAAGATGGTCGGGCATGAGGGAAAGAGACAAACTACAGATGGGTCGACTCAGGCTTGGTAAAAAATTCCCTTGGAATATAGCATGACAAATGATGAGACTTAGGCAACATGATATTTTGACATAAGTTCACAATGCAGGAGGCACCACAAACTCTCCATATGTTTGGAAGAATAACCAAACAGAGGAGGACATAGCTCTATGTAGAGAGAAAAACTTCCTAAGGTCATATTAAATCCTAGGGCTTGATGAACAAATGGAAGGATGTGCTTTGTCCAAGGGCGACTCATTGTGCTGCCATTAAAAAGAAAATACTTTTCCCTTCCTCTTTTTGGGGTATATTTGATTTTTTTGTGTTTTTCAATAATTTTGGAAGGCTTGAAAAAGAATAAAAGAAGTCTACGTTACAAAGGAGGATCAAGTGTCACAAACATACTAGTTTCAAGTGCACGAAACACAGGGATGTTGAGGGAAAAGGGAGATATGCAAGAAAAGGACACTCGGGAAAAATCCTCTAGGGGCCAAAGGTGTCAAGATGCAGAGGAAAAGTGCTACAGGGATTTCCTATAAGGCATGCTTCATATGGTTTAGTTGAGAGCAACATGGAGCCGGTGTTAGACCAAAGACGCAGGTATGCAAACACTGTTAACAAAACATACAATGGTAACATCCTTTGATGTAATTTTAACGAGCCCAGAGAAGGTAAGATCGGTAATTTTTCATGTTTAGAGAGTATGAAAAAATGTAAAAGGAGACTCCACTGGGGTACCTTTTTTGAAGATAGTCTATTCAGCTCAAAAAAGGGGTAAACTATCACCAACCAGACGTCTATTCAAAACCATTTTAACGAGTGTGATAAAGACATGGTCACTCGGCAATTTTTTCATTTTTAAGGAGTCTGAAAAAAGCTTAACTATGGACTCCGTCAGGAATGTTCTTCTAGACCATTTTAATGAGTGTGAAATAATAAGGTCACTCGGTGATCTTTTCAATTTTAAGGAGTCTGAAAAGATCATTAACTATGGAGTTTGTGGGGGTTCCTTTTTTGTAAATTTAGTTCCTCAGGCCTGAAAAAGGGGTAAAATTATACCTGAGGATACTCTTCTAGAGAACCAAGGCCCCTAAAGTATACCTTTGTTCATACAGTTGACCATCCTGACCGAAAAAGGGGTAAACTACCGCTGGAAAAACGTGACTTCAAATTCCAGTTTAGCGAGTGTGAAAGGCCACAAGATCGCTCAATAATCTTTTCATGTTTAGAGGGTCTGCAAAGGGCTTAAAAGAAGCCCCGTTAAGTATTGGGAGTCTCGAGGGTGAGGTCAAGAGTGATACAAAATTATGCCAATGAGGATCAAACTCATAATCATTCAAAGCTAGTAAGGACTCCTAGGCCTATAGTCATTTAGTGACAGCATGGACACCAAAATGCAACCAGGATCTACCTAGGGCATCCATGTTAAGGTAGGCTCTACCACTAAATTACGACACTCTTAAAGCAACAATGATGGTTCTGTGTCACAATTCGGTGGGATCAATCCTATGGAAAAGTGGAAAATACAACAAGATGTAGGAAGTAGAGGTGGAATCCTAACTTAAATGCAATGAGTTAAAAAAATGGAATTTTACCAAAGGACCTTCAAAATGACCCAAATCCCCAAAAAGTTTCCAAATGCCCAAAGTAACACTTCTCGTGACAATCCAAAGAAAACTCTTGAACCATGATAAATGATTTTTAGTTTAGAAAAAATGACAAAAGAGTCTAAAAAATGACAAAAGGAGGCCAAAAAGTATATAAATAGAAGTTGACAACTCATTATCACCATTGGTAATTAAGAAATTGACTAAAAACCAAAACTACCCCTTTTTGAAAAGAGTTGATTCTGGGATCTTCAGCGGACGACAACCATCCGCTTGGACCAAGTAAGTACTTACTACCCCCTCTTGCATTCTAATTCTTTATTTATGTATTTAAATTCAATTTTTGGAGGGGTGTCAACCTTTTAAAAGGTCGGACCTAAGTCCATGCGGGCTATATTATGATAGCCTGAGAGTACACGCAAGCAGAGGAAAAAATTCATGCATGTACACGCTACTATCAGCATTACAACCCACATGGTCCCTTTATTTAATGTAAAAAAATTAAAAAACAAGAGTTAACCCTCCTGAATTGGGTTTTTTGCAAGATGTATGTTCACTGGAGGGAAAGAGAGCATGAGGATATAAGTGTGCTGGTTGGGGAGGACCCTAATGTTGTTGCTACATAAGTGCAATGTGGGTTGTTAAAAAAAATTCTATGTCCTTTCATGCGAGCACAACCTAGGCTATTGAATGCCTTGGTTGATTATTTGGCATCCCGACACAGAGGCCTTTATGTTAAAGGGCCAGTCGTTGGTTCCAACGACATAGGATATATACTTTCTGACTGGCCTTTCTAGGAGAGGGGAACCGGTCAATTTTCATACTTTTCCCTCTGGGCCTCACAACATATCGGAGTTGATTGGACTCCATTGTGAGGCAGTCATAGACAAAATGAGCTTGCAAGTATCGATAAGAAAGATCTAAGACTTATCATTGCAAGTGATAGTGTTGCTCATCGGGTGGATTATTGGGTCTATGGCTTTGCATCAGGCTTCCCATGCACAAATGAATTGTGCCATTCAGTTCTTGCACAATTTTTTGACTGGAGCACCACATTACTGGATTGTATGAAGAGGAAACTAACAAATTTCCAGTTGTGAAATCAGAGTAACTTCGGGTTTGGAACGATTATTTTCTCTTTATTATTTGAAAGAGTGCCTAGTTTCAGCCCTTGAGAGGTGGTACGAGGGCACTAGGCCTCTCTTCCTGTGTTATGCATATGGGTGGTGTTGTTGCTACGACAGGGGGGGGAAGGACCATTGAGGCCTTTGATCTCAACTTTTTTTCTTGGTTGTTATGACAGATCTCAATCATAGAGGACTACCCTTATGTCAGGATCGACTTATCTAGAGATCCTGAGATGCCAGTACCTCTCAAAGAGCAGTGAGGAGAGATGGGTAGGATTGCTTCATTGTTTTTTTTTTTTTTTAAATATATGTAATTTTTATGTTGTTTTATATATATATATATCATTTTTTTTATACACCAGAGTATCTGACAAATCTGTGTCCATTATGTGTAGATGTGGAGCTAGTGTGACCAACGGATTATGTGAGGAACATGTGACGTCCTCAACTAGAGGCCGTATCTTCCACCACAGGGGGGACAACAATAACATGAGAGCTTCCAGACGGTGAGGCTGAGAGATTTATGAGATGATTAGAGAGAAATTTTACCTTGCTCACTCGCACAGTCCCCATGGTAGAGATTGAGGATCTGCCACCATCTATGTAGCCTCACATAATGGGGGTGCCACAGATGTGGGTCTGGCATTTTGGCATTTGGAAAACATCATTGATCATTACAACAAGGCCCACGGGCCCCGTCCTTAGTTAGGTTGTACTTTTCATGTGCCAAGATCACTACTTGTATATTTTTTGAGGGTGTTATCACTGAAATTTCGTCCGCACATGGTTACAAGAACTCAACATCATCAAACAGTGATGAAGTCATCCATGGACCTGAATTAATACCACAACATTCAAAAAAAGTCAAAAACTATACAAAGTAGTGAAAAATTGAAGAGCGCTTTGCAGACATTGGGTGCACGCGCACATGTGCGGAACAGGAACGTAGAAATCGCGCACAGGCGCACGATGCATGACTGTTAGCGCAAAAATCTGCGCACCTGCTAAACAGTGCATTTATGGAAGTTGTCGGCCTCCCAACCACTTATGGTTCATCTCCCAAGCCGATTTGACCGTCAACTATGGCACTTCCAGAACTTCCATAAAAACCCTAGTCACAACACACTATGGGGCCAGGTGTGCATGCGACTTTGGCAGCGTGTGGGCTGCTAAAGCTTTTTGAGTGCCCATTCATACAGGCACAAGAGTATCTCTTACAGTTCCTAATCTAGATGTGGAGTCTGGAGCTGCACTGCTTCCTCGTGCGAGGAGAGCAGATCCCCTTCACTACGGTGGAGGGTGTATATTTCTTGACTAGGCTTCCCTTTTGGGGAACGCCCCTACTTGCAAAGCCGGTGCTGCCTAGGGATACGTAGCTTACGACTATTGGCCGAAGATATTGTTCAGGTCAGAACTTTATGTCTGGGACGGTTGTGAGCATTGCGTCTATAGATTCCCTGGTGCATCACTGTATAGTAGCGATGATTGTGTGAGTATATGGGTCACTGGCGGCCCATCGGATCAGTGGTGGCCATCTTCTGGTGCTGGAGAGAGTGTTGGATGGCGATCGTTTCGCTTGGGGGCTTACGTTGCATGTGAATATGGTGGGGTAGTTGGACCATTGTTGGTCCACTGATATGGGGGAGTTTGCCTTCGGGTCCATCCTAGTGGCCTGGTTTCTAGAGAGGGTGTCGATGTTGCGCTCGAGGATTCTATTGGGGGCACCTAGGGCGTGAGAGCCACGATTGAGGTGGTGGTCGACTGTGTTGCTTCGCCACGGTGGTGGCGAAGGTGACCACTTCTTTTCTGCAGAGGCGGGGCAAGTATGGTGGCAGATGCCACAGGTGATCTTACGTTACCCCTATTCCAGGGTGGACTTTTGGGATGATCCATACATGGTGCTACCTCTAGGGGAGGCTTTTGATCATCGAGGTATGTTTGGTGCTTATGTGTATGTTTTTTCTATTTTGTGTTTGAGATTGCAATCCATATGTATATGATATAGATGCTGATACTATCTGTTATTTGTTTGCATGTGCAGATGTGGCACCTTGCGGGCATGAGGTGGAGTTGTAGAGAGCATCGGAGAGACCACCGTGGGGAGAGAGATGTCAGTGTGATGAGGCCACAGTGCGACCAGCTGAGCCTGAGAGGGCAGTGAGGAGGCATCGGTTTGATGACCCTAGTGTTGGGCCATCACATGCTCCTTTGGTAGTGGCTGGAGCTGATTATGAGGACATACGTAGTCATCTAGAGACGATATTACAGGAGGTCCCTGAGGGCATATGGTCTCGCATCTAGGATGAGACTTTCCTGGAGCAATGTGTGGGGGTGCCGCCACCATGGTGGGCCATAGTACGATGAGCAGTAGTGGCTGTTGTGTTGACGACCGGATGATTTCTCCCGGGGCAAGAGGGTTCGGTAGGGGGTGGACCACGACCTCTTGGGGTAGGAGGTGGTGGGATTCCGCCACCTGAGGGAGGAGAAGGCGGTGGTTCTCTAGAGGCACCGTGAGTGGTGCTCTGAGGCATTTGATGTATATATATTTTTTTGTATATAGGCTGGTGAGCCCATTTTGTACCGAGGTGCTATATTGGCCCGCGGATACGTGTATTTTTTGTATGTAAACATTCAGATGGCACTGTGGACCTATACATATACATGAGTATACTTTTTGAGATCTATGTGGTGTTTACATGTTTTTGGTTAATGGTTTGATGATGTCTATTCTATGTATATGCTATGACAGGATTGTGATATGTTTATGTATGTGTAGAGGTAGCTTGATGTGATATATGCCAGTCTAACACAATATTAGCTAGGTGTTGACGGGCGAAATCGACCATCCATCAACTGAGAGAGTGGAACCGGTCCGAGGTTGTCTAATAACCCAAGCCGTTTGGAATGAACCACCATGATGGGTTTAGTGGCTCCGTTAGCCGATCTAAGGTCCTAGGAAAACAAAAGGAAAACTAATCTAAATTAACTAATCTAAAACTATATAAAACAAACTGACTAACTAATAAATAAAACTAACTAATAAACTAATCTAATTACAACTAACTACTAAACAAACATGAACTAAAACTAATTATTAAAGCAAACTAAACTAATCTAACAATTCGATATACACAATCTACTAATTACTACTATACTAACTCTACTAATTAGCTATTTAACTACTTATTTCACTATAACTTATTCACAAATATACAATATCTACAACTGGCAGATTTAAGTAAAACCTGTAAAACTCATTTGCTTTCTGCCCTAAGATAGCTAGAGATATTTTTTGATTTTTTATGATTTTATGAACAAGGAATAGAACTCACTGAAATTAAACGATCTAATATACTAACTACACATATATCTAACTAAATATTAACAAATACACTAAACTGACCTGGAAATGCTCCAGATTTGTCCTGTGTATGATGACTTCGAAGCTAGCCAGAGGAAGGAAACTCGCACTGGATAATCCAAAAGCTTCTTGTAAACGATAGGTTGCACTGCTCTTTGAGTTGTTTACAGGACAAACAAGACATAAAAAATCATAACAATTATATGATTTATAAATCTTTGCAATAAGGGAAACCTGTTATGCAAAAACTTATACTTAATAATTCAACTTATGAAGAAGAGAAATCTGCCATTCACAAACTGAATTAAGAAATTGCTATGTTTTTTACACACTTGGAAGAAATCAGATATGGATTATATTGATTAAATTATATCATTTGCAAAAGACTAAGATAGCTAAAGTAGTCATTAACCAAATGCAAATAGATACACATAAACATAAAACAAAATATTGATATCATAAAAAGCTAAAGTTGTAGCAGAATATCAAATTCTGTCTCAGTCTGTATTAAAATTCCATATCCTTGTTCTCCCATGAATGAGGATCCTCTTATTACAAAAATGATGAGTATTTATAAGTTTTTCCACAGGGTAAAACCTCCCTGTGGATAGTATCAAACAGTTTACATAATCTGGGAAGATATCCCAAAATCAACTAAACTAGGAACTAAAATGAAACAAACTATTTCAAATATCCTCTAAACTGTCCATCCAATCCAATGCA
>ML780363.1:1248935-1271593 GCA_009831015.1 Picea engelmannii | reverse complement strand
ACAGTTTACATAATCTGGGAAGATATCCCAAAATCAACTAAACTAGGAACTAAAATGAAACAAACTATTTCAAATATCCTCTAAACTGTCCATCCAATCCAATGCAATTTCGAATTCACCTGAAATGGACCAAAAATAACAAGCTAGAGAGATATTTTATGAGCCAAACAATAAAAATTTGATTCCACAGACTTAGCTACAGAATCATCTGATTCTATAGCTAGTCTAAAATAATATACAGAATCAGAATTAAAATCAAATCAAATCTTTTAAAAGAATTAAATCCAATTTTCTTCCAATAATCATTTTAAAATGAATCACTTAAGATTCAAATGATTTTGTCATTCAACATTAAACAGGATCAAAATTGATTCAACCGAACACAGAGATAGGAATACTTTGTTCTTCTGTTACCATAAAATCGGGTCTTTCATAATCGAACAGTAACAAGACTGTTCCATATCCAATTGAAACTGATAATGAATCATATCGTATTTGATACGATCTAATCCAACAAAACCATTTTCCACTTGTTATAGCTGTAACGATATAGCAACAAGATTCAAATCATTTAATCAAATGCAAAGAAAGAACTACTTTGTTTCGGTTACAAGTCGGGTAAATGAAATCTTATGTAATAGCATCATAATCGTGTCTCAACAAATCGAATGAGATCGTTTTGATATTCAATCAAAAACATAACCAATAGCAAATGCTTCATTATACTTTCCTTGAACAGGATGATCACGATAACTGTAAATCAAAAAGATTTAGTCTGTGAATGAATTCAAACCATAACTGACACATAACCAAAACGTAACAGGATCAAACAGAGTTTGTCATAGATTTTGATTATTGATTCTTGCACAGTCAACAGACAGGATCGATTAATTTTGATCACAATCATTTTTAATCAAACGAATCGTAACAGAGTTTCACCGATTCATTTCACAATTTAAAATACAGAGCATCAATTATAATATGAAATCGATTCGTAAAACAAATTTGTCAACTTAGAACAAACGAATCGATTTAGTTAAGGATTTTCACCCAATTGTTATTATTTGGATTCATTTCCAATTTGAGCGCGGATGTCATTTGAGCATATTGTTTTCATCAAAGAAACAAGGTCAATTAACTTGGAATCAATCAAATATAGAAAAGCATCGTAACAGGTATCCTCCTGAAACATTTACCAGTGATAGCATACCAATGATAATGAAATCAAATCCAGGTAAGATTATAACAATCAAACTTAATCAAACCGTTTATAGCACAAGGATCATAACCAAATCAAATCTGAGCATGATACAAACCAATTCATTTGGAGGTAAACCATTAATTTTATAAACTAGTCAATCAAATCTCAAAACATACCACTCAAATCCAATCGAAATCTAATGATTTCTAAACTGGGAATAATCAAATCATATATCGAATCAAACTTTGTTTCTATTCAAAGAAAAGCAATATATAGAATACATGCAATATAATAAATCCATTCAATGATATGAACAGAGCTGTTTGAAAACTGAATCGCAAACATTATATCAACCTAGATTATTTACACAATGAAATGAAATTTTCCATACCTGTGTAGAGACGAGGCTACTCAATTATACCATCTTGGAATTAACAACAGTCGTGGCTGATTCCACATTTTTAAACAGGATGGAGCTGGTTGTCTTTTGTTTCTTATCTGTCGCTTGTAGCTTGGCCTTTTGACTGATCAGGGCTGCAATCTGGTCCTCTAGTGACTGAATCTTTGACTGGAGTATTGGGACATCATTATAATACCACTCCAACCATGAATTGCATTGATCATAGGGTGACACTATAGGTTTAGACAGAGCAGGAGGGGACTTAGGCAAATGACCGAGGGTTTCACAAGGCAACTTAATGCCTGGGTAGTTAGGGTCATCCTTTAGGCAGGGGGGTAGGTTTGACACAAAGTCATACAAGGGTTCGGCACACAAACCTTGCGAATAGGGGTATTCGCTAGCCAAGAAACGCTCCACCTCTGAATCAGAGTCCTCACTCAACACGATAGGGTTTGGCTCGACAGGGGGTTTCGGCTTGTTTCGTTCCATCCGTGAAATCAAACATGCATTCTTTTTCCCTTTGGCGTTTGTAGTGAGGTGGGCCTTGGGCTTTTTGCTCATAGGTTTAACAATCTCAACACTCTTAGTCATAGCGTGGGGTAAGTCGATAGGGGGATCGGCCGAGGTTTTAGGAAATAGGATATGGTAGGGCACTGGGGTTACAACCTTAACCTCACTTACCACAGGTTTGTCAACCTATGTAGGGTTCGGATCCTCGAAACCATTCCAAGCAACGAAATTGCTCCAACTATCTTTGTGCAAAGTCAAATGATAGACAACAATAAGCTTCACCAGCCCATAATGAAAAAGGCTACTATCAGCCTAGTTTCTTTTGTACTTCTTTGACATTTTAAACATGCTTCTATGAAAATAATAGGGCATATTGAGCTGATAACCCATAAAAACCATAAGCAAACGCAAGTGGTGTAGGAACACAAACCCATATCGACCCTCACAGGTGATAAACTGTTTGATTATCATTAATAAATCATGCCAACGTTGTTTAAGCATGGTCACGGGCATACCTCTATCATTGGAGGTGATTTTGCATGACTGGAAGAGCAGTGTCCATGGGACCTCCTCGACTTTGCAATTCTTGGACCATCGTTGTCCAGTGGCAGGCAAACCCGTAGCAAGACTGATAAACTGTTCATCAATTTCCAATTGTATATCGTCGACTTTGGCTCGATAGCCATCAAATTTCATGGCAAACTGTCGAACCACACAAAGGTTAAGTCCATCGAAACGTTCCACGAAGGTAAGCCACCCACTGTCTGCCAAATCTTGGCGGGCATTGTCAAACATCAACAGGGCCTGTTTGCCATTGGGTTCAAATCACACAACTGGTGCCATGGAGTTGAGTGCATGGTAAGGGAAGGGTTAGAACACACAGTAACAGAGCTATCCGAACCAACAGCAATGAATCAAGCCAAAAGGGGTAAGAATTAACGCAAGCATGTGAAGGTGGTGGAGTTATTCACCGCCATGCAAAACAATTATGGTCAAAGTACAACCGCCGATATAGTTGTTCAATTCATAATAGTGGATCATCCATTAAGTTAGGTGTACAACTAATCAAATGCAATGTGCATACCAATATGCACTAACACTATTCCATAGTGTTTAAACACCCAACATACAAATCAACACCCAAAATCAAATATGCGCTAATGTATTGATTCATAAGTTTAACCAAGGTGCCAAATAGTTGACAAGCCAAACAAATATAAAAGATTAACATAAGGATCCTATCATACACATAAAAATTTAATCAAAACCCTTATGCATTTCATAGAATCAAAGATTAGGCAAGTCATAAAATGAAAATCCAAATGCTCAATGTCTTACAAACTAAAAAAAATCAAGTCATATAATCAATCAAAGTATAAGAACTGATCAAAGGATATTGTCAATAGTGTAATGATCAATAAAAGGTAAGCGCAAATGACAAAAGAAATAACCACAGTTCAGATAATGATCAAAAAACAACTTCGAAAGGAGAAGTTTTCATGCTTACAGTCGTGAAAACTTAACGGAGACAAAGGTGTCAATGTCACAAGAAATGAAAATGTCGTCTATTTGAAAAATGCGACGAAAAATTTGTCGTTCGCAAGACATAGGTGTAGGCAGCTTATAGGATAGTGGAAAAAGGTGAATTGGCTACCAACACTAGGTTATCTGTAATTTGATTCAATTGTCTTGGAATATGTGTAAATGTAATGGAATCAAAATGTCGAGAAAAAAGCCTAACCTGCAGGTATTTGCGAAAGAGGCAAGGATCACGGACGCGGTACACATTTTTGAGCTGGAGAACGACTAGTTGGGAGTCGAGGAAGACGCTAAGGTGACGAATATGATGATGTTGGGAATTATCTAGGAGGCCAATGAAAGCAGTGTATTCAGCTTGGTTGTTGGTTGCTGACCCCAAACATATGCCACTCGAATGGAGCATTTCATGTGAGGGGGTGTAGAGAGCCCAAGCAACTGAAGCGAGATTTTGTGTCCAACGGTTGGTGCTGTTGGTGCAACCGATGTGGTAGGCTGGTGGAGGAAGCATCTATCAATAGCATAAAGGATAGTTTAGACATGAGGGGAGGAAAAAAAGATTAAAAATGCTAGAAAAGAAATAACCTAAAGTAGAATGACTACTTTTAAGCATAAAATTTCTTGAGATACAACCCGTTGATGGGTTCTTTGAGAGAGAGGCCTTCGGGAGAGGCCAAGATATATGTGCCTTTGGTGAGGCATTGTTGAATGATGTATGGGCCATGCCAGAGTGACTCGAATTTTCCATGGCCAAAGGTATCATGAGTGATATCGTAAGCCAGGACGAGGTCGCCTTCACGAAATGAGCGAGGGTTGACATGGCGATCAAAGGTAGCCTTGGATCATTTTTTAGCTGCGTCATTTTTCTGTAAGGAAGATTGACGATATTCATCCAAAGACTCCAAGTTCAGCAAGCGTTTCTCCATTGGAGCAGTGTCGGGTAATAGCTCAATGGCAGTGCGTAAGGTGGGAATTTCGCACTCGATGGGAAGAGTTTCCTCGACCCCATGGACTAAATGAAATGGTGTGAAATGAGTAGAAGTTTTCATAGCTGTTCAGTAAGCCCATAGCGCAAAAAATAACATATGATGCCAATTGGTTTTATATTTATTAACTGTGCACTGTAACATAGTTTTGAGGACTTTTTTAACTGCCTCGACCTGTCCGTTAGACTGAGGGTAATATGGTGAGGCAAACTCGTGAGAGAATCCTAACCGAGATGAGAGTTCGACGAAGATCTCATTCTCAAAGTGTTTCCCATGGTCAGAAATGAGTTGGAGGGGTACTCCAAAGTAGGATATGACGTGGTTAAAGAAAAAACGTGCTACAGTGTTAGCGGTGTTGTTGAAAGTGGGCATAGATTCTACCCATTTGGTGAAGTAATCAACGGTGACAATGATGTATTTGTGACCATTGCTAGAGGGGGGATTACAAGTCATAAAGTCGATGCCCCATTTGCAAAAAGGGTCGGCTATAATGACAGAGTGAAGAAGAGAGGGGGGAGCTCGGGCTTTGTTGGCATAAAGCTGACATTGCTCATATCATTTCATGGCATGAATGCAATCATGAAACAAGGTAGGCCAAAAGTAACCGCCTTGGATAATCTTTTGAGCAGTGTATATACCCAAAAGATGGCCCCCACATGCATCGTTGTGGCAGTCGTTTAAGACTCTATCAACCTCGTCAATAGTCAGGCATCGACGAAGAATGGTGTCGATGCCCCGCCGGTATAGGATGTCTCCGAGGAGAAGGTAGTGGGGGGCCTGATGGTGAATACGTCGACGATCATCTCATGAAAGGTGGTTATCAAAATTTTGAGTTCGGAGGTAGATGAGAAGGTCGTCGTACCCAATATCATTCGAAGTGATGTAAAAGAGATGTTCGTCAGGAAAGTCGATGTTGACGGGGGCACTGGTGGTGTTAGAGGGGAGGGTTGTGACAAGTTCGGTGAGAATGAGGGCCTTATTACTCTTAGGTGTTGAGAACTCGAGGTCATATTCCTAAAGGATAACGATCCATTGAGCGAATTTTCCATTAACTTGTCAATGGCTGAGCAAATATTGCATAGGGTTGGAATCTGTGATGACCTTTGTGGTACGAAGCAGAATGTAATGGCGCAGTTTCTAGATTGCGAGGACAACTACAAGAGAAAATTTCTCTTCGTGTTTATATTCCAAGGGTGGCCCTGAGAGGTTTTTACTAACATAATAAATGACATGTTCGCGATTGTCATCTCCGAGATGGACGAGGATGACGGCTACTGATACAGTTGATGCTGATACGTAGAGGATATAGTCGCGATTATAGTCAGGTGCACTAATTAAAGGGGCATTTGAAAGAACTGCTTTAAGATCATCAAATGACTATTGGGCATGGTCATCCTAGTGAAATGGTATGTCGTGGCATAGTAAATGAAGGAAACCATGTGTGCGTATGGCGTAATCTGGGACAAATCATCTAAGAAAGTTATCTTTTCCCTGTAGACTCTAAAGTTGTCGTAAATTCCGGGGAGGTGGAATTTTGGTGATAGCTTGGACTTTGAGGGGGTCCACGGTAATACCACTTTGGGAAACAATAAAACCGAGGAGGCACCCTACGGTGACACAGAACACACACTTGAGAGGATTCAAGAAGATGTTGTACTGACAACACCATTGAAAGATGATTCGTAAATCATTGAGATGTTGGGTGTGTTTCTTGGATCGAGCAGTGAGGTTGTCCAAGTAGGCGAGGATGATGTGGGCTAGATCATGAAAGATGTATGTCATAGTCCACTGGAAAGTTGCGCCGGCATTATTTAAGCCGAAAGGCATGACAGGATATGAAAAAGTACCCCACAGGGTAGTGAATGTAGTTTTATATTGATCGGTGGGGTGAATTTGAATTTGATTATAACCAGAGAATCCGTCCATAAAGGAGAGAGCCTCGTGGCCCGCACAGTCGTCGATAGTTTGATTGATGAAAGGCGTTGGAAAGTTGTCTTTGGGACATGCGTGATTGAGATCGTGAAAGTCTGTGAAAATGTGGATAGTGCCCTGTTTTTTGTTAACGGGTACAAGGTTGGAAACCCATGAGGTATAGGCAATGGGGTAAATGAAACTGACAGCGCATAACTTGTCAATTTTGTCTTTGATAGCCGCAACTTTAGATGGGTGTAGCGGTCGCTGTTTTTGGCGAACTGGTGTGATGTTGGGCCAGGTGTCGATGCGATGTTCGACAATAGAGGGATCGAGGCCAGGCATTTTCGTGTATGACCAGGTGAAAATATCCCTATATTCCTAGAAGAGGGATTTATATGCGGAGATTTCCTGGGGAGTGCAAGAAGCTCCAATGGTGATTTCTTCGACAATGCCATTTTTAATGGAAATGTCTATTTTCATGGTGGGGTAAATGTTGGCCATATTGCCTTCTTCAAAAGCATCATGGGCAGGAATGGGATTTTTGAACCAATCGATAGGCCCTGATGGGATAAAATCCTTGGTTTTGACTGCGCAAATGGGGTTTTGGTTAGGAGGCATGGAGGCTTCCTGTGGAGAGAAGAGTGTGCGATGGTGTAGCGCATCCCAGGGAGAGTCTGGGTGGTTTAACTCTTTGAGCATTTCTTTGTTGCATTGAAAGTAACAGGAATACTAGGGGTCGTGAGGAGTGATCTCGGTGACAGTGGTCATGTGGTTGCCCCTTGGTGAAAAAGCAGGGGAAACATTGTTAGGAGATGGTGAGGGTTCACTCGACATAAACCATTTATTGAAGTACTGAGGGGTACCTGTGGTGGTTGAGTGGAGAGTGTCCGTAGGGGAATGAGTAGGAGAGTTGGGGGGGGTTGGGGGATGAATCCTCAGATACATCATCTAAGAACCATGGAGGTGTTGGGAGTGCCTCAGGTTCGGGAGAAATGACATGAAGAGCCTCTAGTGACGAGGTAATGTCAATTATCGCCTCTGCGGGTCGGTGAAGCAGGGTCAATTAACGTTGCCTGTATTCAAGGATCATAGGACACTGGTATGTAAAATGAGCTAATGAATCATAGATAGAGAAAGGGAGGCTCATACGTTCATTGACATAAGTGGTGACATAACGAATGTCAGTGATATTTGTTGAGGAGGACGTAGTAGGACTGGGGTTGTTCTGGAAGTTCTGGCATATGATGGCTAATGTCTGCCAAAAGCGTGGCAGTGCTGGGAAATGCTGGGTATAATGGCCATACTTTGAGCATATAGCACAAGCATATTTGGTCCTCAACCCTTTACTACTGGAAGGGTGGGTGGTAGTGGCGGGACTAGTAGTAGTGGCAGGTGTTGGGGGAGTTTGATTGAGGGGGATCAAATTCCTTAATTCAGGTAGTGATGGATAGTTGTTGGTTTGGTGGCCCTCTTTATCACACAGTACGCAAGGTGGTGGGATGCGTGGAGGAAGTGGAGCGGTGGGCTCCTTCTTCTTTCTCCTGGCCCCAACTGTAGCAGCGGGTTTAGTGAGTGGGTGGGGGGCTGGGGGTAAGGATGGGAATCGTCATGGGGATTCCTTCCTGTGGGGGACGGGATGGTTGAGGGACCATCTCTGGTAGGTGTAAATACCACACTGGGATTGCTAACACCATATTAGGTAGTGTGAGCATTGTGGCTACCTGAAAAGCTTCGATACCTAGTGGAGGGTAAAAGAAGGGAATTTGAGTGAGGGGTTGGGGAACTGTCTCCCAAACTGGACTATGTCCTTGGGGAGAGGTGCAATCATGGACTGGTGGGGTCGACGAGTGTCTAGGAGGTTCTTGAGGGGGGGGTTCTACGACGAGTGGGACGTCAGGTATGATAGAAGCCTCTGTAGGAGGAAGGGTATCCTCTGTGTGAGTTCCGTTAGATGATATGACACACACTTGATTGTAAGGGTGTAGGAGTGGTGGTGCTCCATGATATGTTCCTAATAAGGATGGATCTTTAAAAATCTCAGGGCCCATCTCGACGAGTGTATATGTGTCATGGCTTGTGTGGATGAGAGGAAGAATGTTATCGATGTTGGCAGATGGATTAGGCTCATAATGTGAGACTTAGTCAATGGTAACGATCCTCCTATTGTGGGGAAACATCATTGTTTGAAAGACAGAAGATGACATGGCCTTCATAGTGTACATGTAGCTACGATCGAATATAATATTATAATCGAGTGGGGCATCGATAACTTCGATATTGATGAGAATAGTTTTGCCCCCGAGTTCGATGGGGACATTTTGGAAGAGCCCTTCAAGAGAGGATGGTCGTCCGTCATAAGCTCGTAATGTGATGGCAGAGGGTATGAGTTACGGGGAACCAAGTTTCTACCATACCATTTTGGACATAATGCATGTATATGCACCTTCATCGATAATACACCGATGAACTATGATGTTCCGTATTTTCACTGGTATTTGAAAAGCGATCAAGGCAGGAAGATGGGGTTCCCCATTGTCAATATCAAAGGTAATGAGTTGGGTATCTGTGGGGTCGACTGCCCCCAAAGTGGAAAGTAGTGATTTCCACTGAGTAGGACAAGTCTAAAGGACTTCCAAGACTGACATGGAAGCCGAGGATTGTGCTAAGTCATCTACCAAACTATAGTTATGAGCTGCCCTAGCCTGTGGGTTGTGGACATTCCTGCGCAATGGGATGCGAGGGATGCGAAGCAGTAGTTTGGCGGAAGGGTGAGGGATCACCAATAGGGGTCCCATCAGTGGAGGGTTTGTCTCTGGAGGGATGGGAGTAGACTCAGTGGGGGCATGATACTAACGATTACACATTTGCAGAAGGATTTCTTCCTCACTGGTGAGGAGAATTGTACAATCTGTTGGATTGTTGGGGTTGAGGTATTGTCCCCCCTAAGGTGGGGGATGTTGTGTGTCCTGCTGGGTATTTATCACACCTTGATGTCGAATAGGATTTTGCAGCACAGAGGGAGGGGGTTGTTGCACGTACTATTGTGGTACCTGCTGAGGGGAAGGTTGTGTAGGAGAATGGGGAAGACTACCAGAGTATTTCAACCATTTGAAATCAATGATCTGGGGGCAATGATGAGTGTAATGGATGAACTCACCACAAAGGGCACATGGGAAGATGGTTTTAACATTATTTATCCCTTGGAGTTTATTATTATTATTGCCCCCTTGGAGGGTTTGGTTCCCTTGGGCCTAGTTGCCCCCAGTGGGTTGGTGCTGTGGGGGTTGATTCCCACCTTGACCTGGGTTGTTGTTATTCTTGTTCTGTCCTTTATTCTTGGCACTGTTCGATGGATGGGTTGGATTGGATGTATTCAACTGTTCAAAATTTTGGTATTTTTGAATAGCAGAGGGTTGAACAAAATTCACCCCCGCATGAGGATGTGGGGGAGCCATGGATTGTGGAGGACCAGGAAATGGGAAGTACAGATTCTATGGTGGTAGTGATCCATAAGGTACATAGGAAGGCATAGTGCTTTCACTACTACTATAAGTTGATGTTGAGGGAGTACCATTGGTTGTTGGAATAGGTGGATGTGTAGGAGGTGCCGACGGTGGTCCACTGATAGGTGCGGGTATAGCAATAGGGTATGGCTATTGATAAGGGGGTGGGGGGTAATAAGAAGTGCCCCCATATGCCGGTGGGTATTGAGGTGTGTCATACATTGGTGGAGGTTGGGGTTGTGGACCGTGGTGTGTGGTGGCACCGATCAGTCCATCTGCTGAGTGAGACATCCCAGGTTTGTCTTGGACGAATGGCATAGGTTTTGGAAGATCGGGAAGTACAGTGTATAAGTACCCTGATTGTGCATAGATGACGTCATACTGTTGGGCCTTACTGATGGCTTCCTCTTCATATTGAGGGAAGTTGGAAGCTACATCCTTACCGAGGAGAGAGACAAGGGATCTAAGAAACCAGTCGAGACACTGTTGCTTGGTGGTTTCTTCTTTGCACAAACTACGTCGCCTACGCCACTCATGAATGTGGTCAACGATGTGTGTGGTTGAGGTTTGTTTGAAATTAGAAAGTAGTTCTAGACCATTGTCATGGCGGATGGGTAATTGGAAGAAGTTCAAGAATGCTTTGGCCAATGACTCAAAAGTTGCGTGGGACCCTAATTTTTCTTCGACATACCATTTAGCTGATGGGCCAATGAGTGTGCATTGAAATAATCGCAGTTTGATGGAATCATCCATAATGCTATTGGAGGAGCACCAAAGGTGAAAGGTCATGACATGGTTGGTAGGGTCATCGCCTTCCTTTCCTTCAAACTTTGGTATGTCTGAAGGTAGTTTGGTTGGCATTGCAAGCCATGTGGGATCATGCAATATAGGATCATTGGTGAGTTTGGTGAGATCTAGTATGTTGAGAGAGGCCAAATATGGCATCTCCAGTGGAGGGGGGGAGGATTAGCTCCGGACATAGTGTGTTTTGAACCTGACCCTTGAGGGGGGATAGGTGGGTTGGTGCTCCCTCCTTGAAAGGAAGTGGGTCCCCCGCTTCCATGTAAAGGAGAGCGAATGAACGGATGATCTTGGGAAGTTGACCCAAGTAATGTAGAACCAAGCAAAGTTGATGCTAAAATAGTAGCACTCACAAGAGTGTGTGAAGGAGGTGTCGATGAGTGGGCATGACCAAATACTCCCCCTAAGATAGGAGGGAGGTTTAGAAAGCATCGTGAATGACGTGGGTTCTGTGGTTCCCCTATGATGTCAGACTAGCTATGTGAATGTGTGCAAAAAGTGGTGAGAGTAATATAGAAATAAGAGCCTTTGCGTTGAGTGTTTACATAATATATATATCCAAATCAAACTGTAATCAGCTTTGCATCATACATAAAATGTTTTTGAAAAAGAAGCATATATATGGGTAAGTGGGTTTTGGCCACGTGGGGGAATCAAAAGAAAGAAAATGCTCGTGTCCTAGAAGACGTAACGTCCTTCCTCTCAAATAGCATTGGACCTTCCAATAGTACTCAACAGTGGGGTCTGAAGTCATTGGAAGAGAAACTAGTGAAGGATGAAATAATTGGGTTATAATGAGGGGTAAAGGGGGCATATCCTGAAAGAACTGGCGATATTTCTCAATAGCCACACAAAATCCAATCAAGGTGCAATTGCAGCCCACAATTGCCACCTGGGTAGATGTCCTAAAGTTGGTCACTAGATACCTCGGTCAAAGTGCGGCATTTAGATTTTTGGCCTAAGAAATGGGTCACGGGCTGGATCCCGTCCAAGAGGTGGGTGCCTCAAGGGGGAATGCACAGAACAACTAGACCTCGGCCTTCAACCCTTCATGGGTATCTCCCTGCCTTATGGTAATTGGAACACTTGACTTGGAGGATTTTCAGTTCCCTATTTGACAACCTCTATGTTTTGACAATGTGAGAACTAGATAACGGGGAGTTTTTTGGATGCGTATCCCCGAAATCCTACCTAGACTAAAAAATTTCTTTTGGCACCTCCTGTGGAGGAAAACTTAGTGAGTTTTTAGAAATATTTTAGATGTAGTTGTTTTTGGGAGGTTGGGGGTGCAAACCAACCTCGTTGATTAAAAATGGGAGTGGATAGTCTCGTAAAGAAAAGGGTGGGGTATTTTCGGAATCCCTTTGGAGGAAACTTACTTTGACCTCCACGTTTCAAGAAGAAGCTATGTGAGTGATAAGTGACTTTTGTGTGTGAGTGAAAGTATGCCAATTTTTAGTGAATTAGATGTCACCTTGCTACATGTGGACTTCGCTTGGTCCTTACAAGAGTTTGATTACCTAATTAACTAAGTGTCTTTGGTACAACCTTGCATAATTCAAAAGTCCCTAAGAAGCTAGCATGTGGACATGTGGGTCCGTTACTATCCCTTTAACTCCCTATTATGATGTAATCTAAGAAAATCTTTGAAACTATCCTAGATTGAACATGTGGGCATGTGTGGGCCTGTTACAAAACCTTTAAACTTCCCTAGTGTTTTGATCTAAGAAAGCAAAAATTCAAACACTATCCTATCTTTGTAACATGTGGGCATGTATGGGCCCATTACAATATTAAGATGTGTTTTAAAAAAGAAAACTAAGAGGAGTCCCAAGAAGGGATGTTGTTGTCTCCTAAAGGTTTTAACGTTCTTAAGGGAGATGAAATCGTTTCACAATCTTTTTCTGATTCTCAAGATCGCTTGGAGGAACAAGAGAAGAGCATACTAAGCGATTGTAATTCAAATTCTAGTCCTAATGCAAGTTAAATGTGATTAAAAATGATTTCCAACTTATCTTGTGAGTCAAAACAAGCCATCCATGTGGCAAAAAGCAAAGAAGAGAAATTGATTTTATCCTCCTAAGTGCCTATGTGTGTTTGACTAACCCATTTATATGATGAGGGGACTAAGTGTGGTGCAGTTTTAAAACATGCTTGACATCATTTTTAAGAAGGCCAATGGACTTCCCCACATCTCAACAACTTTACAATGTGAAATTTTGCACAGATGTGCGGGTCCCAGTGGAGACAGAGGTACACAGAGCGCATGTGTGCGAGTAGAGACAAGTTAAAAAGTGCACGTGCGCAGAAAAGAACCATGATTCAGGTGCATAGGTGCACGATGCACGTCTGTGGGCCTAAAAAATTGCGCATATAAGACATACGGCTGAGAATGAAAAATCCGGATAGATTTCTCTCAATTCAACTTGGAATTGGCAGGTTGGCAGGTCATCTTAGGCCGGTTAGTTCACCTGCAAGTTAAACAAACTAAAAGAAGAGAAAAATAAACCCAAATGAGGTAGGAAATTGATACCTTTCCCCAGTGGAGTCGCCAATCTGTTGCACCTCTTTCGTCACCTTGGTGAGCAGAACAGAGGTGCTTGCAAGCTTAGTTGGGTCTACTGAGCAGGACAGCTGTAGAGAAAAGAGTTAGGGAAAGAAAACAAAAACTACAATTAAGAATTAAACTAAGAGATGCAATAAAAATTAAATTCATGAGCATAGGGACATAGAAACAAAAATAACCAAAAGACCCATGTCACCAATGTTTGAGGCTGATCTATTGATGAAAACAAAGCACCAAGAAGAAAGGGGACTATGAGTCCCTTCTTCCTCCAAGGGAAGGCTCTTGGATCCTCACTAGCTAGCTCTTCTTACAACAAATAAAATGGAAAATGGTGATGAAAGAACTCTTTACAAATCCACTCAATGGTGAGGTGGATTGTCCAATGTAATGGTGCCAATATGCTTGTATCAAGGATGGATTCCTCAAAACAATAGAGGCAACCTAACATTACTTTGAATTCCTTGAGAAAATGAGGTGCATCCATGTCTTTTTATAGCATTCATTTGGGTTATTGTTTAACTTCTTTATAGTGTGAAAAGAGGCCAATTAGGGCATTATTAGGTCTTTGACCAGCCCACCAGTCAGATCCATCCCATATTTGAGGGTCAAATCAGCTCGGGAGCTGAACCATAAGTGGTTGGGAGGCCAACAACTTCCATAAATGTGACGTTTAGCAGGTGCGCGGATTTTTGTGCTAACAGTCACGCATCGTGCGCCTGTGCGCGATTTCTACGTTCCTGTTCCGCTCATGCGCGTGCGTGCCCAATGTCTGCAAAGAGCTCTTCAATTTTTCACTACTTTGTATAGTTTTTGACCTTTTTTGAATGTTGTGGTATTAATTCAGGTCCATGGATGACTTCATCACTATTTGACGATGTTGAGTTCTTGTAACCATGTGTAGACGAAATTCCAGTGATAACAGAGGGCATAAGCCTTATGACTCGTTACTGGTCGTATTTTTTAGGTGCTTGCACCCACCTATGTACTCTGATGTTTTTGATATTATATATGGATTTTTATGTCTTTTTATGTCTTATGGATTATATTTTCTTTAAAAATGTATTTACATGTGAATGTGTGTGTCTTTCTTATATGTGTGGATTCCAATCTAAAATTTGATTAGCTAGAGTATCTGTGACTTGATTTAATCTCTTAGGAACATGAAAATATGTAATATAATCAAAGCTTCATTCTAAGAGACGTACCCTCAGGAACCATCGGTGTAAAGTAGGATCATGAACATGGTAGACTCTATTTAACTGAGACACAACCAGCTAAGCATCTAAATAGACCTGGAGGTGAGAGATACCAAATGATAAAGCGTCATGAAGAAACTCAATAACTTCTTTGTATTTGATGACATTGTTTGTGGTGTCGCCTAAACATATACCTCTTGAAGATAATAACTGGCCTTGAGGTGTAAAAATTACCTAAGATGTGGAGGCAAGCCTCCGAGTGTGTCGGCTAGCGTCGTTTATGTATCCAATGAACACCTCTGATTCACTTGACATCTGCCACAATGGAAAAAGGTAACATCAAAAAATGACACATCCATAAAACCAAAAGAAACCAAAAAGTAATAGTACAAAGACTATACATATGCTACAAAAAGTTACCCAAGGTGACCTACCTAGGAGTAATACTTCTTGAGGTAGATCCCATTTCTAGGCTCTGCCAAAGAATTTCCCTCAAAATCTACCAGACGATAAGTACCCTTTTTTAGAACCTCTTTTACGATGAAAGGTCTGAACTACATGGGTTTGAACTTGCTTTCCCCCAGGGGGTCCTTATATTGGTCATAGACCAGGATAAGGTCGCCTTCCGAGAAAATCTGAGGACAAACGGACCGATCATACTGGCACTTGAATTTTTTCTTGTGAGCTTTGTTAGCTAAGGCTACATCACGATGTTGCTCATTGAGCTACTTGAGATATAATAAATGCCCTTCAAGAGGTGAAGTGTCTAGAAATAACTGTATTGCCAACTTTAAAGATGGGTTCTGGCATTCTATTGGAAAGACTGCTTCCAGCCCGTAAACAAGTTGAAAAGGTGATACATCGGTTGTAGTCTTAACAAAAATTTTGTAGGCCCATAATGTCGAGTGTAACATCAAATGCCAATTTGACTTGGCCGAATTGATCTTTCGTTGTAGGATGGTCTTAAGAGATTTATTGATAGCTTCCACCTAACCATTTGCTTGAGGGTAGTAGGGTGACGAGTCTTATTTCCGCAACCCAAGTTTTGATGTTAACTTGGTCATCATTTGGTTCCGAAAGTGACTGCCATGGTCAGTGACAATCTCTCTCGGGATGTCGAACCTTGCTATAATCTGGTTAAACAAAAAGAGAGTTGCAGTCTCCCCATCATCTTTAAACGTTGGCATATCTTCGACCCACTTTGCGAAGTAGTCAATGGATACAATGATATAAGGATGCCCCCTTGTTGAAGAAGGGTTGCATGTAGTGTAATCAATCCCCCACTTGGTGAAAGGACCAACTACGATGATAGGAAACATGGGAGAAGGATGTTCCCTCATATTCTGAGAGAAGATCTGACATGGGTGGCACTTCTTGACTGATGCCATATAATCTTTGATTAGTGCCAAACAAAAGTAACTGGCTCGTAAAATATTTTGGGTTGTTTCCAACCCAGAAAAATGACCACCACATGCTCCAATATGACAATTGTTAAGAACTATTTATGCTTCTTCATGAGTGAGGCACCGACGAAGGATGCACTCTACACCTCAATGATAGAGAGTGTCTTCGAGGATGAGATAGTTCTTGGCCTGATGATGTATATGGAGATGCTCATCACGAGAAGCAGAGGTGGGGCACTTCAAATTCTAGATATAGAAAAGTATATCTCCTTACCAGGGGTCCGAAGATGCTATCAAAAACATGTCTCCTTGAATAGGAGATTCTTCACACATAACATCACTTGACTCGACTGGAAGTTTCGAGATGAGTTCTGCAAAGACCAATGACTTTTTCAATTTTTCCGAAATGAAATCTAAGTCAAATTCCTAGAGGAAAACTATCCATCTACTGATATTTCCACCGATTACCCATCGTGTCAACACGTATTGAAATAGATTCACAACGGCAATGACGGTGGTCTTGCGAAACAAAACATAATGAAGGAATCATTGGACAACATGGACTACTGCCAGCACAAGTTTTTCGATATGAGAATAATTGAGTTATGGTCCAACCAGGCCTCGGCTAAGGTAATAAATCACATATTATAAGAGAAAATCATCCTCCTGAACTAATACCATGTTGATGGTTAACTCTGCAGTAGCCAAGTATAATAAGAAATCTTTGTTATAATTGGGTGGCCAAAGCAGAGGGGAAATTGTGAGGGCATGTTTCAATTCTTCGAAGGATCTTTGAGCAGTATCGTCTCAATGAAAAGGAACATCTTTCTTCAGTAAGCACATAAAGCCCTTTGTAATATCAACATAGTTTGCGATGAAACGCCGAAAAAAGTTCTCTTTTCCTTGTAGACTCTGAAGTTGAAGGATTGTACGTGGGGGAGGAAATAGAACTATTGCCTCAACCTTGAGAGGATCGAACATGATCCCCGTTGTTGAAACTATGAAACCTAAGAGATGATCCAGCGTCACGCAAAAAATGCATTTGTTTGGATTCAAACGAATCTGGAAGTAGCAACATCACTCAAAGATAAGTTGGAGGTGTGTGGGATGATCAGTTCTCTTATGAGAACATGATGCTAAATCATCTAAGTAGGCCTTGACGATATGTTTGAGATCATGGAAAGAAAAAGACATGGCCCGCTAAAAGGTAGCACCAACATTTTTCAAACCAAATGACATCTTACGATATGCGAATGTACCCCATGGACAAATGAATGATGTTTTGTGTTGGTCTTCGGGTTTGATTTGTATCTAATTATATCTCGAAAAACCATCCATGAAAGAAAAGGCCTTGCAACCTGTGCATTCATCAACTATCTGGTCAATAAATGGTGTGGGGAAATTATGTTTTGGACAGACCTTGTTCAAATCATGGAAGTTTGTACATACGCAAATCGTACCCTATTTTTTGATAACTGGCACGGGATTTGACACCCATTGGGTCAAATGGACAGGGTAGATAAAACTTGCCTTGAGTAGTTTTTTCACTTCAACCTTAATAGTTGTTGCTTTCTTAGGATTAACCGAATGAAGCTTATGCCGAACTAGCTTAGTGTCAGGATAAGTCGTGATTTCGTGTTCAACAATTTTTGGATGAATGCCTGGCATTTCCTCGTAAGACCAAGAGAAAACGTCAAAAAATTCCTTAAATAAATCTGTGTAGATTTGAATCTCTTCGAGGGAGCAGTCAGCTTTGACAAAAACATTCTTCATGACACCAGGGGTTCTAGATATGTTTATAGTTATAGTTTCGGTGATGGTTTCCATATTACCCTCAGAATAAACAACATGTGTAGCCAAAGGATTAATAGGACAAGACCTATCTCTAGTCATAGTCAAGGTGAATTCCCGTGCCTCAATTCTGCTTAACTCTGGGAGGAAGTAAGATCTGTGATGGAGATCATCCCAGGGTTTGTCCAGAATAGTCATTGCTTCTATGATTTCTTTGTCTGAGGGAAAGACTAAGTCTAAAGAATCTGTATCAATGAGGGAACCTTGAGCCCAAATAGGTTCTAGAATCAGATCTAACTCTTGTGTGGGAGTTGGATCGGAGTCGATGGAAGCTTGTTGGACTAAAGAGTATGCTACTTCTGTCAAAGACAAGGGATTGGACATACCATGGTGCCCTGTCTCTTCCATCATGGCCAATGGGGGAGGAAGAATCCACAGATCGTTGAAGTAAGTCATGCGAAATGATGAAACTTGGAAAACCTCAACCTTATGGTGGTCAGCTATGAACTGAACATCGCCTTGAGGAGGTGGGTAATCTAAAGTTCCCATCAAAGGTGGGCACAAACCAACCCCTATGTTGACGATGTCAGGTCGAGGGTTATCAATCATTGGGACCGCGGATGCCCCCAATGAAGGGTTAGGATAGGAGAAAGACAACTTATCAATGCTCAGAATCTGGCCCTTGTGTGGAAAAAACAAGACCCAAAAAATTGTAGTGACTATTCCTTGCATAGCATAGGTCCAAATCCTTCCTAACAAGAGATTGTAGTTGAGAGATGCGTCGACGAATTCAACCTCAACACACATATTTTTACCTCCTAAATGCACAGGAAAAGAGGGGATAATGCCATGTGGTCGGAACGAATGACCATCGAAAGAAGTAAGAAGAGTAGGTGATGGAGACAAAATGGGGCAGCCAATGACCTTCCAACATGCCAAAGACATTATGCATGTTGAGGTGCCCTCAATAACCATTGTGCAAAAAATGTTCCAAGTAAAAGTTTTTGTGGTGTAAGCCACAACTATCTGGAATGCTACATGGTATGGAATACGAGGTTTTAAGTCAGTCATATCAAGCATGATTGTACCCAAATTACAAGTCTTGGTGGATCCTAAAGTGGTTAACAAAGACTTTCTCTGGGAAGGGTAGATTTGGAAGACTTCCGAAGAAAAAATCACATAAGGGGTTTGAGACAAATCCTCCACCACATAGTAGTTCTGGGTGGCCCTTGCATTTGGGTTGTGAGAAGATTTCTTAAACGCACCTTTTGGGATTCGTGTCATGGTTTTTCCCAACGTCTTCTCGATCTGGAGAGGAAGAGATGGGGTTTCAACTTCTTTACCTTTCTCAGAGGTGCTTGGCTTCCTGTAATCATGTGCTATAGTCGATATATAGGAATCACCTTTCATCATATACACATTCATGGATGCAGGATTGTTCGAAGACGGAGGGGGTCCTTGACTACCCCCTTCTGTGCTTGTAGAGGCTTGAGTTAGATTTGGCTATGTTGAAAAGGGTTTGTTAACACAACAGGCTGTTGCTATGACAATAACTTTTGGGCCTCTGCAAGCCAAGGGAATTGGTGAGTTGGGTGGTCTTCCACACACAGATTACATGGATACCTCAACTTCCTTTTTTCGTTGTTTCCCCCACCAACATTATTAGTGGGTTTCTTATCCCCCTTACCCTTCTTATGTTGTTTTTTCTTTCCATCAAGCTGTTGGGTGGCCTTTGAATTTTTTGATTTCACACTGTGTATATCTGATGTTTGGGTAGGGGGAGCAGATGGAACAGTAGTGTGGTTGGTTGTTGTATGTTGGATAGACAATTGCTACAATTGTTTCATCATTTGTTCAATAGGATTTGTTTTTGTTGAATCAACAATACCATTGACATGTGTTCCAACTCTCTATTTGGTTTTATCAAGTATTGATTGTGGTGCATCTGTCAATATCTCGTATAGTAGACCATACAGAGAATAGATTAGCTCAAGCTATTGAGCTCTCATGATTGCATCTTCTTTGGAAAAAACTCTCAATGTTGCGATGTCTTTGGATAACTATGGGACCAAAGACTTAAGGAACCACTCTAGCAGGAATGTTGGTGGGACTGGCACCTTAATCAAACTCTTTCGGTGTCTCCACTCTCGAATGTGATCAGAGATATGGTCCGCTTTTGTCTATTTGAAATTCGCCAACAATTCTGTGCCAACATCATATCTCATAGGTAATTGGAAATGGTTTAGGAAATCCATTGCCAATTCACTGAAGGAAGAGTATCTTGAGCAATCGAGCTCAATGTACCATTTTGCAGCACTCCCAATGAGAGTACGTTGAGACAATCACAACTGTACGGAGTTGTCCTTCAACAAATTAGATGAGCACCAAAGGTGAAAAGTAGTCACAAGATCTCATGGATCTTCGTTAGGCTTGGATTTGAACTTTGGTATATCTGAAGGCAACTTCATCGGCATAGGAGGCCAACATGGATCATGACAAATAGGGTCATTCAACAACCTTGTTAAGTATAGAAAATGCAAGGTTGCCAGGAAATGTAGTTTGGGTTGTTGGTGATAACCATGGAAAAAGGGGCCTGGAGTTTGACTGGCACTAGGTTTCCAGGAAAAGTAGTTGTGTTGCTAGCCGAGGTTCTGGTAAAAACGATGGCCATGACCAGTGTACAGATTTTGCATTTGAGGAGACATTATTGGCTGATTCCAAAAATAGGACATAGATGGTTGGGCATGCATTACATTCAGAAGACTTTGGGAAGGGTTGTCACATGCCGATCCCATGGGCATAGGTACTTCACCTTTCCCGGGGTTCCATTGGTTGTGAAAAGAATTGAACCAGATCAACATTCTTGACAAGGAAACTGATCCCTGCCAAGAATTCCAAGGTCTTGATGTGGAAGAAGTTCCTGGGTTTTCCCCCTGTGTAGGAATAGTACCCTGCATAGGATTAGGTTGTCCATAACCAAGGTTTCCCCCAGTCGAGAAAGTAGCTGATGAGAAAGCATTGTTACCAAACACACTGAACAAATAAAATGGTGTCGAACCTACCAGCATATTATGAGAAGGGGATCCTTGACTCCCTGCTCCAAATGAACTATGGTGTGTGTTTGGCCCGGAGGATTGTTGGTGGGCAGCGCCTAGCGAAGGGGACGCAGGAAGTATATGACCTCCTCCGTAAGGGAAAGCGTTAAAATGATCTTAAGTTCCCCCCATGATTCCTTGCAGAGGAGCATTAGAGCTCCCTTCCCCCATACCTAAAGTCTGTAAAGTGGAGTGGGAGAGTACAAGGCTTGTACCTAAGCTAGGAATCTCATATGAGAACGGAGGGTCTGTCATAATCTGTGTGGAAGGAGCAGTGGCCGCCGCCAAAGATGGGATCAGACCACTGCTCGAGGTAGAGGCAGTCGAGACCATGGTGGTTCAGACTGCCAATGGTGGGTTAGGAGGTGTAACACCCCCTGTGGTGACAACTGTAGTGGGAATAGAAGAATTCCCAGAAGAAGTGGCAACATTTGTTTCCATTGCTATGTGTGACACTATCTAGTGCTCGTAAGGATAAATCTGTATGATGATGGGCACCGAAAGATTAGTGGTTGTGTTTTTAGGTGGACCAAGAGCTTCCGCTCCAAGGTCTGAAATAGTTGGTTCCTCCAGATGTTGGTTGGGCATAGTTTTCTGTGACTTGGTAGCTTCAAAAGACCCTTGTTGGTCTAGATTTTGCCTTAGCGATGGTGGGGGTGGATCTAGTGTAACTGGTGGCAGGCCAAGAAGCCTTCGTGACCAGCGGAGCTCATGATCCTCCACTGTGTGAGAATATCAAAGACACACTAGGTATTTCTATTCGTTCAAAAACAACACACACTAGAAAAAGTCCCTATGAGATAAAACAAGCAATGACTAAACTATTTGGAAGAACAATTACAACAACCAACACTAGAGAAACTTATTGATGCAAGTGAAACTCGAACACAGAAGCACCCTCCAGGTATACTCTACAAAGTGTGGCCTGATTTCTATCCTAGGTACCGCAGTCTACCCCCACAGTCATCTGTGTAAGTCCCTAAAATAATGGCAACTAGACTGCCAGCACGTGAACAGTCACCAGGCGGGTACAGTCGACAGTCGGGTGGACTGCAATGAGAAGAGTATCAAGCTTGAAACCTGTCAAGGGTATCAAAAGAAAGTGGTCTGGAAGACAATTGAGGACCTCGAACGGATTTGAGACCCATGAATCTCCGTGACAAATGCAATCAAAAGAATCCCAAAACAAGCCCTCTATATGCGTTCCCCACTACACTTGGTCTGGATTTGGAGGTGTTATCTTCGCTACCTTTCTGCACACGACCTCATGTTTAGCCCCTGTGGTAGAGGGGGGTCGCATATAACTTTCACAATACTGGACTTTTAACACTCCCTAACACAGACTCTTATGTAAGTTTTGTAGCCTTGAAGAGTTTCCTCTCCAACCTAAATCAAGGCTCTAGCCTAGACTAATTGATGGACCCTACAAACATAAAGTCTAGTTGATTTTAATTAATCATTATTTTTTTATGGCTTGTCTTAATTCAAAGGTTATGAAAGTGAAACTAATGATGTTTTGAGAGACGAAAGAAAAGATAAACAGAAAGATGGAAACAAAATCACTTCTTCTGGACACAATTCTTAATCAACTTTTCAATCTAAAGTTTTTTCTAAGATCTTTGAATAAAAAACTCAAAACAGGATTTCACTCGACTACGAGCTACTTATTTTCCTAAGTAAACAACCAAGAACTTATGAAAAAAAAAAAATTCCTGGTTATTAATGCAAACCAACACTTAACCAAACCAAGAAATAA
>ML780363.1:1186518-1248904 GCA_009831015.1 Picea engelmannii | reverse complement strand
TTTTTTTTTTTTTTTTTATAATTCTCTCAAAGAAAAAAGGAAAAATGATGACAACTAAAGACCAAGAAAACTTCTGGCCTAAGAGAAGATTGCAAAGAGTTACTGACAATAAAAAACAAACTAATGAAAGAAGACTCTCACACTTGTCTAAAAACCCTATGAAAGAAAACAAATTTTAGGAAAAAAATTTAATGAAAAAGAAATTTATTGCTGTGATCAGACCTAATTTGTTGACTGCTATGATAGAGACTAAGAACCCTAAGAGGTATAACTCTTGACAAGGAAAAGGATTATTGCCTCTTCTTAAACAAAAATTTTCTCAACAGGAACAGTGCTAACAGTTCAATAGCCATCGTGTGCAAGAAAACTTTGTAAGGTCAGAGCATGTGTACATGCATGCATACCTTATGCAGGTCGTATGTACCTCTGCAACTCTTCAAAAAATGAAAAGAAAATAAATCAAGCACTGGCAGAGACTACTGGTATTGAGAACCAGAATCTCTTGAAGACTCTGAAACTTACTTTGTTAGAAAAGAAAAACAATTCAAGGAAAATTTTATAGAACAAAACCAATCTGAGATGGTACCTAAGCTACTAACTGCAAAAACAAAGACCAGAATGAGTTTCAAAAAACCCCTGAGAAAGATCACTTCTGACAGGGAAGAGGATGATTGTTTCTTTAATAAAAAAAATCTGAACCAAGCCACGCTACTGTTACTTCAACAACTAGCATGTCCACGCAGGCTGTGTGAAGGTTGGGTGCATGCACATGCATGCAAGCCTTATGCAGGTCGTGTGTACCTCTGTGACTTCCTGTAAAAGAAAATGCAGCCAAGCAAAGTAAGCAGAAAGAACTGGTATGGAAGACCAAAATCCCTGCTAGCTCAAAATTTTGCAGAAACTCTAAAAACAAGTAATGAAACAATTTTTTTTAAAATACCCAAAAAGGACTCCCAGAAAACCCTAGAGATCCCCAGTACCCTAGATATCCCCAGTACAGTCGCCAATTCTATTGTGGGTGGGAATCACTCCTATAGACTTAGCATTTAAGGGCTCTAATCATGCATGCAGAAAATTACCATTTCAAAGGCTTCTACTATTTTCTATTCTCCCAACACAAAACCCCACATTCATGTAATACAAAGGTGTAAACAAGATTCAGTAACTATACCTTGATTCCTTCATTTGATTTCGATCCCTTTGATTTCACTCACTCTTTGGTTGCAATCCTCCTCCCAAAGCTAACCTGCATTCACACTTGAACAAACAAAAAGCTGCAAACATGCATTTCATATACTAATTGTTGGGTTAGTTGTGACAATATCATAAAATAAATATTCAGCTTGAACACATGATATGGTGGGACGGGAAGAGTATTCCTTTTCGTATTAATATTCACAAGAGTAAACTTACAATATGTGGTCAACACTGCTCCTCGAAACTAGTCCTGGGCTCCTCTTCAACTGTCCTCCAACTACTTTTATTTATACTTCTCTTTGCACAAGGATGGCTAAAGGTTGGGACAAGGGGAATGCTCAATTGGGTATAGTTTCTTTACTATGATTTTTGTTTTTTCAAATGGGACCCTTACCCCTTCTTTTATAGGCTATAAGGAACTAGGTATTTGGTCGAATGACCGGCCATGCATGGCCGAAAGGTTTAGAAGTTGTGTGTTCCATCAGTAACTTTCCTTTTTTCATTCTTTTGTAGGTACACGTGGGCTATAGTGAGGCAGATAGCGTGTACACTCATGCAGTAGTGGAGTAGGGTGTGTGGGCCTTTAAAAAGGGTGTTTTTAAGAAGAGTTGTTCAGTACTGGCTTGGCAAAGAAGGCATATGGGATGGCCTGATATCAGGTAATTATGTCTAGTGCAAATTAGAGTTATAACACTAGGCATTGATGCATCCATAGTTGTAGAGGGTCTATTGTTGTGACGCATCAACTACAAAACAATATACAATCAAATATCTATATAAATACACAAAATAAAAAATAAATATATAATGATGAAGAACATATAGAGGGTTAATATACTAACCTCCTCCATGAAGCTTTGTTGTCCACTGGGCTCTATAGGCCCATAACATGTCTTCCCGCAACTCGATCATATGTAATATACCAGATATAAAATGTATGCAGAACATAAGTAAAATTCTAGTAATGGCAGAATAACAACAATATAACTAGAACATTCACCACAATAACACTAAAATGATACATGAATAAAAACATAAATAACACTTTGAATCTGAAAGCAATTTTCATAAGCCTCTTCGAGGGGGAAACCTCCAGTTGAGAAGAGCTATATTACAATAATATCCAATCTAGGGTTCTCATACCCTTGAATCCTATTTATAATAAAAAGAAGCATATAGAGGAATATCCTTTTAGAAGCGAAAGCTTCTATTAGGTCTTCTTACATTCGCCTTATTCTATTTTATTGAAAGGCCTTATCAATATTGACCTATATTACATCCGAATATATTTTTCTACCTATGTGTGGGTTAGGACCTAACATGTCCGCCCCCTTAAAATCAACCTTGTCCTCAAGGCTTGAGATGATGAAATTGTTGCAGAATGGTAGCTGGTTCCCAAGTGGCGTCTCCTGGAGTTGTATCTTTCCACTGGACTAGCACTTCCTTTATGGTTATCTGACATAGGTGATGCTCACACTGGTCCAAAACTACTTCTGGCTGTAGCCAAATGGATCCTTCCTCAACTAACTTTGGAAGGTTGGTTTGAATTTGGCACTTAGCTCCAATCACCTTCTTTAAGAATGAAACATGAAGAACAGGATGTAGCCTCGAATGGCTGGGCAAAGCTAACTGATAGGTGACTTGTCCCACAAGCTTGAGCATGGTATAAGGACCATAAAATTTGGGTGCTAGCTTCTGACAATGCTCAACCTTGAGGGAATTTTTCTTGTAAGGTTGTATTCGAAGAAACACCTGATCCCCTTCTACAAATTGACATTCAGAGCGGCCTTTATCTACTTGTTGCTTCATGTGATTCTGGGCCATGACCAAATTCTCTTTGAGGGTACGGAGAATAGCCTCTCGATCTATAAGTGTTAGGCCAACCGCCTGGACCTTTGAGGCACCTGGTGAGTATGAGAGAATTGAAGGTGGCTTCTATCCATATACCGCTTCAAAAGGAGTCATGCGTGTAGTTGTATGGTATGAAGTGTTGTACCACCATTCAACTAGGGGTAACCATTGAACCCACTGATTTTTCTTTTCCGAGGAAAAAAACCTCAAATATGTTTCCAAACACTTGTTGACAACTTCCGTTTGGCCATCAGTCTGGGGATGATAAGTTGTGTTGAGATGTAATTTGGTGCATTGTATCTTGAACAGTTCTTACCAAAAATTGCTTGTGAAAGTTGGGTCGCGATCAGAAACAATAGAGTGCGGCATGCCATGAAGCTTGAAGACCTGATCCATGAATATTTGAGCCACCGTGGATACCGTAAATGGGTGTTAAAGGGCGCAGAAATGAGAATACTTGGAAAGGAGATCAACAACCACCATGATGATGGATTTATTTCCTAATTTGGGTAAGCTAGTAATAAAATCCATAGAGATATCCTTCGAAATAGCAGGTTGAATTGGGAGCAGTTGTAGTGTGCCCGACAATTTGACTGTTTCTCCCTTGTTTCATTGACACACATCACATTCAACTACAAAATTATGAATGTCTTGTTTCATACCATCTCAGAAAAAGGGACGTTTTACCTAGTCATAGGTTTTGGTGAACCCGGAGTGCCCTACTATGGGTGTAGCATGAAGCTCAGAAAGTACTGTGGATTTAAGCTTTGATTGTTTACTTAAATACAAATGACCTTTGTATCAAAGTTCCTCATGGAGCCAAGAGTACCCTGGGGAAGCTGGAGCATTGGACTGCAATTGGTGGATCAACTACAAACTTTTGGGATCTTTTAGCCATTCTTGGCGAACGGCTTGGAGCCAATATGGTACAATGAATTAAAGAGAAAAAAGGGATCCTTCATATTCATATTTTTGGTAAAGTGCATCTGCAACCACATTTTATTTTCCTTTCTTATAAATGATCTCATGATCATATCCAAAGAGTTTAGTCACCCATTTTTGTTGTTTTGGGGAGGAAATGTGTTGTTCTAGAAAATACTTGAGGCTTTGATGGTCTTTCTTAATTTTGAAACGTTCCCCCAATAGTTAAGGATGCCACAGATCCAGGACATGCAGAATAACCAACATTTCCTTTTCATAGATGAATTTTCCTAGATTTCTTTCAGATAGTTGCTTGTTGGTAAAGGCCAAAGGTCGACCCTCTTGCATAATGAAAACACTAATTTCTTTCCCTGAGGCATCACATTCCAATACAAACGTATTTGTGAAATCAGGAAGGGTGAGGACTGGAGTGGTGCACATGGCCCTCTTGAAGGTTTGAAAGCTTGAGCAGCGGCCAAAGACCAAGTGAAAGATTTCTTTTTGAGGAGAGCAGTGAGAGGTGTTGCAATCTTCCTATAATTCTTAACAAACTTGCGATAATACCCTGTTAAGACTAGAAATCCACGCAATCTCTTAAGAGTATTTGGGTGAGGCCATTATTGCATGGCTTCAATCCTTTTAGGATCCACCTTGATGCCATATATTCCAACCAGATGACCCAAGTATTCTACTTCTGAGGTACCAAAAGCACATTTAGATTGTTTCAAGAAAATTTGGTGTTGAGAGAATAGATGGGAACTTGATCCACATGAGAAAGATGGTCTGTCTAGGTTTTTCTATAGATGATGATATCATCAAAGAAAATTAAGACAAAATGGCAGAGAAAAGGATGGAAGACATGATTCATGAGGCATTGGAAGGTGGAGGGAGAATTACACAAGAAAAAGGGCATGACCAAAAAATCATAGTGGCCCTCATAAGTTCTAAGGGAAGTCTTGGGAATGTCTGCCTCTTTCATACACATCTGGTGGTATCCTGAATGAAGATCCAGTTTAGTGAAGAATTGGGTGCAACTCAATTCTTCCATGAGGTCATCAATGATAGGAATGGGAAATTTGTCTTTGATGGTAAGTTTGTTGAGGGCACGGAAGTCAGGACACATTCTCCAAGAACCTTATTTATTCAGGACCATGACCACAGGAGATGAGTAGGGGCTCATACTAGGGCAGATAATGCCTACATTAAGGAGTTCCTAGACCATTTTCACAATTTCATTTTTTGGGGAAAAGTGGTGACGATACGGACGAATCTTGGGAGGAAGGCTTCCAGGTACAAGGGGAATGGAATGATCATGAACACCATGGGAAGGAGGAAAGTCTTGGGGAGTGGAAAAGACCAATTGATGTTTAGAAAGGATGGCTTGGAGGTCTTGCAGTACCGAGGGTGTCTATGTTGCTTGTATGGCATGGAGTTGGGCGATAACACCTGAATGACCCTTTTTGAGCAACTTTTCCATCCAATGGAACTAATGATCTTAGGTGAACCAGTGGTGATGCCTTGGAACTTATATCGGTGGCCCTCTTGGTTGAATTGCATGGTTAATTCCTTAAAATCCATGAGAATGGGACCCAAAGTCCTTAGCCAGTCTGCACCCAACTCAATGTCACAACCTCCCATGTCGATAGAAAACATATGAGATTTCAAGTGGTAGTCACCAATTTGGAGATGCACATTTTCACAATGCCCTCCACATTTCATGGAACCACAATTGGCAATCATGATTTGGAAATTATTGACAGCATGGCTGTAGCAATGAGTTTCTTGGGCAATGCGGCGATGGATAAAATTATGGCTTCTTCCACTATCAACCAGAATGATGACCTTCTGGTGCTTGATGTAACCGATTATATTGAGGGTTTAGGGAGCGTGGAATCCCATGAGAGAATTGAGGGAAATGACTGGTTCTACTTCGGGAGGGTTTGAGGGAGGGGTTATGTCAGTTGATTTTGGTGACTCAAACACAGAGGGGGTTTCTTCATCTTCTTCTGAAATATCCTCGGATATGGCCATAAAAAGATTTTTTTCTTTACACTTGTGGCCCGGGAAATATTTTTCATCATAGTTATAACAAAGGCCTTTCAGTTGGTGTTCAACCATTTCATCCTTGGTCAAATTTTGGATCTTTAGTGGAGAAGAGGGAGTAATGGGTTTTACTGGTTTAGGGAGAGGGATAAAGGAGGGTTTTTTGTTTTGAGAAGATACAACCTATTGTGCCTCTTTATCTCTTTTGGTAGCCTCCACCCAACTCTCAGGCTGAGCCATGAGGACATGGGCATGAGTTTCATCCTTGAGGCTGCTGATAAAACACTCTTTGAAAAAGACATCAAACATGCCCTCTGTTCTAAAAGCCAGGCACTCAAAGGTAGTTATAAAGTCTTCCACTGTTCCTAATTGTTTCATATTTTTCAAATGGCCCAAATGGTTGGTGTCAGTGTCAAAGTGTTCATAAATCTCTACCACAAAGTGTGTCCAAGCAATACACCCTTGACGAAAAGTTTTTCTCGATTGCCACCATTGCTAACGTTCTTGATCTAGATGGAGAAAAACATATCGGAGTTTGTCCAAGTCATATGTAATGCTGTATAAAGAGAAGTAATGTTCCATTTGGGTTACCCAACTAGTGGGGTCCGAGCCATCAAATTTCTTCACATCCACCCGCGAAAGGCGTAGGTCACGTTGAAAGTGATGGTTCTACAAGATATGTGAATGAGAGGAATGGTCACCTTTAGTATGTGGAGGTGAGGAAGAGGAAAGGTTATCTGTAGGGATATGCAGTTTGGTGTAGAGTGACGAAAATACTGATTCAAGCTGGGTGGTGAGGTCTTGTTTGATTTCCCTCATTGAGGACTGCATGGTTGTATTGATGGCGACAACATTGGCACTGAGTTGTTTCACTTCTTGTTGGGTCTCAATGAGACTAGATTTCAAGGTGTTGAAGTGAGCTTCCAAGTCTTGTCTATGAGTATGGGCCATGAGGATTGGGAAACTGAAAAGGGGTGGGCGGGGTAAAAAACAATTTCCAAAAAAATGATATGGATGAATGTGATAAGGGAGAAGAGATTAATCTAATGGAATAGGCCTCAAATAACGGTGAAACAATTTCCAGACTCCGATCTAAAGAACATTGCAGAGAGGAAATGCCCAAATGCTTAACCAGAAACAAATGTGTATTTACTTGGCAACCCAAACATAGTTGCGTTACAATAGATCTTGTCTATTTTAATTTGTTTATGTTTCTGTCCCCAAGGGTTAGGTATTCAAGGGTTATAAAGACAAGGATTTTCCCTGTGCTATAGCTCTCTGATATACATGTGGGGTCCAACAGTAGTACTCAACCCAATATCTTAGGGCACTAACTAAGCAGGATAGCTTGTACCCTTAGCTATACTACCCGACTACCTAGGTACTAGAGAGTATTTTCCCGAGTGTTGTTCTCTATGACACTATAGCAGTTAGGTGGCCGATCGGTTTATCTAAAGAGGGCTTCAGGTAATCTAGGCCAATCCATACACAGGTGTTGTCTGGTGCACTATCACTCAAAGGGGTACCAACAGGGGTTACAAGGGTGGCCAACAGATGTGCGCTTAAGTACCACCTGTATTTCCTACATGTATGAATCCCTCAACCATGGGTTTATGTGCACGTAATAATAGATCTGTGTGGCCTAAAGATGCCAGAATATGTCTCTACCCTGAAAAAAAATTTAACCCATACTTTCTGCTGAGGAAAGTTCTCTAATACCACTTGTAATATACCATATATAAAATGTATGCAGAATAGAAGTAAAATGCTAGTAATGGCAGAATAACAACAATATAACAATAACATTCACCACAATAACACTGAAATCATACAAGAATAATAATAGAAATAACACTTTGAATCTGAAAGAAATGTTCACATGCCTCTTTGAGGGGGCAACCTCCAATTGAGAAGAGCTCTATTACAATAATATCCAAGCTAGGTTTCTCATACCCTCGAATCCTATTTATACTAAAAAGAAGCATCTAGAGGAAGATCCTTCTAAAAGTGGAAGCTTCCATTAGGTATTTTTACATCCACCTTATTCTATTTTATTGAAAGGCCTTATTAATATTGACCTTTATTACATCCAAATATATTGCTTTACCTATGTGCAGGCTAGGATCCTAACATCATATGTGAGGTTCACATGGATGAAAAATATGTCCATGTACCCTCTCCTCATTGTACTCTCATGTGCATGTTGACGCTCCAGCCCCTCTTTCGATTTCACTAGCAGGAACCTCCTACCGAGATAGTGAAACAAATATACTATGTCGCACTAGGCTACGAGTCAATGATGAGATGGTTAGTTGTACCTATTGCAAGTTCTCTACAATAAGAGGATTTTAGGTAGAGGGTTCAAGCATTCACCTATGGGGATGGGGACCTAACACAGGGTCTCTCCTGGCATGATCTCGGTCATGTGAAGACCCTTGACCCACCCCATGGAAGTCACCAATGTTAAAGTAGTTTACATTCTTACCCATAATAAACTCAGCCCATAATTTCCTCAGAAAATATAAGGGAATATCCCTGTTATTGCAGGGAGGTTTATCAAAAACCATACACTACCTATCCATCTAGTTTTGACTAATCTGGGGATGGATGCACTAGTCAATGGAGATGTGTTTCCTGGTCAAATTTAGATCTTGTCCATTTCTAGGATCCCTAAAAATAAACAATATTTTTTGTTTTGAAATGCCCAGTTCTTTGACTTGGTTTCTGTCCAAACCAGTGCTATAATACTTGCACATTCTTTCCTATAATCATAAATAGAGGTCAATTTCCCTCGGGAACTTGCAATGGACTACACAATGATGTCCAAATAAGTGGCTAAGGAGACTCTTCTCGGCTCTCTAGTCTCCCTTAATTGTTCCTGAAGGGTTCGTAATATAACCAACCCCTCATCAATTTCAGTGTTTACATTGTTTGGTGGTGGTGGGTTGGGGTTTTGAACTTGTTGGTTTTCTTCAAACCATTTTAAATTGTCTTGGGGTTCCATTGTATTTTATATGCTGCAATATAATGGCATGTAAATTAGGGTCCTTTTTTATTTAAAATACAAAATTACAATTTTTTTTAATTTAGATTATTGGGAGAAAAATACTAAAATGAATTAAAATTAAGAAAGATGTAACATACCTGGACACGATGGCAATATCCTCCCTTTATTCTTCCTCTCTATCTCCACTATATTTCTCGAATGAGAGAAACATGCGTGCAATTTGTGCACAATGGGCACAAATCGCGCTCGGGCCCTTTAAATAATTTTATCAGTAAGAAAGCGCAAGCGTTCTTAAGACCGTGAACAAATTCTTAAGAACACACATGCATTCCTTCCACTAAACCTACGTGGAAGTCCATGTGGAGGTTCGACCACATCCAAACCTATAGGTATAGGAACACATATGTGTTCCTAAGAACGCATACACATTCCTGTGAGTGTGCTTTCTTACTCATGCCCTTTCCACTTTTTCATCCATAAACTTCTTGCACTCACCCTTAGAGCAGTGAGGTATGTCTCCCCCACATCGATTTTCGCGGTTAGGTAGATGGTGAGTATTGGTTTTTTCAATTGAAATTGGCAAGGGGTTTTTCTTAGTGCTTGAAATCAAAAGAGCTAGAAAAATTGTTGTCGTCTAACTCTTTGTCTCCCAAGGCTCAATGCAGCCATGTGGTAAATATATTCCAAATGGAAGGGAATGAACAAAATAATATGGATGTAGTAGTAGAAGGGAGTATATCCATAAAGAGGGGTTGACTTGAAGCCCACATAATTCTTCCTGAAAATTTGGAACTTCAAAGAATGAACAAAGCTAAAAAGGAAACTATGGAGGAAGCGGATCATTACGATTAGAGGTTTTATACAATTTTCAAAGATAAATTCGAGGAAATTGAGAAAAATAATAAGGTAAAAGAGAAGAAATAATACAATCAAGGAAGTAGATGAAGAGTTGGATTACCTCTCATAACATCACATCTCTTTTTTATTGATCCATTTTCTCAGTTGAGAAAGGATATGCTCACTAATGTGAATGAACCATTCATAACCTAAGATAAGAGAATAGATCATGGACCTTGAAAGTGGTATCAAACCATCATATAATCATTCTAAAGTGGATTTTTCACCTTGTTGAAGGTGAATCCCCCTACGGACAAGTGGATTCCCTCTTGGTCTCTAGACTCCTAAGGCCAAGACAAAAAATGTTTAACATGGACACTGACTTCCTTTTAGATCTAATCAAGCTAATGAATGAAAGAGAAGGAGAAATATATGTACCTTATGAAACGACATTTGTCCTTGCAAAGTCTAGGTCGAGCTTCAATCTTGAGCTCCTTAATAGGTCCTGCAAAACAACAAAGGTACAAAATACTTCATACTGTACTGAGATTAGCTCAAACATAGATCCATCTATTGTGGACAAAACTTATATGGAACAAGTACAAGTTTGAAAGAAACATGCCAAGCATTGATTGTATTAATGAGAACAAGTAAAAGTACTTATAATCCTTTGAATGAAGGAGCAACAACTTCTTCCAGTTCTTCTTTTCCAACCCCTTTTCTCAATCAATCTCCACTGATTTCTTTGATGACATCTCACTCATGAGATCATAAGTTTGATGTAATTCTCAATTGTCATTAATACCACTTATAGGATCTTAAGTTTGGTATCAATCTCAATTCTACATTGTGCCTTTCACCATCAGAAGGCCTCCTTATATAAACTTGGAGGGGTCCAACCACTTGAGATATCTTTGGGATGAGTTGAGGATTCCTCTCCTTCAGTTGAGGATCTCCCCTAAGATCATGCCTTGACCATCAATTCGAATCCAACTACCTTCAGGATTTGAGGGATTCTTCCCTAATTCGCCTCAACAAACCTAGAATTTTCTCAAAAGAGGGTAGAGCTCCCCCAAAGGGGTGCACAGGGTGCTCAAACACTTCCCAGAGAGGTTCAGGGTGCACCAACACTCCCTAACAGTGCTTAGGGGAGCGCTCCTCTACAAAAATCAAATTTTAAGTGATTTTCTCAATGAAAAAGGTCTTGTACTTCTTGCCAAGTGTTTTTCCTTCTTCCAAACCATCCTTTGAGGTGTCTTAAGTGTATTCATGATGTATTTATGGGCATGACATAGGAAATATGGAAGCATAATGTTTTTGACACTTGCAACACTTATAGTCAAGATGCGACACTTGCGGACAAGATGCACACTCGTAATGATGACACTTGTGACACTATCGAAGTGAGTAATTTTTAGGTGTAACAGATTTCCCCCCAAAGTATGAAGTTAGAAGATGATGATGATTGAAGTACTTTGTAGACTTTTTTTGAGTAAGGGTATGGACGTAGAGAGACTGGAAAAATCTGCACACAACCATCAAACAAATATTATGACATGTTTCAAAACCCAAGGCAGGCATACCTATGCTTGAGTGATAAAGACTTTTTAGGTATGGCCGCCATAAAATACACTGCGGATCCATAATTATATTGACAAAATGGTATAGCCACTATAGATACAATGTGGATCTATACTCCTATGACCTGAACTTATTGTAGCCACGAAGAATACATAGTGGATCTACAAGATGACAAGACATAGCCATGACCAATACAAAGTGGATCTATGTAACAATATATGTTTCATAGCTCAAAAGAACTCCTTTGCAACCTGGGAAAAGTACATACAAGAGTGATGAATAAACCTAGGGTCTTCTTACCGATCCCGATGTAGTATGAATATAACCACATGAATAGATGTCCTAATGTCGAACATGGCATAAACCACTTTATTACCAGTCAATGATGTAAACCGTTAACAAGCGTGAGGGAGATCACCATTGATGTCAATGATTCCCAAGGTACTCTAGTAAATTCCAACGAATGTTAATAGATGAGCTGAAGTCAAACATCTGTGGAATCATCCAATCAGAGGTCAATGATGTAAACCCACTATCATACATGAGGATGCCTGACATTGAGGCATGTGGGTCCCAAGGTACTAACTAGTTTCTAAGTCTAGTTCTTGGATAATGTGTTGAAGTCAGCAGGAATAGACTCGTCGAAGGAGGGCCTTGATGTATCCCCCATCAAGGACACAAAATTGAAACAGAGATGTAATTGGTAGATCAAATGAACATGGACTGACACAGGTAATGAAACAAGATATTTGTGATGGCTGACTCTCGAGGCAGATACTTCCCTTGAACAATGAGGCACATCAGCAGAAACATGACATGGACCAAAAATTAATAATGCAGTGGATGCTGTGACTTTCTTCAGGTGACCCAAAGGAGTAAAATAAAATCAAAGGATTGGCTCAGTGAAGAGGTTCAACATATTAAAATGTGTGCAAAGACAAAGTGTCATGTTCAAGGGAGACCATAAAAGTTACTGGTAGTGTTCTCAAAAACTACTTGGCTTGCTTCTTTCAATTTTTCCCCCATCCAGATAGACGAGTACATCTTTTTAATTTAACAAGCTCGAGGAGGGTAACACATGCTTGATATGACTCACCTTTGCTAAGTCCCTCTTCCTTTATTTAATGAACTGGAAGAAGTAAGGGTTCGATCCCATATGAGCCCTTCAATGTATGATCATTTAACAAGTCTAGAGAAGGTAAAATCGATGGTTTTTCATATTTAGAGAATCTGGAAACAACTTAAAGAGAACTCCAATGTTGTCCTTTTTCGTAACTTTAGTCTTACAAGGCCGAAAAAGAGATAAATTATCACTCAAAAGACACCCTTTCAAACCTTTTAACGAGTGGGAAAGGAAGCAAGATCACTCGACAATATTTTCATGTTTAGAGAGTCTGAAAAGAGATCAAATATGACTCCAAAGGGTTCCTTTTTCATATATCCATGCGAGTCCGAAAAATTGATAAAAGTCTAATCGATTACATTCTCATTTTTTTTTTCTGAGCATGAGAAAGAACAACTAAGTTCGGTATTCCCCCTAGCTTGAAAGCTAGTGGCTTAACTCTAGAATGATCATCAAAGGCTGGAAACATACCCTCCAAGCTTCAATTCATTCACCAACTGTGAGGTTGTTACCAATTTCTCTACTAGACGGAGAAAAAGGATAAGAGTGGATGAAAAGAAGGTTCAAGAGAGGTGACTGTTTCATTTTTTAATGAGCTTGACACAGAGAAAGAACTATGCTCAAGTTTCCAGATTCAATCCCTATATTGTTGTTTCATTTTTTAATGAGCTTGCTACAGGAAACAAAACTATGCTCAAAGCTTTTGTTTCATTTTTTAACGATCTTTCCATAGAAGAGATAAATTATTCTCGTGACCTCTGTTTCATTTTTTAACAAAATTTCCACAAAGAAGAGAAACTGTGCTCATGACCTTTGTTTCATTTTTTAAGGAGCTTACCACAAAGAAGCGAAACTATGCTCATGGACTCTTCTTGATCATGACTTCCAAGAGAATAACGCTCTAGAAGGGTACCATGTCAAGGGACAAAACCAGGGATGATTTTAAGGATGGAAATTTATTTTAAAATGTATAAACCTTGGTGAATATTACTAATCCTTCATATTCCAACTATAAATGATTGGTGATATTTTTGTAAAAATATTCAAATTTCTAAGGATTTTATATAGTTTTTATAAAATTTTGGCAATTTTTAAGGTAAAATAATTTTATCCTATAGAATTTGGGTGAATCATTTTTAAAATAACGAATCTTGTTTTTGGAAAAACCATGGAAAATTAACCCATGAGCGAAATTTAGCCCCTAAGCTCATCCCTGGACAAAACTCAGTCATGGCTTCCAAGAGATCTTCACTGGATGGAAGAAAATCTCTCTAGAAGGAACACATGTCGAGGGTTGCAATAGGGGTAAGGAGATCGGGATCCAATAGCCCTACCGAAGAGAACACCATGTCAACTACCAGATCCAAATCATTGAAAGTTGAAGTCATGGGAGATACCGCCACATAATTAACATGCGATGGGGGCGATACTGTCATCATATAAGAACCATTCAGGGAGGTACTCTAGTCAGGACCAATGAATGAAAGTTGATTAATAGTCACATTTCTTCCATTGTGAGAGAAATATATCACATGAAAAAGAGTGGACACAATAGCTTTCATGGAATAGACATAATCCCGCCCAAGGAGTAAAGAGAAATACAAGGGGTATTGGACTACCATGACATCAATAAAGACAGTTTTCCCTCCCAAAGTTACCATAAACTGAGGAAGGTTCCCTAAAGGTTGACTAGTTCTTCTGTTAAAAGATAATAGATTCTGCGTAATCAACGCAAGCTGAGGACAACCCAAAGAATGACAAGCAACAGAGGACAAAATACTAATGGACACACCTTCATCTATCAATGTTTGAGTAATGTCTCGACCACAAACCTGTACTATAATATGGAAACGAATGTGAGAGGGAAGACGCGGTCCAGTTAGCACACCCCAATAAAAAAGGATGGCCTCATTACTTGGAGGGGGTTTCGTGAGAGAATGAGGAATTCCCCCCAACATGGTAGATTTTGTATCAACGAGAAAAATGTGGGCAGTATCGGGTTTACTCACTAGAGGGAGAGTAGGATCGACCATTGATGGGATCAAATCGACCATGCATGCACTCTTCAGAGAAAGAGTGAGATTGACCGATGATGTAACCAAATCAATCACTTTGGCACTCTTCGGATGAAGGGTGGGACTGACTGAGGAAGAGATTGTATCAGCCACTTTGGCACTCGTCAAAAGAGGAGTGGGATCGATCGATGATAGAACTAGATCGACCACTTGGGTTTCATTCTCTAAAGGGAGAATGGGGTCGACGGGTGGAAATAGATCGACTGCTTTGGTGTCACTCTCTAATGGGAGAGTGGGATTGGTCGAGGACAGAACCATATTGACCACTTTAACACTCTTTAGATGAAGGGTGGGACTGACCGATGATGAAACTAGATTAGTCACTTGGGTTTCACTCTGTAGATGAAGAGTGGGGTTGACCGATGACGGAATTGGATCAACTACTTGGGTTTGTGGTTCAATCGAGGAGGAAACTATATTGACCACCTGTTCAACCAGACTGACCGGGGATGGAACCAGATTGACTAGTCCATCAACTAACGATGGGTTGGGGGAAAGATTATGATAACCTTTTGGAAGTTGATGTTTTTCCAAAAGAGAAGAAGCCTCGTCCATGCAAGGAAAAAGGTGAGAATAATGATCACCTTTGCATAACATGCAAGGGAATTTGATAATTGTCTTCTTATTACCAACTTGAACATTACTAGTTGATGGGGTATCAATGCCATGACGAGAAGAGGCCGATGAAGTGGAGAACCAAATTTATAAGACCCTGAGAATACCAGGGAAATACCTCAAAAAATGGTCACCCTTACAAAGACTGCAAGGGAATTTGGGTTTCAGATTCTTCATTTTAATCTTGTTGACCTCATCAACACTCCTAGTACTATTAAAAGTAATTGGTTTCTTGGATCCAACATTTGATGTTGTTGGGGCCTTGGTCCTTTTCGGGCTCTTCTTCTTCTTCTCTTTCTGTTTCTTCTTCTTCTGATTAACCTGGCTACTTGCTTTAGAGCTTTCACTAGGCGAAGAAGGAGAAGTGGAAAGAGACTTAATGGATGAAGAAGACAAAAATTTGACATGAGGTTGATGTGTGGGTGGTTTACTAACATATAAATTATTAGGTGCAGTTGAAACATTGGGAGGATTCGAGATCACCGGGGTGGGGAACAAACAAACCGGTAATCCGATGGTGGGTCCCGGAAGACTCAGTGTGGCAATGTATGGAGGACCAAAGTTTCCAAAAGAAGGAAAGGTATAAGGTTCCCTAGGAGAAGGGGTTCCTCCATTGGTACTCTCAGGATTTGATGCCATTAACACTGACTCGACCTAAGGTGCACTAAGTAACAAAACCAACACACGCTATGAATTTGAGAAGCAAACAATCAAACAAAACTTTCCCACAATGAAGCCACTAGTTGGTGATGAAATCCAATGTCGCAAGATCAAAATAGGAAGGGGCAGGGATAGAGTGGGTGGATCAGTTACATTGGCGACCTTCTTAACAAACTTATGCCTTGGTGCAAGCTTCCACACAATAATTGTGGATTCACCCTCCAAGGAGCCCGAGTGAGTTTGACCAACGTCTGTTCCAGGTACAATGAGACTTCCCTTCACCATCACCTTGTGTGAGACCCTAAATATTATGGATACTAAGGTCACCAACTCATAGTCATCCCTTGGGAAGGTACAATCGATAATCCAGTCGGAAAGTATGGGTAGGATAACAAGTTCGAAATCAACTCGAGAGGCTCTCACACATAATCATGGGTATACCTTCAAGTGACCCCCAATATACGATCCGACCACTACAAACGGTTGGGCCACAGAGGGATAATCTCCGTAATTCACCCGAAAGTCGTACACCTATTCCAAATTCCTACACCTATTCCAAAGTCCTACACCTATTCCAAATTCCTACACATAATTGATATCTTTGGAAATTTATCCTTTCAACCTATTCCAAAGTCCTACACCTTAAACTAATGTAGGTTTGCTAACAAAGATGTAAAAAGTTTGATAAATTTTAGTTAAGCATTGATTTTAGTGGTTGTTGTTTACTCAGAGGTGTATGAGAGTGAATAATGATGATATTATGACTCAGTTCCCAAAACATGCATAAGAAATGATAAGCAATATTTTCTTTCAATGAATGTCTAATTAAGGGAAGGAGAAGGAATTTCCTTTCACTGTCAAACACCAAGATGAAATGACCTCATACAATAGTCCTCAATAAGGAATCCAATGCAATGCTACAATGGTTGTATGTGACTGATAACCAATAGATGTTAATATTCTTATGCTAATCAGACTTCAAGAGTTGTGAGATTTAAGTAATCTAGAAGAAAACTTCACATAAACCAAAAGACACCCTTGTTGTGATCAAACAAGAAAAAAGCCAAAAAAACAAAAGGAAGGAGAAAGAGCTTGGACAATATGACTCAAAGATCTGAAGGAAAGGAACAAAATACCTTTGAATCTCCTTAAAAAAATTTCACTCAATCAGATAAACGAGAAGAAAATGACAAATTGACTTGAAATCGTCAAGGACAAAGAGTCATTGAAAAGTAAGGAAAAAAGTCAAAAAATCCAAACAAAAGAGATGATGAATCCTTAGAAAGAAGGGTATTTGAAGGACAAAATCAAGATGTACTGAGAGTATAGGACCCTGACCAAATGCCAAAACCCATAAATAGCATAAAAAAATGCAAATTTTGTAGAATTTCTCACAAAAAATGGGGTAGCGCTCCCCCAAAAGGAGACACAGAGTGCTCCAACACTCTATGGAACACTATCAGGGAGTGTCAACGCCCTGGTGCTAAGGGCAGGGGAGCACTCTACTCCAAAAACTCAAAAAAATGAAAGGAATTCATTCAATCAAAGTGATCCTAATGACATAATGAGGCAATCAAACTAATCTAAGAATCAACAAGACAATATGAAGAAGATCAAATGAATGGGAAAAGGGCCAAAACAAGATCTAGGAATGGAAACAAAAATCAGAGCTCCTCCCTAGTGGAGTCGCCAATTTCTGTTGAAGGTGAATCCCCCTGTGGACAATTGGATTCCCTCTTGATCTATAGACTCCTAAGGCCAAGACAGAAAGTGCTTAACATGGACACTGACTTCCTTTTATATCTAATCAAGCTAATAAATGAAAGAGAAGGAGAAATATATGTACCTTATGAAACAACGTTTGTCCTTGCAAAGTCCAGGCTGATCTTCAATCTTGAGCTCCTTGATAGGTATTGTAAAACAAAAAAGGTACAAAAGACTTCCTACTCTATTGAGATTATCTCAAACATAGATCCATCTACTGCAGACAAAACTTATATGGAACAAGTACAAGTTTGAAAGAAACAGGCCAAGCATTGATTATATCAATGAGAACAAGTAAAAGTACTTACAATCCTTTGAATGAAGGAGAAACAAATTATTCCAGTTCTCCTTTTCCAACCCTTTTGCTCAATCAATCTCCACTGATTGCTTTTATGACATCTCATTCATGAGATCATAAGTTTTATGTAATTCTCAATTGTCATTAATACCACTTATAGGATCATAAGTTTGCTATCAATCTCAATTCTCCATTGCGCCTTTCACCATGAAAAGGCCTCCTTATATAAACTTGGAGGGGTCCAACCACTTGAGAGATATTTGGGATGAGTTGAGGATTCCTCTCCTTTAGTTGAGGATCTCCCCTAAGATCATGCCTTGACCATCAATTTGAATCCAACTACCTTCAGGATTTGAGGGATTCTTCCCTAATTCGCCTCAACAAACCAAAAAATTTCCCAAAAGAGGGTATCACTCTCCCAAAGGGGTGCATAGGGAGCTCAAACACTTCCCAGAGAGGTTTAGGGTGTGCCATCACTCCCTAACAGTGCCTAGGGGAGCACTCCTCTACATAAATCAAATTTTAAGTGATTTTCTCAATGAAAAAGGTCTTTTACTTCTTGCCAAGTGTTTTTCCTTCTTCCAAACCATCCTTTGAGGTGTCTTAAGTGTCTTCATGATGTTGTTATGGGAACGACATAGGCAATATGGAAGCATACTATTTTTGTCACTTGCAACACTTATAGTCAAGATGTGACACTTGCGGACAAGATGCGACACTTACAACACTCGTAATAACGACACTTGTGACACTATCAAAGTGAGTAATTTTGAGGTGTAACACACCTCTAATTGGGATATTAGTTTCATTCAGAGGTTTTTAATTCTAGGGATAGGTTGTGGATGGGTTTGATGATTGTGATATGGTCAATGGAGGAAAATAAGGGTTGTAAGCCAAAAATTGATCTTCTAAGGCTCATAGTTTATGAACCTTTCTTAAAACCACAAGTTTGGCCTTCAAGTGGTATCCATGTGTCATTAGGAGGTTTTGTGGATAAGGGATTTCCATTATGTTCTTGACCATGGTAAAGGGGGGAAACTAAGGGCCTTATAGTATATTACAATTTTAGGGATTGAGTACCATTAATAAGTCCCAAAACTACCACACATTCTGTAACATCCCTGACCATCCATGCCGGGCCATGCTATGCTAGAGAACACTTTTGTTCTCTCTGTGGAACATACTGTAACATACCCAGCAACCAACTGAGTTATGCCACATAAATGTTTCGAACTGCATGGAATTAAAATATATACACACAAAACTCTTGCAGAAATACATATATATAATGTAAACATACAAATACATCTTTAAATGCACAGATTCACAATGAAATAACAATAAACATGTACATGCAACATATATAGAAAACACCCATAAATATAAAGATAGGTATAAACACACATAGGATAAACCCATATAATAAACACGTAAATGACAATGCAGCATGCAAATTTATCACACAATTGACACTTATCTTGGTAAGAATGTCACCAACTACGTGCAGACCTTCCACGAACCTCCCAGCCTTATACCACACTGCTCATCACTCTCAGCAGTGAGTCACCCCCGAGATGGGACTAAACTCCATTCGGGTAAAGGGATTCCTATCCATGCTAATGGCTCATAGACAATAGGAAAGACTTCATCACAGGTTCCTACTCAAACTAATATCCTACAGTCCCTCATTCCCCACATGTCTGTCCCACCCTCAAAAGTGTGCCCCTTCTCTACTCAACATTCCTTTGGCTGCCCCACTTCCTTTCTGGGCTTCAACAATAGGCTGGACAGGAAGTCTAAGTGCCCTATAGCTGCAGTTTAGCACCTTCGAAAATCAATACCTAGAAATTCTCTCACCCAGAGAGAGATTTCTCACAGGCCTGACAACCTGCCTCTTCAATATCCCATGAGCCTGACAACCCGCTTCTTCAATCTTGTTCCCAAGCTAACTAGCTACACAAACTAATATGGATATGGATATAGGTTTAGGTACGGTGACATGAAGTATGGAGGATATCTAACTACATGAGTGAATTGTCATGAATGATTCAATGATGGAAGGAATGATGGAAAGAATGATGGAAAATGAACTAAGTCCAAACAATATGTATGCATGTCCCCAACTTGAAATTTGTCATGTTGGAAGATACTTTGGCCCACTTGTCCCCAAAGTTGGGGATAAAATAACTATCCATACTTTATATTTTAAAAAATATTAATATAATATTCATTTTTGTCTTAAGCTCCTTAGCTTAGCCCTTTTCCTTAACTTTTAGCACTCCCTTTCCCTAAATAGTGGATTTTAGTCCCCCATACTCTTTTATCATGGTCGGTCTGTGCACAATGATGTATTTTATATTAATTATGACACATATACAAAAATAGGTGCACTAGCCTTTAACATCTAGGCTCTCTGGCCTAATCAAAACATAAGCATCATAGCTTTTAATAACTATATCACCAAACTATAAAACATAGAATATACACAAGACTCCTTGGCCTCAATGTCTCACACACTTAAGTTGTTGCTTGCGGTATCCTAGAACATGAACACTTCCTCATTTTACTGTGTCGTACATGCACGCACTATGCCATGAAAGGTGCATACAAAAATTATATCAAACATCTCACCAACTTAAGTACATTTTCATTTACATTTACAATTGGGTTCATCTTAGGGATATTACAATCCCCTCCCCTTATTTATGCACTGTCCTCAGTGCATCATGTACACATATACAACAAAATTTCAAAAATCCTCAAAAAGATGTAGGTATTCTACCTGTACTGCATCCTCATGCTCCCAAGTAGCGTCCTCAGGACCGTACTAGGTCCATTGGGCCTTTACAAGCCCTATGGATAGATTCTGGAGCTGTTTGATCTTCCAATCTAGAATGTGTACCAGATGCACTTGGAAATCACCTTCTTGTTCCACCCAAATCACATTTCAATCAATTACATGATTAGCATCAGGTATATACTTCTTTAGCAATAATACATGGAATATAGTATGAACATAAATATATGCAGACAATGCAATCATATAAGCCATTGAACAATCCTCTCTAAGATTTCAAATGGCCCACAATATCGAGCTTCCAACTTTGAACAATTTCCCAACTTCAAGGAACTTTTGTTGGCTTTCACTTTCAAAAATACATGGTCTCCCACTTTAAATTCCCTGTGATTTCTTCTCTTATCAGCATAACTTTTTCTCCTGTCTTGGGAAACCTATAATTTTATTTTTATTTTTAACATTTTCTCCTCCATTTCCCTGAGTAAATCTGGCCCAACAACTACTCTATCTTCTGGGTTATCCCAGCTTACCAATGTGTTGCACTTTCAACCATAAAGTGCCTCGAACGGGCTCATCTTCAGTGATTCTTGATACCCATTGTTATAAACAAACTCTACCAAGTGTATGTAGTCTTCCCATTTGATGGTTTATCCATCACATACATCCTCAACATATATTCAATCACTTGATTCACCCTCTCTATTTGTCCATCTGATTCTTGATGATAAGCTATACTAAAATTCAAATTTGTTCCAAATCCATTAAATAATCCATTCCAAAATTTTGAGGTAAATTTTGGATCTCTCTCAGACACAATTGTTGTGGGTATGCCATGTAATCGAGAAATTTCTTTCATATAAACATCCACAATGTTGGCTGCCTTGTGAGTGAGCTTAACTGGAATAAAATGGGCAGCTTTAGTAAGCTTATCCACCATTACCATGATAGAATCATTTTGCTTGTTTTTTCTAGGCAGTTTGGTGATGAAATCCATTGTTACAACTTCCAATTTCAACTCAGGAATGGGCAATGTCTGTAGCAAACCATCTGGCTGTCTATGCTCAACTTTTACCTTTTGACATTCCAAACATTTGGAAATGAAATCTACAACTTCTTTTTTCATGCCTGGCCAATAATATTGGCCCTTGACAGCTGCAATAGTTTTCTAATAACCTGGGTGCCCAGCATAAGGTACATTATGCATTTCTTCGAATATCATATTTTTCAATTCCTGGGAATTTGGTACATAAATTCTTCCCCTGTACCTCATAATTTCATCATTATCCAGCTTGTATTCTTCAATTTTCTACTGCAAATCATCTTATTGTAATTTTCCCACTAATTTCTTGTATTGCAAATCTGATTTGGTAGCCTCTATAATTTTGTCTTTCAAATCTTATCGATACATGCTAATGGTTGTAGCATGCAATTCATGCACTCTTCTGCTGAGTGCATCAACCACTTTGTTCTCTTTCCCTTTGATATTCTTTATATCAAAGTCATATTCACTTAAAAATTCTAACCATCTTCTTTGCCTAGCATTTAGAGTTGGCTGATCAAATAAATATTTCAGACCATTATGGTCTATTCTTATCTCAAACATTTTCCCCATGAGGTAGTTTCTCCATTTCCTCAAGGCATGCACTATGGTTTCCAACTCCAAATCATGAGTGGCATAGTGTCTTTCATGCTCCTTCAACTTCCTTGATTCATAACATATAAAAAACCCATTTTGACTGAGGACTCTGCCAAGTCCTTCCTTACATGCATTTGTGCATACAATGGAGTCTTCATTTGGGTCTGCAATGCTTAGTATTGGAGCACTTGTTAAGAATTATTTCAATTGTTGGAAACTGTTTTCACAATCCAATGTCCATTGAAACTTCACACCCTTCTTTTGTAAAGAAGTGATTGGGTCTACAATATTTGAGTATCCTTCAATAAATCTCCTATAGTAGCCTGCAAGGCCCATGAATGATCTGACCTCTGTCACATTCTTTGGCACTGACCATTCTCTAATGACTTCTATCTTCTCAGGATCCACTGTTATCCCATCCTTTGAAATGATATGCCCCAACTAATGAATTTGCCTCTAATAAAATGAGCACTTGCTCAATTTGGCATACAATTGATGTTCCCTTAATACTTGCAACACCATCCTAAAATGATGCTCATGCTCCTATTCCGATTTAGAATATATAAGGATGTCATCCAAAAATACAATGAAAAACTTGTCTAAATATTCTTAGAAAACACCATTCATTAAGCACATGAAAACAACAGGTGCATTTGAAAACCCAAATGGCACCACTGTGAACTCATAATGACCATACCTTGTCCTGAAGGTGGTCTTGTTGATATCTTCCTCGATAATTACCTGATGGTATCTTGACCTGAGATCTATCTTTGAAAATATTTTTGCATCCTTCAATTGATCAAAGAGATCGTCAATATTTGGCAGAGGATACTTGTTCTTTACAGTCACTTTATTCAACTATCTGAAATCAATGCACAATCTTAATGTCCCATCTTTCTTCTTCACAAACAAGACCGGGGCACCCCAAGGTGACACACTTGGGCATATATACTCCTTCTTTAAAATTTCTTCAAGATGTATTTGTAACTCCTTCAACTCTGTGTACTCATTCGGTAAGGCATCTTTGACACTAGAGGTTCTTCGTGCATTAAATTTATAAATAAATCAATATCTCTCTTTGGGGGTAGTCCTGGTACCTCCTTGAACACATATTCAAAATCTTTCAGGACTGCATGATTTTCCAAATTTGGCACCTTATCTTTAGGTGTCTTCCATATGAGCTGGAAATATTTGACATCCTTTCCTGTAACATTTCTTCAGCTACAATGCTGAAATTTCTCTGATGGTTACTGCCCTGGGAATTCCCTTGAATTTCCTTATAATCTCTTCCTCATCCAAGCAATTAAATGCCTTGTTATGATACTCTAGTATAGCATGATGTTGATCCAACCAATCCATCCCAATTAGGCAGTCATAAGAACCTAAATGCAAGATGTTCAAATCTTCCCTAGTGTTCATTCCATTCATGTCCATAAGATATGACTTAACCATCTCATTGAATTTTCTTTTGGCTCTGGTAGCCAGTTGCACCAACCAAGATTTTCCATGCTTGCATCTTGGAAAATGAAAACTTTCCACCATATTAGGATCTATATAACTATGACTAGCTCCTGAATCAATTAAAATAGAAATGGTTTGGCTGTTGATCATACCTTCCACTTCAATCATGTGTGACTGATACTCTAATTTCTTGTTGTCTGGGGCTACATAGATCCTTGGTACATTTCTACCCATTTCCTCCACTATTTCATCTTGTTGTACATTGTGAACAGTTCTCACTTTTTCACCTCTGTGAGGACAATCTCTGAACATACGATCCCATTTACAACCCCAACATTGAATAGGTGGTTGCCTTGGCCTTTGAACCCCTGTCTCAATCGTTCTGGGTTATCTAGGGTTTTTTGTCCCTGAGTATTATTTCTGAAGAACGGTGGCTTAGCTCCCTTCTTACTCTGATCCATATTGAACTTCTTTTTGTCTTCCCAAGATTTTTAGAAAGTTGGCCTTGCTTTTTGCTAATCATATAAACATTTAGCTCACTTTATGGTCTCCTCCAATGCCTTGGGATAATCATACTATATTTTGTCACTAATGAATGATGACAATCCACTCAAATACCTTTGAATATTATCTGTCTCATCCTTATTGAAAGAAACATACTTTAGCAGTTCTAAAAACCATCTCTCATATTCATCTATAGTCATAGTCCCAAGCTTGAGTTCAAAGAACTCTTTCATTTTCTTGTCATAATATCTCTTAGTCAAGTATTTCTTCTCAAAATACTTCTTGAATTCCCTCCAAGTAACACTTTTCTCTTTAATGTGTTGCACTTTCACAAGCTGATCCCACCACATGGATGCATTTCCCTTGAGTTTATAGATGGAAATTCTTCCTTCTGCATGAGATGAATAATTATGCAATTGAAAATACTTTCTCATGCCCAGCAACCATGTCTCTACATCTTCATCCTTCTTGTGCTCACCATCAAATGTAGGAGGTTTGATTTTGTTCATTTCTCCTCATAGCTCATCCACCCCAGACCCCTTATGCTTCATGAAAGGGAATGGACTTTACTTGCTATGTGATCTCTTATTGGAATTCCTCAAGGAGTGGTGGTGAGGTCTAATAACACTCCTTTCTCTTTGTTTCTCATCAGGAGGCCTGTGACTTCCATATTTGCTTGAGCCACTCCCCTTATCCAACTTCTTTTTTATTTTGTTCAAGCTCTACATTAGCTTCATGTTGAATTCATCTTGCTTCTCCTTGGATCTCATAAGCCTTTCATTATCATTTTTATGGATTTGGACATCCTTCTACAAATTCTTAATGGTCTCTACCATGTTCATGTTTTCATCCCTTCCTTCTCCATGTTCATTGGAGTTTGTTCCTTCAATGCCCAAAGGGACATCCATCCCTCTGATTTCATCTTCCTAGCTATAATTTCCTTGTGCCTCTTCCATTAGTATGGACTCTGTGTTGATCTTGATCTGACCTAGTTGTTGTTAACTTTGCAAAATGTGCAGCCAACAAAACTTTATCAGGCTAACTGTTTCAACAATTTCATGAAAATATGAACCATTTTGGTTCAATAATATATATCAGAATTATTTCTTCTAATTTCCTAGAAATTTGAATTCCCATATCAATTTTTTGGGTGAATATTTATATTCCACTATCTAATACCTTTCCAACGCTTTCTCCCATGCTCAATTCCGAGTCTTGAGCAGAAAATTATGGCTATTTGAAAATTGTCCATTAATCTTTCTGTTCACACTTCAACTTGGCGCAACTCTGTGCTATAATTATGAAATTTTGCACCTACTCCATTGGATTTTTTGTATGAGATCAATCAATTTTCTTCATGTACATCTTATGGACACTCTTTTTTCCTTTTTGTGGGTTCTGGGCTGCTAGTTACAGCTTGCTGAAATTCCAGACCAAAATATCATAATGTAACTGGTATACTACAGGTACCTTCTTTTCCATGTTAAACAATTTTAACATGCCCAAAAATTTAACTCATATCTAGGGATGTCGTATATGTTTCAATAGCTTTCCATTGACTACTCCTGCACCTCAATCTGATTCTGGAGTAGAAAGTTATGGGTCTTTGAAGTTATATGGGTCTTAAAATTTACCCTCCACTGTTTGCACTGTAACTTTCTCATAAAAGCTCTGTTTGACGAATGATTTACACCATTAGAAAGATATTTTATTTGAGATGCAAATATAGAGTGTGCCTTGTCACACTTTTTTCTTGTGGTTTTTTATTATATAAAAACATTGTTCAGGCCCTCAAAAAACCTGCTGCAAAAGATGACGTTCAAATGATATAAAACGTCGCAGAAAATTGTTGGCTTTCTGTTGTTGTTCACCCTCCAAACGAATTCATGCACACAAATTTCAACCTGTACACCCATATATAACATGCACAGAAACACCACAAGGTAATTCGTGCCCCACACACCTATAACCACTATGCATCACTTCTTTGTCGTGCCAATAACTGTTGCGCACTACTTTTGTGTCACGCGCCAATCTATTGTGAAACTTTTTGGTTATTGCACTATTACCTGTTGCGCACAGTTTTTGTATCATGTGCTCATATTCTGTGCTCATTTCACTCTATGCATGCATCATGCCAAATTTTAGTACGCTCCCACTGCGCACCAGTACTTTGTGCGCACCATTAACTAAACTGTCGCACAACAACATATACCCACATTGCGCGCGCACTAACAAAGTTTCTCTGCGCTCTTCCAATAATGAGCACACCATGTGTGCCATTATTATGTGAGTGCACAATGCACAATGTTAAATTTATCGAGTGCACCCACACACCAACATTTTTCCGCACGACACCAGAATTTAGCGTGCGCACCCGCACACCAACATTATTCTGCGCGGTGCCCAAATTTAGCGCGCGCACCAGCATGCCAACATTTTTTCGTGCAATGCCCATTTTTTACATATCACAATACTGTTACTGCACAACATGCATTTTTAGTGCACCCACCTACGCACATTAATTTTTATGTGCATCAATTCCTTGTGAATTTCGCTGCAGAAATTGGGGCTTTTTCTTAAAATTTTCCCAATTTACCAAAGACATTATGCAACTATGAAATTTATTCAATTTCACTCTGATAAGACCAATTCAATATCTCCAAAAACAAATCGTTGTGGGTTGACATTTCTGGAATGAATTTCCCCAAAATCAATTCACGAATTGAGAATTTTAATTACAAAACTCGCTCCATCTGTAATGGCTTCACTATAACTTCAAATTCGACCAATTCCAGGTATGGATTTGTTAGAACAGATATTAAATCAATAATATCTCACCACATGGCTGAATTTCTCAATTTTCCCATGAATTTACCAACCGAAATTGGGGATTTTTCCCTAATTCCGCCCAATTGTTGTTACTTTCTTCCATGGATGCCCTGCAACTCGAAATTTGGCCACTTTGAAATCAATCCTCTGTGAAATTTCTCTTCAACTCAACTTGTTCGGCCGTTCCAGTCTCAGTGTTGAAAATGGATAATCTTATACCATATTGTAACGTCCCATACCATCCATTCTAGGCCACGCTACGCCAAAGAACTCTTTTGTTCTCTCTGCGGAATATATTGTAACATACCCAACAACCAACTGAGCTATGCCACATAAATTTTTCGAACTGTGTGCAATTAAAATATATACACATAGAAATATTGCAAAAATACATATATAAAATGTAAACATACAAATACATATTTAAATGCACAGATTCACACTGAAATAACAATAAACATGTACATGCAACATATACAGAAAATACCCATAAATATAAAGATAGTTATAAACACACATAGGATAAACCCATATAATAAACACATAAATGACAATGCAGGATGTAAATTTATCACACAATTGACACTTATCTTGGTAATAATGTCACCAACTGCGTGCAAACCTTCCATGAACCTCCTAGCCTTAGACCACACTGCTCATCACTCTCAACAGTGAGTCACCCCCGAGATGGGACTAAACTCCACCTAGGTAAAGGGATTCCTAACTAGGATAATGAATCATAGACAACAGGAAAGACTTCAACACAGGTTCCTACTCAAAATAACATCCTACAATACCTCATTACCCACATGCCTATCCCACCCCTGAAAGTGTGCCCCTTCTCTACTCAACAGTCCTTCAGCTACCCCACTTCCTTCCTGAGCTTCAACAATAGGTTGAACATGAAGTCTCAAATCCCTGTAGCTGCAGTTTATCACCTTCAGAGATCAATTCCCAATAATTCTCTCACCCAGAGAGAGATTTCTCACGGGCTTGACAACCCTCCTCTTCAATATCCCACGGGCCTGACAACCTGCTTCTTCAATACTGCTCGCAAGCTAACCAACTACACAAACTAATATAGATACAAATACAGGTTCAAGTATAGTGACATGAAGTATGGAGGATATATGACTACATGAGTGAATGCTCATGGATGATTGAATGATGGAAGAATGATGGAAAGAATGATGGAAAATGAACTACGTCCAAAAAATATGTATGAATGTACCCAACTTGACACTTGTCATGTTGGGAGCTACTTTAGCCCACTTGTCCCCAACTTTTCAACTTAGGATAAAATAATATTCTGTTTTGGCTTAATCTCCCTAGCTTATCCCTTTTCCTTAACTTTTATCCCTCCCTTTCCCTAACTAGTGGAGTTTAGTCCCCCATACTCTTTTATCATGGTCGGTCTGTGTGAAACAATGTATTTTATATTAATTATGAGGCATATACAAAAATAGGTGCACCGACGTTTAACATCTAGGCTCTCCAGCCTATTCAAAACATAAGCATCCTAGCTTATAATAACTGGCTCACCAACCTATAAAACATAGAATATACATAAGGCTCCTTGGCCTCAACGTCGTGCACACTTAAGTTGTTGTGCGTAGTATCCTGGAATATGCAAACTTCCTCATTTTACTGCGCAGTACATACACGAACTATGCCATGAAATGTGCATACAAAAATGATATCAAACAGGTCACCAACTTAAGTACATTTGCATTTACATTTACAATTGTCTTTATTCTAGGGATATTACACATTCCATCCATAGGGGATTTGTGTCATTTGAGTGGGACATGGACACCATTAGGAGGTTTTGTACACCAAGGATGGGTATAATCCCTTTACCATCATTGGGGGAGAAAATCTAGGGAATTAGACCCTAAATTAAGCTTGTTCATGGGCCATAAAAAAGGCTTCAAACTATAATACAAAACCTCCAAAGGGGACCTTTGGTCTATGAGTGGGATATGGGTTCCATCATGTGATATGATGTAATAGGGATTGGTATGAAATCCTTGACCATGATTAGGGAAGGAAAGTGAGGGTAATAATCCCTAAATGATGATTGTACGAATCATGGTCCATGAATGAGGCCTAAAACCACCACATAAGCCCTTAATTAGAGTGAATATTTGGCCTTTGTTTGACATATGGGTTCCATTAGGATGTTTTTTCATACCAATTTTAGGTCTTGAGGCATAAGCCATAATCAAGGGAGAAACTTAAGAGCCTTAGTCCCTAAATGAATCTTCTAAGGTTATGGTCGATGAATAAGAACTCAAACCACCACACATTCCCTCTAAATAGGATCTTTGGTTTCCTATTAGGTCTTGGGTATGTGTTATATTGTTTGAACGAGTAGTAATGTCACATATTTTCCTCATTTTCTGTGTTTCCTCAATTTTCATATCGATTGTTGTGTGGTTTTTTGGCACATGGTTTGTGCTGAGGATTTTCTATTTCCAGTTAAGGAATTAGGGTTGTTGAATAATCTAGTTCATTGGGTTAGGGTTTTGGATGTCATTGGCTTGTATATGTATATTGTATTGTAAAAAATTTAGCACTATGAATGAATATAGAATTTGTTGGTTTTCCCTGTTTGGGTTTCCAGGGGAAACATATATGTGTAATGTTTGTATTTTCCATTGTATCTTTTTTGTTCTTTTACTGAAAATATGTTTGTAGTAAATATTGTACAAGGTTAAAATCTACATTTGGTATCAGATATTTGTTGGCTTCAAGGGGATGCCTTTGTGGTCAATGGTTTGGCTTGGGGCTGTGATAAGCCTTGTTATAGTGGGAGATATGTGGTATTGATTTTCCAGGTGAAAATAAATGGCGAACAATTCGAAAATGGAGATCAAGAAGTTTAATGGGAAAAATTTTGAGCTATGGAAGCTCAAGATGGAATATCTATTGGTGTACAAAGATCAGTGGATCACGGTAGATCCAATTACTGCACCTACAGAAACTTCAATAGATAACTGGAAAAAGTTGGATCAAAAGGCGAATATAACAATTTGACTGTCTCTTAGATTCAATATTACTGAATGTGTCATAGGAATATGCAACCAAGGATTTATGGGATAATTTGAGGAAGTTGTGTCAGTCTAAGTCCCTAGTAAATAAACTATTCCTAAGAAATAAGTTGTATAACATGAGGATGAGAGACAAAGACTTGGTGGTAGAGCATTTGAACGCCTTCAATACTGTGGTAAGTCAGTTACTATCTATTGAGATTAAAATTTCAGATGAAGATAAGTGTATGAATTTACTGTGTTCTTTACCAAAATCGTGGGATAGTCTGGTTGTGGCCATAGGTATTAATACAAATGCCTTGAAGTTTGATGAAGTGGTATCATCCTTGTTTTCAGAGGAGATGAGGTGGAAGAATATGGAAGGATAGAGCACATATGCATTATTTGCAAGAGGACACTCCCATGAAATAAATAGATCTAAGTTCTCAAGTGGGAGATCTAAGTCTAAGGGTAGATCTAAATCTCTGGGAAATTTTGTATAGGTATGTTAGATATGTGGAAAATAAGGGCACTACAAGAAATAATGTAGACACAAAGTTGAGAAAAAGAAGGGATCTGAAGAATCTCCTTCTATAGAAGAAAATATCTCCAAGGAAGAAGGAGGGGATGTGTACTTGGATTCCTCAAGAACACATGCAGATCATGAGGCATGGTTGGTTGACTCAAGTGCATCCTTTCATATGACTCCCCATAGGGATTGGTTCTGTGAATATGAAAGGTATGATGGAGGTAATGTTTTCCTAGGTTATGACTCGACAACTAGAATCATAGGTCAAGGAAAAGTCAAGTTGAGGATTATATATGGAAGGATTAGAACACTACTTGGTGTTCTAAACATCCCAGGATTGGCCAGAAAGTTTATTTTTGTAAGAAAAATGGACGATGCAGGGGTAAAAACAACATTTGAAAAGGAAACTTGCAGGATGGTTCGAGGAGAAATGGTGTTGTTGAAGGGAGTTTGGTTTGGAACTTTGTTTAAGCTGCAAGGAAGAACTATTAGTGATTGGTGTAATAGTTCCATTGTGCCTAATATTGTATCTCCAACATAAATAAATCCTACAGTCTCTGGAGAAAAGGTTATGATGTGGCCTCAAATACTGGGGCATATCAGAGAGAAGGGTCTTTGACTAATACACGGTTAGGTATGGTCGAAGGTATGTCTAATTTCTCTCTGGATTTTGATTTCTGTGAACATTGTGTATATGGGAAGCATAATTGAGTAAGATTCCCCTCTAGTGCAATGAAGGTAGAAGGAATTTTACAGCTAGTTCACAGTGATTTTTTTGGACCTTTGTTGGTCCCATCATTGGGAAAATTTGTGTGCTATGTCTCATTTATAGATGAATTCTCGAGGAATACTTGGATATATTTCTTTAGGAGGAAATCTATATTATTTGACTCATTTAAAGAGTTTAAGGCTCTTGTTGAGAACTAAACAGAGAAAAGAATTAAGGTGTCGAGGACAGATAATGGTGGAGAGTTCTACGGGAGTGAATTTGAAGAATTATGTAAGAAGTGTGGTATAGAAAGGAATAATAATACTCCATATATACATCAACAGAATGGAGTTGCATAAAAGATGAACATGACGTTGATGGAAAAAGAAAGGTTCATGCTCAGTGGTGTTGGGTTAGGGAAATAATTCTTGGCAAAGGTACTGGGTACTGCATGTTACCTAGTCAACAAATCACCCTCATCAACGTTGGATGACAAGAATCCACAAGAGGTATGGACTGGTAATAAACATTCTCTCTCACATCTCAAGGTATTTGGTTGTGATTCATATGTTCATGTTCTGAAGGAAAACATGAGTAAGCTAGATAAGAAGGCTAAAAAGTGTATCACTATTGGATATAAAGATGGTCTCAAAGGTCATAAGATTTGGAACCCAGAAACTAAGAAGGTAGTGTATAGTGGAGATGTGGTATTTAGATAAATGAATGATTTTGTTAAACATGTAGCCCTACCAAGGAAGAATCATAGAAAATAGAGTTTGATTTAAAGGATGATGAATCAGACTCTACATAAGAACATGAATAAGAAGAAGAAGATCCTTCTACTCCATTATTGAGGAAATCAGTTCGAGAAAGAAGGATACTGGAAAGGTATACTCCATCTGATTTTTTTTCAAATTTTTCTTTGTCTATTACTGATGATGATCTTAGAACTATCAAGGAGGAAGTGGATTCAAAGGATGGAAATCTATGGAAAAAGGCCATGTACGAAGAAATTGTAGGCTTGGATAAGAATGAGGCTTGGGATATAGTGGAGTTACCGACTGGAAAAAATCTCATTGGCAAAAAATGGGTATTTAAAAATAAGTTGAATGAATTAGGAAAAATGGATAAATACAAATCTCGGTTAGTAGCAAAGGGTTATTCCCAGGTTGAGGGAATTGAATTTGGTGAGATTTTTCTCCTGTTGCCAAGTTGATCTCTATAGTATTTATGTTATCGATTGTTGTTGCATTTGATTTTGAAGTAGAACAGATGGATGTGAAGATAGAATTTCTACATTGGGATCCAAAAGAAGAAATATATATGAAGAATCCAGAAGGATTTGTTGTGAAGGGAAACAAGGAGCTAGTATGCAAGCTGAAAAAGTCTCTGTATGGTTTAAAACAATCACAAAGGATGTGGTATCAAAAATATTATACTTATATGTTGGGACTTCGCTTCACAAGAAGAAACTAGGATCACTTTGTGTATTTTAAATTAATTTGTGATCATTTGATTTATTTGGTTTTGTATGTGGATGACATGTTGTTGATAGGAAACAACAAGTAGATTATCTGGGATGTGAAAACTCATTTGTCCTCTAAATTTTATATGAAGGATATCGGTGCTTCAAGTTTCATTTTTGGCATGGAGATTAAAAGAGATTGGAAAAATAGGAAACTTTGGTTAAATCAGAGAAAATATGTCAAGACAATATTCCATAGGTTTAATATGCAGGAATGTAAACTGGTAAAGGTCCCTATTCATGTTGGTGTAAAGTTATATGTGGATCAGTGTCCCAAGACACATGAAGAGGAGGAGGACATGTCTCGTGTTCCATATGAAAGTGTAGTTGGAAGTTTGATGTATGAAATGGTCTATACTAGACCAGACATTGCACATGCAGTGGGAGTTTTGAGCAGGTATATGTCAAAACCAGGGAAGGAGCACTGGACAACACTAAAAAGGGATTTTAGGTATTTGCATGGAATTGCTAGCTATGGATTGTGCTATCAAGGAAGACTGGGATTGGAAAGAGTGTTGGATATACATGGATTTGTGGATGTAGACTAGTGTTATGGGACTTATCGGTAAATGCAGACATAAACAGATCTTCCTAGATCCACTTAGATCTAGAACAAAACAAAATAGAATATGACGATTTCCCTAAGATCTAACTATTGAGTTTACTAGCTAACAAGATATAGTTAACATACCATTTAAATGTCTCTTCCTCTTTCCATTTTCATCCTAGCTACACTCTGGTGCTCCTATGATATTGAATCTACAAGGGAACACAAGCCAACCAAAGTGAAATCAATCCAATATACTCAACAAGAACTTATGCATGTGATCAAGGAATGATACAATAAAACAATATAAGTTTTATGGGAAAGAAACATATCACTGTATTATATTAAAGTGAAAGTGGAGATTACAACCAAATCCTTGATGTTGCAAGGTCCCCTCTTGATGACCCTTTGATCCAACAAACATAGTTTCTTTGACCTTGAATGAAGAAGATCCACAATGACTTGATGAATTGAAATGAAGTCCCCAAGTATGAACTGAAGTAGAATCATTCATCCAATTCTTAGCCTATTCAATATTAATCTTGCTTGAATCAAACTTATCCTTTTCCATGAGTGATACCTCTTTATATAGGAGAAAAAGAGATGGTTTAATATATTAGGATCATCCCACCAAATCAAATAATCGATTAATATCCAAACCATTCATATGCCACCTCATCTTCTAGAATATCCCCTTCTAGAATTTTCATGAAACTTGACCTTTTCTTAGTCTTTTGACATCATCGCACCCTAGCTGTAGAGCAGCCTACAGAGACTTCGCAACCCAGATTCAAAGAAGGGGACGATGATCAGGAATCATCGCATCCTATGTATAATGCAACCTGCGACGACCTTCCTTGATAGGGTTTTTGAGAAGAGAAAGTTATTCACTTTCCTCATGAAGAAAGATTCTTTTTGGGAACATGAACACATGTCAATGGATCACTGGGGTTACCAAAATAATGCGTAATAGAATTCCCACCAAAGTATGAGGCTCGAACTCGTGACAACCAAAATACTTTGTAGAATGTGTGTGTCAAAAACAAGGATCACATCGATCGGGAACCTGCAAATAGTTAAGCATAAGCATAAGAATATATTATTGTCCGAGGTAGGCATTCACATACTCTGATTACAAAATGTTAAATGAATCATGTCCAATAAATATACATTGTGGATCTATACTCTGAAGAATTCAAATCTAGACATAGACACAAGAAATACAAAGTGGATCTATGCATCAATACAAATAATGAATACTTTGTTGAAACCTAGACCAAAATGGGATGATCTAGGGTATTCATTTCCATCGTCCTTAAGTATGAATCTAACCATGCAATTATAGGTGCTAAAGTCGAACATGGTAGAAACCACTTGATTACTGGTCAATGATGAGAATCGTTAACAAGTGTGAGGGAAATCACCATTGATGTCAATGAATCCAAAGGTACCCGAGTGCAATCCAACAAATGTTAATAAATGAGTTGAAGTCGAACAGTCAATGGAATATTCCAATCAAGGGTCAATGATGCGAACCGACTATGAATTCAAAGAAACCTGTCATTGAGGCATGCAGGCTCTAAGGTACTAAATGACTTCTAAGTCTTGTTCCTAGATAATTAGTTGAATTCGAAAGGAAAAGACTTGTCAAAGGAGGGCCTTGATGTATCCCCCATCAATGACAAGAAATAAATAACATATCTGAGGCAGATCAGAGTGTAAAGTGATTTGAAACTAACATAGGGAAGGCTGACATGGTAGAATATTTATAACTATATATGGCCGACTTAATAGGAGGCTTATTAAGGCTGGACTTATCTTGAACATATGAATGAAATGACAATATTCTTGGCAACATTGAATCAAAGAGGACCCAAAATATAGACATGTGGATGGTCAAATGAGAGATAAATTGATTTCCCAATCTGGATACAATGATGAAGGGGAGTGTCATGTTCAAGAGAGACTATTACTACCACTAACACAGATATAGAGACACATTTCTTTCCCAAATTTTCCCCCACCATTTCTAGCGAGTACCTCTTTAATTTTACGCAAGATTGAGGAGTATAACATATGATTTTTTATGTAATCTTATCCTTTGGATGAGTCCCTTGGAGTATGTTTAACAAACCCTAAGAAGAAGTGGTTCGGTCCCATCTGGGTCTTTCTATGTTTGTTTAACGAGTCCAAAGAAAGAAAACTCAGGGGTTTTTCATGTTTAGAGAGTCTAGAAAACTTAAAGAGAACTCCATAAGTTCATTTTTCGTAAAGTAGTCTGATGAGACCGAAAAAGAGATAAACTACTGCTCAACAAATGTTTTCTTCAAATACTTTTACGAGTGTGAAAAGAACAAGGTTGCTCGACAATATTTTTGTTTTTTACGGAGCGTGAAAAGAGCCTAAAGGATACTCCATAGGTTTCATTTTTTGTGTTACCATTACGAGTCCGAAAAATCAATAAAAGTATACGCAGTTACATTCTCATTGATTTACGAGCATGAGAAAGAACAATGACTAAGCTTAGAGTTTTTCCTGAAAAACCCAAAAGGATCTGTACATGCGAAAAATGTATAAAAACAAACTAAAAAGCATATCCTTGTTCAAAGTTTCACTCCTAGACTTTTATCTACAAAAATCAACACTTGTAAAGTCATTAGGATTTTAGGGTTTAGGTAAAATATATAAAATAATATAAAATATAAATGGAAAAGTGAATAAAGCAATAAAAATGGGTAAAAACCTCATTTCACTATTCCATTTGTTATTTCATCCAAACTTTTCTCTAAAACCCCTTATTTACCTCAATTTTCCACTGCAGATTGCGGAGGGCACGGTTGATCATTCGATGAATGGTCTATAAAGAATAGGTAATTTTCATCTCTTTCAACTTTCCATGGATCAAAATTTGTTTTTCATTGGTTAAAAATAAACTTGTGAGTTAAGTTTTTGAGGGTACCTATGTGTGGAGGTCGTCGCAGGTTGCCCCATAGCTGGCCTGCGATGACTCCACACTATGTTGATGCCCTGGCCTGTGATGTGCACAGTTCAAATTTTTTTTAAGATGTATTGCCAATAAAAATCTCCAAGGAAGAAGATGATGATGCTAATCTCTCTTTAATGTCTCATTACAGGTTTTCCATGATAAAAATATTGGAATGGAAAGAGAGAGAGAATGAGGAGGAAGATTACTTTTCCAAGAATGACCCAGGAATGGTAATGGCTCTCCGACAGTGTGGATTGTTAAAATTCTTCAAAATCCAGGGTATGAGGGCCCATTGGATATAACTCGAGTAGCTAGTTTACATGTGGGATGTGAAAGAGAAAGCGTTTCATGTGGGTGATCACATTATTGCAATAGATATCGAGGATATCTAGTTCTTGACCGAGCTATCTCGTCGTGGGTCCCAAGTCGCACTGACTGGCAGCAGAGGTGGTGGTTCACCTATGAACCACTATATCAGTGAGCATTGTGTGCTAGGTACTCAGAATCATAGCGGTAAAGTCGCTATAACAGACATCTGAGACTTTCCCCTACGGAGCATCCTCTATACCATCACATGCATGGTAGGGATTGCATCTCCCCATATGGCTCTTCATAGCTATTTTCAGTATGCGTTGGAATGTATGGAGCCCCAAGTTTTCAACTGGTGTGAAGGGGTTCTCAAGAGTATGTAAAAACAACTAACCAAGTGTAGGAGTGGTGACCTGAAACAGTTTGGATACGGTTCCATTTTGGTGTCCTTCTTCCTAGAGAGGGTCCCAGTTTTTCACTTACAGGTAGAGTGGGGTATACTTTCCCCACAAGATCCGAGAATGAATAGTTGGGTCAAACTCATGAAATGACATGTAGCCGGTCCTATTGTTAAATATAATGATGTTTTCTTCGACTGGTTGAGAACCCATATGCTCATGATCGATGACTATGCATATGTCGAACTAGAGTTCTGAGGAGATCTAGACTTGTCTCTTCTTGAGGGTTCCCAATGGGGGGACATAGGTAAGAAGAACATTTTGTATATATGATGTTTTTGTGATTTTTAATGATATGAAAATGTTTTTTATGTTGTTTATCTGATGACTAATCAAATTCTCTTTGATGATGTAGACGTGGGACCCTATCGCCTTCTGGGTTCATCCCTATCCATAGGTGAGGGGAGATAGATGTCATAGCTGTAGTAGTTGTTTCTGACTACAAAACCATAGAGAAAAATCTGGAGGGGCTTACAACGAACACTCTCGATGCCTCTATTGATGATATCCTGAGTCATTACCAACGCCACACAGTGGGCGTGTCTGCTTCCATCGGTCAATTTCTCTGTAGAGTAGCACAAGCAGTCACATGTTATAATGAGCAACATACTTGATTCTCTATTGTATATGAATCCATTTGCTTCACATTTTTTATATTTTTTTCTTCAGAAGAAAAACACTTTTGTAAAAAATTTATCGTTATATATATATGAGGTTTATACCGGCTTACTTGTTGTATATACAAAGTGTTATTGGATTTTATAAATGTCTCAAATTTTTTTCTAACACATAATTAGCCAATGCATCTATTAATGTATTTATACATCTAGGAATGTGTTGATATTCAATGTAATCAAAGTGACGTTCCAAGAAGTGAATTTGTAAATATACCCTCAAAAACATAGGACTTTGAATGGAGTAAACATTACTCAAATGTAGAACTACTAATTGTGAATCGAGTCATACAATAAAATGACGGATTCCAAGTGAAACAATGTTGGTCAATAATTTGATGACTGCACTGTATTCCGTAATATTGTTAGTTGCACGACCAAGGAAAATTCCATCTAGACTAATCAATTCATCCATAAGTGTATAGATTGCCCAAGCAATAAATGCTAAGTTTTGAGTACTGCGACTAGCACCATCAGCGAAGCCAATGTAGGGTAGTAAGAAAACTAACATCTGGAAACCAAGAAAAATGCAAGGTAAGCAATTGAAGGTCGAAACCAAACAATGAAAAAGCATACTAAAGTATATACACTAAAGTACAAGAACTCATGCAAAAATGACTTAAGAATAATACTTCTTTAAGTAAATCCCATTTCTGGGTTCACTCAAAGGGATTCCATCATAGTCAACTAGCTCATAAGCTACCTTATCCAACACTTGTTTAACAATGTAAGGGCCTCGCTCCATGGCCTTGAATTTAACGGCCCCCATAAAATACGATCTTGCTCGTAAAGGAGAACTAGATCAACTTAAAAAAAAACATGTGGTTTAACATGTTTGTCATATTGGGCTTTAACACGTTTCTTCTAAGTTTCAATAACTAAGGCGGTATCATGACGGGATTTCATCTAGTTGCTTCAAATACAAAAGACACTCTTCTTCGGCATAAGTATTGGGTAGAAGTTCAATGGCCAATTTCAAAGATTATATTTCACATTCAACTGACAAGATATCTTTGATACCATAAACTAACTGAAAAGGTGTAAATCTCATGGCAGACTTGATGGATGTCCGATAGGACCATAACGCTGAGAACAACATTGTGTGCCAACGAGTCTTATGAATTTCTATCATTCGTCAAAGCATAGTAGTGATAACTTTGTTGATTGCTTAAACCTGTCCATTGGCCTGTGGATAATAGAGAGTTGTGTTTTCATGGCGAAGACCCAACGTTTCAGTAAGTTCAAACATCATAAAATTATAAAAATGACTACCATGATCAGTAATGATGGTTTGAGGGACACCAAACTGAGTAATGATATGATTGAATATGAACATTGCTACAGTTTTTCCGGTGTTATCAAATGTAGGCATCGCCTCGGCCCATTTAGTGAAATAATCCACAGCTACAATGATGTATCCATTCCCCCCGACTGATTGAGGGTTACATGTCATGAAGTCAATGCCCCATTTGGAAAAAAGACCAACAAAAACTAAAGGATGTAAAGGAGAGGGATGAGATCTTATATTGTTATTATAAGTTTAGAAAGAATGGCATTTTTGGATGGAAGTAATGGAGTCCTTAAATAAAGAAGGCCAAAAATAACCCTCTCGTAAGATCTTTTGGGTAGTGGCATACCCAAACATATGACCACCACATGCTCCAGAGTGACAGTCATTCAAATATTTCTCAGCTTCATCGTAGGTGAGACAGCATCGAAAAATGGAATAAACACTACGACGGTAAAGGGTATCACCAAGAATGATGTATTGGCAAGCTTGATATCATATATGACGACGATCTATACTAGATAGATCATGCTAGAAAGTTTGAGTGTAGATATAGATGATGATATCTATGTTCCATATGTCATTAGAAATGATTAGAAAAAGGGATTCATCAGGCAAGGAATCCTCTGCCACATTTTTTGTCTCAGTAGTGGGAAGGTCACATAACAGTTCGACAAAAATCAAGGATTTATTTGACTTAGCGCATTCAAATTCCAAGTCAAAATCCTGGAGAATCACTATCCATTTGGAGTACTTTCCCCATAGCAATTTTCGAGTGAGGATATGTTGCATGGGGTTGCAATTGGAAATAATAGTGGTTCTGCGTAATAAGATATAATGATGAAAACGTTGGACAACTTGAACAACTACCAAGGCCAGTTTCTCCACATGTAGGTATTTGGTTTTGGTAGTCGTGAGAATCAAAATAGAATATTATATCACATGTTTGTCATGGGAATCATCCTCTTGGACTAATACCATGGCAATGGTAGATTATGAAGTAGCTAAGTGGAGGAAGTAATACTAGCTATAGTCAGGGGGAAATAATAATGGTGTACGAGTTAAGGCAAGTTTCAAAGCTTCAAAGGCTTTGTTTGTAGTATCATCCCATACAAACTCATAAACTTTATTGAGTAGTTGAGTGAATCCTTTCATCAGTTCAACATAATTGGGGATGAAATGATGCAAAAAGTTTGCCTTCCCTTGCAAACTTTGGAGCTGGCATAGTGTCGAAGGAGGTGGTAGATTAAGAATAGCCTCAACCTTCAAGGGGTTTACTTGAATCTCATGCAGCGACACGATAAAATCGAGAAGTCAGTCAGACAACACATAAAAAACATATTTGTGTGGGTTCAAACATATACAATAATAACGACAGTGTACAAAAATGGCCCTTAAATAGGCCGTGTGATCCTAGCGATGCATGGAATGTGTTGATAGATCATCAAGATAAGTTTGCACAATGTGATTAATATCATGGAAAGCATAAGACATAGCATGCTGAAATGTTGCACCAATGTTCTTGAGACCAAAGGGTAATTTTCGGTAGGAAAAGGTTCCCCAAGGGAAAATAAAAGTAGTCTTGTGTTGATCTGCTGGTAAAATATTAATTTGATTATAGACGGAGAAACCATCCATCAAGGAGAAGATTTTTCTTCCAACACAGTCATCAACGATTTGGTCGACAAAAGGGGTGGGATAATTTTCCTTAGGAAAAGATTTATTTATGTCCCTATAATATACACAAACGTGGATGATTCTTTTCTTCTTATTTATCGAAACAAGATTGGATACCCAATCGGTCAAAGCCATAACATAGATAAAGCCAACATTAAGAAGTTTTGCAACCTCAATCTTGATAGCAGTAGCTTTACGTGGATGGACTGGTTGAAGTCTCTACCGAACTGGTTTAGTGTTCGGATATGTCCTAATCTCATGTACAATTATATCAGGGTCAATACCTGTCATTTCTTCATAACTCCAGGTGAAAACATCACAGAATTCTTGGAAAAAGGATTTATATGTGTGGACTTCATCTGTAGAGTAGGAGGCCCTGATATGAACATTCTCCAAGACTATGGGTTTGATCAATATGTAAATATGAATGGTAGGAAAAATTTTACTCAAGTTTCCTTCGTACAAGACATCGTGTGTTGACTCAAGAACTAAAGAAATAACAACAATAGTCGACGAAGTCGAAATGCATTGGTATCTCTCTATGGTTTCACATTCTAGAAAGAGAATGGAGTAATGATGGCCATCATCCCATGGAGTATCTTTTATAGACATGACTGACATGATCATCTCATCAATAGGAAATATCACATGGAGCAGATCAGGAGGTGTCTTCGAGATAAAAGGAACATTTCTAGTACGGGAATCAGAACTAAAGAAGGAAAGTTGGTCAACAGTAATGACCTTTCCTTGGTCTGAGAAACGTAGCACACAAAAAAGGGTAGACACAACTGCATGCATGGAATCAATCCAACTACGACCAAGTAAAAGGATATAATCAAGAGGTGCATCAAATACCTCAACCTCGACATTGACCGCTTTACCTTCCAATGTAATAGACAATGATGGAAGAACACCATAAGGTTTAAAACCTGTACCATTGAAGGCCTTAACTGTATTGTGTGATTCAGTGAGGGTAGGAGAGCCCATATATTTCCAACAAGTAATAGACATAACGCAAGTCGAGGCTCCTTCATTAATAACAGTTCTACAGATATTCGTGTTTTCAACAACAACTTGGATCGGAAATGCTAGCTGAGGAGGAAGCCTTAGAATGCGGTCTTCCAAGTCAAAGATGATTAAATTTATATCCATTGGATCAATTCCAAAAATGGCCTTTAACAGTTCCTTTCATTGAGAAGGAAAACTTTGAAGGACTTCGAGAGATGACATCGTAGAGGGTTCTTGTGCAAGGTCTTCTACAATACTATAGTTTTGGGTAGCACGTGCGTGAGGATTGAATGCAGAATTTCGAACAACACCCTTGGGAGGGGGGAGAATAATTGTATAGAGACCTAGTCTTTCGAGATGAAGAGGACCATTTAGAGTTGAAGTTGGAGGAGAAGGTTGAACCAACGAAGGTGGTATATCATCAACTTTTACTTTTGACGGAGAGTAATCTTTGGCTCGAGTTGCAATTGCAACTTCATTCTTTTTAGAGTCTCCAATACACATAAGGACATAAGATGATGTGGAAGGAGAAACTTGGTCATGAATGACCAACTAGGCCTACTACTGAGAAGGGAAAGTTTGTGACAAAATGGCAGGTGTAGAAGGTTCCCTGGTCCCTTGGAGGAACTTAGTAACCTCAGCGCATCTCGAACAATCTTTCGTGTAATGATCGTCACAACAAATAAGGCAAGAGTAATGAGTTTTACATTTTTCTTTCTCTTCAGTGGTCCGCATTTTGGCTTTATCAGATTGTGGATTATTATTCTTGTCCTCCTTGTTCTTACCCTTACCTTTCTTTTTATTTTGATTATTTCCTTGTAGGCGTGGATTGAATAGAATTAACTTCAACAGTCTTAGCAGTGGAAGGAGTAGGAGTAGGAGTATTTTGTACATTAGAATTATTAGATTTGGGATTGGTGTTAATAGCGTGTGTGGGATGAGCTTCAACATGAAAGGTTCCAATCACACAATCAAAAACATGAGAATCTATTGGAGGTCTTGGGGTAGGGTTTGTGGAAGGACGAGGAGCATCAGGGATCAAATCGTAAAGTGTTCTCGTTTGTGAATAAATGAGATCCAGATACTGAGAATGATTGATCACCTACATGTGCAAGAAAAAAGTGTTTCCTAATGAAAAAACAATATGAAAAATAAAATGAATCCAAAACTTCATGAAAACCAAAGACCCTTTTTCAAACAAGCACCCAGATCAAGATCTGAGATTATATCCTTCTGACATTGATCACAAGCAAAAAATTTCAAAACACAAAGAAAGAATTTCAATCACTGAAAACCAATCAAGAGAAAGATTTAAACTCATAGATGAACCAAACACTAGCATAGGAAGTTCACCCCAGGAAACTAAGGAAAAACTGGTAGGTAAATGACAAATTGACTCACTCCAACAAAATCTACAGGAGTCGTCATAGGCTAGGTATAGGACACAGTGAGATGAGCAATGGTCATCGCAGGCTAACAACATAGCACAGTACGATGTCGTTGCACTAGATTGGTCAAGTAGGATGTAATGTCTAAGGGTAGTTGCAGGATGCTAATATGGTGCAGTGCGACGATCTCTGTAAATGAAGAAAAAATGGGAGGAAGACAAAAAAATGTGAATGAACTTCCAAACCCAGGGAGTCCATATGGATCACCCACAGACTCAGAGAGTGAAATTTATTAGAGCAAGGAAGTCTAAAGGAAAATGGGAAGAAAAAAATCAAAAGGAGGTTGTATCCGCAGTATGGTCGCCAATTTTTTTATGGGACTTATCGGTAAATGCGGATATAAACATATCTCCCTAGATCCACCTAGATCTAGAACAAAACTTTACAGAATATGACGCTTTCCCTAAGCTCTAACTAACGAGTTTACTAGTTAACAAGAGATAGACAACATACCATTTAAATGTCACTTCCTCTTTCCTTTGTCATCCTAGCTCCACTCTGGTGCTCCTATGATATTGAATCTACAAGGGAACACAAGCCAACCAAAGTGAAAGAAATCTAATATACTCAACAAGAACTTATGTATGTGATCAAGGAATCATACAATAAAACAATACAAGTTTTATGGGAAAGAAACATATAAATGTATTATATTTAAAGTGAAAGTGGAGGTTACAACCAAAGCCTTGATGTTGCAAGGTCCCCTCTCGATGAGCTTTTGCTCCAACACACACACTTGCTCCAACCTTGAATGAAGAAGATCCACAATGACTTGATTAATTGAAATGAGGCCCTCAAGTATGAACTGAAGTAGAATTCATCATCCAATTCTTATCCTATTCAATATTAATATTGCTTGAATCAACCATCTCTCTTTCCCCTATATAAAGAGGGATCTCTCATGGAAAAGGATAAGGTTGATTCAAGCAAGATTAATATTGAATAGGATAATAATTGGATGAGGAATTCTACTTTAGTTCATACTTGAGGGCTTCATTTTAGTTCATCAAGTCATTATGGATCTCATTCATTCAAGGTTGGAGAAAGTGTGTGTGTTGGAGCAAAGGGTCATCAAGAGGGGACCTTGCAACATCAAGGCTTTGGTTGTAACCTCCACTTTCACTTTAAATATAATACAATGATATATTTCTTTCCCATAAAACATGTCTTGTTTTATTTTATGATTCCTTGATCACATACATAAGTTCTTGTTGAGTATATTGGATTTATTTCACTTTGGTTGGCTTGTTGATATTCAATATCACAGGAGCACCGGAGTGGATTTAGGATGACAATGTCAAGAGGAAGCGACATTTAAACAGTATGTTTTCTAGCTCTTGTTAAATAGTAAACTCAATAGTTAGATCTTAGGGAAGGCATCATATTATGTTCTGTTTTGTTCTAGATTTAGGTGGATCTAGGAAGATTTGGTTATGTCTGCATTTACCGATAAGTCCCATAACAACTAGGATGGAGATATGGATTGTAGGAGATCTACAAGTGGCTATGTTTTAAACCTATTTGGAGGAGGAATAAGTTGGATGAGAAAAGGACAGGTTGTAGTGGCACTTTCAACTACAAAAGATGAATACATCGCAGCCAAACATGCATGTAAGGAAGCAATATGGTTACAAAGATTGTGTTCATGTATTAGGTTGGTAAAAAAAGATTTAAGGATAGATTGTGACAATCATAGTGCAATTTTTCTGACGAACAACTCGACTTATCATTCAAAGACAAACCATATTGATATTCAATATCACTTGGTGAGAGACATGGCTGAAGAAAATAAAGTGTTGTTGATGAAGGTGGACACTTTGAAGAATGTTGTTGATTCATTAATAAAATTTGTGAGCACTGAGAAGTTCTCTTGGTGTAGAGGATCCATGGGCATTGTTGCCCTTGATTGTTGACTATGTAACCCTGTAACCCCCTGTATGCAAAGAAAACAACACGTGGGACAATTTTTGGTATGTGTTATATTCTTTGCACGAGTAGAAGAGAATTTTTTTTTTCCTCGGGAAACATGTCACATTTTTTCCTCATTTTTTCATTTTGCCTCGATTTTTGTGTCCATTGTTGAGTGTTTTTTCAACACATAGTTTTTTTCTATGGTTTTCTATTTTTGATTAAGGAATTAGGGTTGTTGACTAATCTAGGTCATTGGGTTAGGGTTTTGGATGATACTGGCTCATATATGTATATTGTATTGTAAACAATGTAGCACTATGGATGAATATACAATATGTTGGTTTTCTCGTTTTGGGTTTCCAGGGGAAAAATCTATGTGTAATGTTTGTATTTTCCATTGTGTATTTTTTGTTCTTTTACTGAAAATATATTTGTAGTAAATATTGTACAAGTTTGAAATATACATTAGGATATTAGCATCATTGAGAAATTTTGTGCATATTGATGGGTCATCCTCAAGGAAGGAAAGCATAAGACTTGTGACTAATTAATCATATAATTATCATATGCCATTAATGATGATTAGAGCCACAACATATGCATAGTGTATTTCCTTTTTGTGTATGTGCATTAGTCATTCATGAAGTATAACTAAAGCATGTAGGAGTATAGGGTACACTGTGTATGTTTAGAAGTGTAGGTGTGAGATTTACTTGTGTTGGACACACGAGTAAATCCTTCATATTCATAGTAGTACTAGGCTGTTAATAGGTGAAATTTGTATGATGATGATCTGTAAACAATAGGCCTATGAATTGTCTATATCATGAACATGGATCTCTGTGGAATTAAATAATTCCCTCCACTATCAATCCCAAACATGCATACAAAATAATGGTACTATTTTATATTTTGTTCACTACTTGGATACTTCCTTTAGTAGAAATACCTATCTTCAACAAAGGCTATCGAAATATGTTCTCAAGCTCCAAGTTCTCTCCACACATCGAATGGAAGATATGTTGCATCATTGTTTCTATAATCTAGTGATAAAATAAGTTAATAATGGGTAAATACAATAGTGTTGTAATGTATGGTACTAGAACTAATTGAAATTATTTTTACTCATACAAACCCACCACATAACAATGACACCCAACAAGAAGCAATTACAACATTGGCTATAGAATGTGGTTAAACAATGAACCAACAATACACTCAACCAATTATTTAAATCGATGAATAGAGTTAGGATTACAACGTAGCTATGTTATAGTTCTGATGATTTACATAGAATGAAATAATAAATTAAAACCAAAAATACATCAAGTATACATAGACATTAACACCATGAGACAACATAGATTATTTTTACACTAGAAATCCAAATGAGAAAGCTAGGTTCTAGGGGATTTTTATTAAGCATAAAATTGATTACAAAAGGGTGAGTTGCACATATATTTAGTGTATTGTTACTCAGTGTTAGGAAATTTTCAAATGGCCATGGATCAACAACAATCTTCACTCATTGTGGCATAAAATCAATGCCTTCTTCTCCTTCGATCATCAAATAGACTAATTCTTTGATCCCTCATCTTCACTACCGTCCTTCTTTATTTCCTCCTCTTTGTTCCATTCCCTCCTATTATTCATAATAAAATTCATTTCTAATGGGTTTCCTTGGAATGCAAACCATCACAATGGTACGTTTCAACTTCCAAGGTAATTTTGAACAATTTCTAAACTTTTCCAAAAACAATTAAATGTTGATTACAAAGTTTACAAAGAGATTTTTTTTGGAAAGGATCCAATTTGGATAAAACCTCCCAATTGTAAGGATTTTGGCTCCTAAAAGCTTCAACTCCCTTCAATCTTCTTTTTTTGTACCTTGAACATCCTTTGGAAAATCTTCAACAAAGGGCGACTCCACTACAAGTTGGACGATAAGAGTTGAATAAGGGTTTTATGTGGCATAAACATGTTGTCCATTTCATGATAGAGATGACACTCACTTTTACAATAGGTCATTGGACAACCAATTTTCCTTAGGTTGCAAGTGCAAGGACATCATCTTCCCCTTGACCTTGACTCTTCAATATTTCTTCTTGGATGTTTAATTCTTGGAATGGATTTCCAAGTGAAGCCTCCAACATTTTCCCTCCCAATGTCCAGCCGATCTATATTACTAGAAATATTTCTTGCATGGCCTAATTTTCCCTCTATAGTGCCAATAATTTCTATCACTGTGACCCACTTTCATGCAACAAAAACAAGCCAAATAGACTAGACGCCATACATTTTGTATTTGTGATGATTCTTTCCATCTTGGTTGCTTGGTCCCCCAAGATTTGCAGTGTATCTAGATGGAATAATAATCTCTTTGATTCCCTATTTCAATACTTTACAAGAATATTTAAGTGGCTCACTGCACACTCCATTTCTAACTACCTTTTCCTTCATGGTAATGGCTTATTTTCTCATTCCTCTTAGCTTTACAGAGGTGGGTTGAGATAAAATTGTGTTTTCTTATTGACCACTAAGTCATATTCCTTCATGCTTGGGCCTTTGTTAAGATACAATAGATATCATAATCCATTTTCCTTCCTTTCCTATCCCTTTTCCTTCATATACCTATTGCCTCATGAGCTTGGAACCAATGCCTCTATTGTGATTTTCAGAGTCATTGAAGGTCTCTTGAGGAATGATATTGGAAGGTTATTTTACCATGCTTAAATACATCATGGTGATATTTTCCACAATGGAAACAAAAGGGTCTTTCTTTGTCTCTTGGACGAATTCTTGTAGTTTCTTCAAGGCCTCTTAATTCACTACCAAATTCTAGTATAGTTAGGAAATCACTTTGGTGAACCTATCATCTTTCCAATTATCCAATTGATTTAAATTCTCCTTAAATTATAAGAGTTGTTATCTAATATTATATAAGTATACCCTCATGGTGGTGAAGGTGTCTTGTCATTTGGCTAGTTCTTTTTCTAGCTCATCCTCTTTCTGTCTCTAATACCAACTTTCCTCTTGGACATACTTGTTGATCAAGTTTCTCAATTCTTCCTTCTTCTCCCTTTTCAAGGATTTTCCCATGGAGGATGATTCAATATATCAAACAAACCAAATATAATACCTTATGATTTGAAAAAGGTATGCCTATGGCCTATCCATTTTTTGAACATGGATCTTTGCAGAAATAAATAACGCTCTCTAAGTTTTTAATCACCAACAGACATAAAAACTAATGGTTATATTTCATATTTGATTCACTACTCGGTTTCTTCCAAGTTCCCTCCACGCATTGAATGGAAGATATGTGGTAGTGTTGTATCTATACACCAATGATCAAATAATTAATAATGGGCTACTACAAAAATGTTGTAGTGCATAGTACTGGAACTAATTGAAATATTACACACTCATACAAACCCAACACAAAATAGTAAACATCCAACCGGAAGAAACTGCAAGATTGACTATAGAATGTGGTTAAACAATGAACCAACACTACACTCAAGAAATCATTTAAACTAGTGAGAAAAACTAGGATTACAATGTACCTGTGTTATAGTTCTTGTGGTTTACATAATATTCAAGAACATATTAAAACCAAAACTACATCAAGTATAAACAACCAATAACACCATGAAACAATAAATATTCTTTTTACACTGGAAATCAAAATGGGAAAAATGGAAGTTATAGGGTTTTTTATTAAGTAGGAAATTGAATACAAAAGGGTGACCTATACTTAGATTTATTGTATTGTTACTCAAGGAAAATAAATTTTCAGATGGCCATGGCTCAACAACAATCTTCACTCATTGTGGGACAAAATCAATGTCTTTTTCTTCTCTAGTCATCGAGCATACTCCTTCTATGAGCTCTCATATTTTCTACTTTCATTCTTCATTTCCTCCTATCTCTTGCATTCCCTCCTCTTCTTCATCAAAACCTTCATTTATAATGGGATCCCTTGGAAGGCCAACCATTATAATGGTTCATTTCAACTTCCAAGGGAATTTTAAACATTCTCTCAACTTTGCAAAAGAAAATTAAATGTTTTTTATAAAGTTTACAAAGATTATTTTTTGCGGGGATCCAATTAGGATCAGATGATATGAAAACCTAGTGTTAGAAGGGAATTTTTATAGCACAAAATTGCACACCTATTCTTTTGTGCCATGGCCTAAACCTTTCCCAATGATTGCCAGACTTTTCCCTGAAATTCACCTCCAAAATCATCTAAAAAACATGCTTTAAGAGCATATCTATGAGTTTCCCTAGTGCAATGCGTGAACATCTGTGACTTTTCTCACTGTAACCTGCAGAATCCCTAATTTTTGGTGAAAAATAAAATAATCCCATGTTTTTTGGTGGGGTTTTCAGTTGTGCTCGTTTCCCAATGACGTTGGCTCGTACACAACGAAATTGAAAACCCCAAACCTCTTTGGGAAGACATAAAACAACCATAGAGGGATAAAGATAAAAACAAGTCTCTTGGTGCAAGTTATGCTGCCAGCATCTAGTAATCATCCTTTCCCTGTATTCTTTAAGCAACAACCCTTTTAGTCTGGAAACTCCTTTTCAAGAGCTTCTTTCTCCTTTTATGTGACTATGGGGTGTCTCCTTATCCCTATCTGAGTAATTGAGAGAAGTATTTATCAGTTGAGTTGATACTTGAGGATTCATAGAGGAGCCCAAACAGTTGGATTCAAGACAATGCCTAAGGCTAGACAAGGTTGTAACTTACCTTTTCCACTTGATGTTAATAAAAGAGCTTGTTTTTCCCTAGATTTGTCTTCATTGTAAATTTGTTTGCATGCTTACTTTGATTCTAACATATAACATGCACATGATTTTGATAATATAACTAATTTATTTACAGCCCTAGTTTTTTATATGTCTTGCATGTTGATTCTAGCAGAATATTAGGAGTTCTTCAGCAAATTGGAGTAGGGATCAACATCAAATGGGAGAATAAGGTGCACCTTATTTTCTCCTATCTATCCCTACCTTCTCCTAATTAAAGTAGTTATTTTCTTTAGTTTTTTTGTGTTTGTCACTATGGGGAGATTGTTATCTCTTTCAATTGGTCTTTATGTGTTGTGATTATGAACCACAATCATGTTGTTTAAGGCCTGAAAATGGCCCCGAAAGTTCAGGACCCAAAAAAGTGTAGAAAAACTGCCAAAATGGAAAATTGTGCTTTGAGCTAGTGGAATAGGTGGGTGGCCACCAATGTCCACCTAGATCATTCCTTCCCCCTTAATAATAAATTGTATCCATTGCATCAAGTTCCTCCATCATATGGGGAAACTTTTGTTGAATATGAATCGTAGTGAGCCACTTTCCCTAATGAAGAACCTACCTCGCTTTGACGATCGAATAGAGTTGGATGGTCTACTGGTGGGTGTCCTTTGTCTTGGTGTCCATGATATTATCAATTTTCATCTATTAGATGCAAACATGATTGAGTTCTATAGGGGCCAACTACTCATTCTCGTTCGAAGTGTCCAAGATAAGTGGAAAATGTGATCGAAGCAGTTACACATTAAATACCAAATGCAATTGTTACACATCAAAATTACTCACTTCAATAGTGTCGCAAGTGTTTTCATTACAAGTGTTGTAAGTGTCGCATATTGTCCGAAAGTGTCACATATTGACCACAAGTGTCACAAGTGTCACAAACATCATACTACCATCTTTCTTATGTCGTCTCTCTAACGACATCGTAAGGACACTAAGACACCTCAAAGACTAGTTTCGAAGAAGGAAAATCAATTGACAGAAGAGTACAAACCTTGTGCCACTAAAAACACCACTAAAAAATCAATTTTGGGAGGGAGCGCTCCCCTACCTACTAACAGGGAGAGATGGAACTCTGTACTCCCTTATAGAGGAGCGTTCCAATTCTCTATGCCCCTTTTGAGGGAGCGCTTCCCTTTTTTGGGTGAAATTTGGTTTGTTGGAGGAAATCAGGGGACAATCCCCTCAATATCTGAAGGTAGTTGGGTTAGAATATTGGGTCAAGGAATGCTCTTAGGGAAGATCCTCAACTGAAGGAGAGGAATCCTGAAATTATCCCAAAGATATCTCAAGTGGTTGGGCCTCTCCAAGGTTATATAAGGAGGCCTCCTCATGGTGAAAGAGAAAAAAAGAGAAGCACCTAACTTATGATCTCATAAGGAAGGACATGACGGAGGATGGAGATTGAGAATTACACCAAACTTATGATCCCATAAGTAAGATTCCATCAAAGAAATTAGTGTAGAATACTTGAGCAAAGGGGTTCTACAAGGAGAACTGGAAGAAGTTGTTGCACCTTCATCAAAGGATTGTAAGTGCTTTTACTTGTATTTATTAATATATCAATGCTTGGATTGTTTCTTTCAAACTTATGTTTGGTCCCACATGAGTTTGTATTCAATAGATAGATCTATGTTTGAGCTAATCTCAGTAGAATAGAAAGTCCATTGTATCCTCGTTTGTTCTACATGACCTATCAAGGAGCTCAAGATTGAAGCTCAGCTTGGATTTCAAAAGGACAAATGTTGTTAACAAGGTATGTATCTTTCTTATTTTTCCTCATATATTAGCTCGATTAGATCTAAAGTAATGCCAGTGTCCATGTTAAGTACTTTTCTGTATTGGCCTTAGGAGTCTAAAGACCAAGAGGGAATCCGATTGTCTGTAGGAGGATTCACCTGTAACAGAAATTGGCGACTCCACTATGGAGGAGATCTGATTTTTGTTTCCTTTCCAATATCTTGTTTTGGTCCTTTTCACTTTTCTTGATATTGCCTTCGATTCTTAGATTTGTTTGATCGCCTCTTTATTTCATCATGATCACCCTAATTTGTTGATATTGCTTGGAATTTTGTTTTTCTAAGTTTTGAGAGCATAGCGCTCCCCCTCTATTGTTGTCAGAGTGCTAGATCTCCCCTTTAGCCTTACCCAAAGAACTAGAATGCTCTAGTTCCCCTTACACTAGAGCACTACCCCTTTCTGTGAGGAATTCTCCAAAATTTACATCTTCTGAAGTTGTTTCTTCATTTTGGCTTTGGCTCAGGAGTTTCATCCTCTCAGTTCATATTGGTATTGACCTTCAACACCCTATTTCTAAGAATTGATCTTTTCTTGTTTTAGATTTTGACATTTTCTTTCCTTAATTTGAAGTCACTCTTCGTCTTTATTGATTTAGAAGTGTCTTGCTTATTTCTTCTCATTTATGTGGTTGAGTAGAAACCTTTGTGAGGAATTTCAAAGATCTGTGAATCATTCCATTTAATCTCTGAGGTCTTTTGTCTAAACCTTTTTCAATCTTTTGAGTTTTTTTTGGTTTCATTTTGTAAATTTTGTGATCTTTGTCTTGCTTGTTAATCATAACAAGAGTGTCTTTTTTTGTGAAAAATTTTTCTTCTGATTGTCTGAACTTTTTTTTTATCTTAAAATCTGAATGACATTAGAAGTTTTGTGTCAAAATTGATAATCACTCACACACAAAACATAAGGATATTTTTATGATTGTTTTTTAATGTTAGAAGAAATTTTATGAGCTTTTTAGATTTACACTTAATTTGAGTGAGAAAAAAATTGATTGAGGACATTGCATAGTGTTTGATAGTGAAAACAACTTTTCTCCTTCCCTTAAATAGGAATTCATCGAAAGAAATGATTGCTTATCATATTTTATTCATTTTGGGGAATTGAGTCATAACACCATCAGTTTCACTTTCATAGACCTTTTGAGTAAAGAACAACTGCAAAATGAACGCTAATTAAAAATTATCTAGAACATTTTGTTTTTAGGATCTTCCACCAACATTAGACTAGGATTAGCAGTTTGGATTAGGCTGTGAGTACAACTATCCAAAGTTTTCAAAAACAAAGTTTAGCATCCTACGATAGGGAGAGTCAAATCCAATTGTCGTATAGGATTTCTGGGATCCCCCTCTCACATAGGGGTTACACACGAGGTTGCATTTGGGAGAATTACAGATATTATCCCTTCGTGGTTCAACTGTTTGTAGTGGTTGGATCATATATTGGGGGTCACTTGGGGGTATACCCACGATTATGTGTGGGAGCCTCTCGAGTTGATTTTGGACTTGTTATCCTACCCATACGTTAGAATCAGGTTGTCGACTGTGCCCACCTAGGGGTTGACTATGAGTTGGTGTCCTTAGTTGCCATAATCTTTAGGTACTTATACAAGGTGATGGTGAAGAGAAGTCTCACTGTACTTGGAACAGACATTGGCCAAACTCACTCAGGCTCCTTGGAGGGTAAATCCACAATTATTGCATGGAAGCTTGCACTAAGGTGAAATTCCATTAAGCAGGTCGTCATTGTAATTGTTCCACCATATCCTAGCCCCTTATTGACTTGATCACATGACATTGGATTTCATCACCAACTTGTACGATCATCGAGAGAAGTTTTGTTTGCTTGGTTTTGATTCCTAGATTTTATTAGTGTATGTTGTTTCTTTTCGTTAGTTGTCCCTAGATTTTTAGCATGTGCTATTATTCTCCAAAGTTGAGCCTATAGATGATAAAGGTCTTCGTCGATCACATAGGATGCAAGGACTGCCTCTCGAAGGATACCAACCCTTACCTCCTAACCCTCCAGAAGACAACTACTGTGGAGAGGTAGAAAATCAATCTGACACTGGGAGTGTTGTTGCTCCTCCGTTAGACAATCCAGAAGGCACTTTGGTTACAGTTGATAATGCCACTCCTCGCACTGCATCTGTGACTACAACCTCTCTCAAACCACTTTTTCTTCATTTAGACTCCCTTGGGAACGTCATAGACGAAGAGGTCCCACAGTAATCTGAGAGAGTATTTACCAAAACATATATGGGATCCACAGAACCAATATTTGGTGATGAGTATAGGACTTCTATTTGTCCTACCACTGTAGTAGACACAAATCCCACACCTATTCATTTTATATGGAGGAATTCATCAGGACACAATCTCTATGAGCATTTTGAATCCATTCGACAACCTTTTAATCCTCATGACCCTCCTGTTGAAACTAGGCCATCTGGTCAAACTATGAATCACCCCATCGATCAGGTCATTAACCCTATTGTTACATCAACAAAATTCCATCCTAATGTTGGACTCATCACCTCTACTCATTCCCAAGGCACTTTGATCCCTAACCCCACTTTTACAAACTTTCACTCTATAGCTCCACATGTTCCACATGATCTTGTTGGGACATATTTGCACCAAAGAATGCAGACCCTTGCTAGACAAATACAACCAACTGGGGGGGAATCACGATCTAGAAAACCTATCCCTCCCAGAAGACCAAAATCCTATGGTGGGCCTACCCCTCTCGGGGGACAACCTCCTTTTCATGTTCTTCCCAGAGGGAAACCTCCCTTTGTCAGTCACACCCTGGTCGTTAATCCGTCGTTGGCAGGGAGGAAACCTTCATTTGTTGGAAATCCTTCACAATCTCGGGGGGTATCTTTGGGAGACACATTTACCCAACCACATGTTGGGGGGCACTCATATCATAACCCTCAAGGAGGAGTATCAAATCCTGTTACTTCTGGACCATCTTATGGAAAACCTTATCCGGGTGGCACCCCAAACACCACCTGGAGTCCTCAAGGACAATAACCTTATCCTTCCCAAGGGTCTAATGTTTATCCTCCCCCTAATGTGTATCCACCTCTAGGATCTACTTCTTACCCTCCTCAAGGGAGACATGTTTATCCTCCTTATGGGAAAGCAAATCACTTGGCTTATAATGCTCAGAACCCACCGAGTTATGCAAATGTTTCTCAACCATCATCGAATCTTGCTTATCCTGGTCAACAACAACCATATGTAGGAGGACCTACTGGTTACAATTACCCACCTAACCCAGTTTATGGTCCTACTGGTGTTCCTATGCCACATCAGTATTATCCAAAAGTTAACCGACAACTAACTTTCCTTGCGACTCTAGATCTCCCAGACTTGTCTCGATTAACCAATGATCCTATTTTTCATTCATCGATTTGGCCAGTTATTCCAGCTAAACTTCCTTCTGATATTCCTAAATTTGACAGAAAACCTGGAGAAGATCCAAATAACCATGACTTTCCATTTGTGGTGTTCATCAAACTCCCTCATGGATGATTCTATACGTTTTCATCTTTTCTAGTGAACACTTACATGCTCTACAACAAAGTGGTATATCGAACTACCACGTGCTTCTTTTCATGATTTCAACTCCCTTGCTATGTCTTTCCTCACACACTTTCAACTACTTATTCACTACAAGACGGGTACTGAACTCTTGACCTCCCTTCCTTAAACTAATTTCATGCATATCTCTAACCATATTCATGAGTGGAGATGACGATGAAGGACGATGAAAGAAATCATTCCTGACCAATTATTAGTGTAGTGGTTTACTAAATCACTTTTACCCTCGATCACTCGTGATGTCGCTATGGGTGGTGCAGTCACTGAGGAAGAAACCATTGATCAAGATCAGTACTTAGATTTGGTTTATTCACAATCTGGTACTTTGTATGAGTTACTTTCAAATGTTGCTCGAGCTAATGTCTATCCATACAAGCCTTCATCCTCATCTCATGCGGACAGTGTTATCAGTTTCGTCAAAACTCAATCTACTTCCCAGTCGACCACACTCTCCTCTACCTCCCCCCAAACTTAGATATCTGAGGTGAATGTAGTTCAATCTATCCCTTCACAACAATCTGGAGGTAAGAAGAAGGCAAAAAATAAATCAAAAAATACCAATAACAATGAACAACCAAAAAATCAAGCTCAAACACCTGCTACCGAAAAGAAACCACAGTGGAAACTAAAATTCCCATGTATCATTTGTGGTGATGATCACTACACTTGAGACTGTCCACATAGTGATTAAGTGGCCAAACTTTTTCAGGGAAATTCACAACCCGTTGTGCTTACTTAGCCTTTTCCACAACAAAAATCCATGGTTGCTCAAACCCCCTCTCTTGGGGGTAGTTCTAGCCATCCTCATGATGAGGCCTTGACAAGTTCCCATATTTATATGTTTAATGGGACTAATTTGACCACCTGCTTGATGACATATGACACACTAGTTAAACCAGACAAAGCGAAGATCACTAACAGTTCTTGATAGGATCCATCATCGTCCTCCATTAGTCCTCCATCCATCAATCCTCCGTCTGGATCACTCCAGATCAAGAAACATGTGTTCAACTCTATCTTATGCCCTCCTAAGAGAACTATCCAAAAGTCTACCTTTAATCCTAACTCACGTGATTCCCAACACTACAACATCATTGAAGATATGGCTCAAGCAACATGTGCTATGTCCACGTTAGAAGTTCTACAGGACTACCCCAGTCAACATAGAACACTCTTGGCTTCTATTGGCATTGTTGATCCTAAGTCATCCAACCATATCATCTTTAACCTGGCCATTTATTCATCTCGACTCTCCCACCAACTTGCTTTCCAAATTGATGTTCTTGTTCAGAATCAACAAATTCATCGAACCATCTTGGATGAGGGAGCCTCTACTTGTGTCATGTCTTTAGCATGTTGGAAAAGTTTAAAATCACCCACACTTAACAAACCCCCAATGATGTTACGTGCATTTGATGGGAAAGGTTTTCATCCCCATGGGCTTTTACAGTCCCTGGCCATCCAGTTGGGCAGAAAAACCATCAATGTTGATGTCAAGGTGGTCGATGCTCCCCTTGATTACAACTTATTACTTGGAAGAATTTGGTTTTATGCTATGACTGCCATTGCCTCATCGATGTTTCGATGTGTACAATTCCCACAAAAGGGAAAAATTGTCACTGTCGATCAATTAGATTTATGTACACCCAATGCTCGCACTCCCACTACAAACAATATTCCATTCTTGGGAGATCACAAGATCATGTATGAAAGCGTTGGTGTTGGATTGCTGAAGGATTCTAGCCTTATGGGTGCCTTCCCTACACCACTTCCACCGACTATGCATAATATTTCCACCATCGATATGATTTCAACCATGTCTTATCAATCTTTGGAATCATCTGACCTTGGATTGTACCTAGTCCCTTGGAATTCGATGCACTAGGTGACACCATGCCACTTAGTTCAGCCAAAACATCATAGTTTTCTATTCAATTCACCTTTCCCTCCTTGGATGACCAACATCTCTTGGCACCTGACAGTTACTCGATGCCATCATGGTTAACTTCCTTATTGTCTGCAATTGACTACATTTCCCCAATTTCTCCCTCTAATGAATCTATTAGGGAAATTTTGAGCATTGAAGAGCTACCTCAGGACGATAACCATCATCGATCCTCTTTTATTCCCCCTCATGGAGAAATTTGGGAAGATATACACTCTATCTTCCCTCTCGATGTTGATTTTTCATTGTCTCCCATGACTTCAACTTCTGATGATTTGGATCTGGTAGTTGACATGGTCATCTCTTCGGTAGGGATTTTGGAGCCTGATCTCCTTACCCCTGACAATACCCTCGACATGTGTTCCTTCCAAATAATTCTTCTTCAATCCAATGAATATCTCTTGGAATCCATGACCGAGTTTTGTCCCTTGACATGGTGTCCTTCTAGAGCATTATCCTCTTGGAAGCCATGATCAATAAGAACTCACGAGCATAGTTTCTCTTCTGTGTAGAAATCTCATTAAAAAATGAAACCGAGGTTAGGAGAACAATTTCTCTTCTCTATATCAAGCTCGTTAAAAAATTAAACATAAGCTTTGAATATAGTTTTCCTCTCTGTAGAAAGCTTGTTAAAAAATGAAACAGAAATATGGGGATTGAACCCGGAGCCTTGAGCATAGTTCTTTTCTTGTGTCAAGCTCGTTAAAAAATGAAATAGTCACCTCTCTTGTCGAGTTGAGTCCTTCGTTAGGTCTCGTATTTTGAACCTTCATTTCATCCACCCTTATCCATTTTCTCAATCCAGTAGAGAAATTGGTGACAACCCTAAAGTCGGTGAATGAATTGAAGTTTGGGGGGCATGTCTCCAGCCTTTGATGATCATTCTGGAGTTAAGCCACTATCTCTCAAGCTGGGGGCATATCGATCTTTTCATTTGTTCTTTCTCATGCTCATAAATACATGAGAATGCAACCGAGCAACCTTTTATCTCTTTTTCGGGCTCGCATGGGTATACGAAATATGAACCCCTTGGAATCATCTTTAAGCTCTTTTCAGACTCTCTAAACATGAAAATATTGTCGAGTGATCTTGCTTCCTTTCCCACTCGCTAAAAGGTTTGAAAGGGAATATTTCAAGTGATAATTATCTCTTTTTTGGCCTCGTGAGACTAATATTACGAAAAAGGACCACATTGGAGTCGTCTTTAAGTTGTTTTCAGACTCTCTAAATATGAAAAACCATCGAGTTTACCTTCTCTAGACTCGTTAAAAAATCATACATTGAAGGGCCCATATGGCACCGAACCCTTACTTCTTCCAGTTCGTTAAAAAAAGGAAGAGGGACTTACCGAAGGTGAGTTATATCGAGCATATGTTACCCTCCTCGAGCTCGTTAAATTAAAAAGAGGTACTTGTCTATCTAGATGGGGGAAAAATTGAAGGAAGCAAGCTAAGCAGTTTTTCAGAACATTACCAGTAACCCTTATAGTCACCCTTGAACACGAAATTTTATCTTTGCACACATTTATATCCTCTGAACCTATACACTAAACCAATCCTTTGATTTTCCTTACTCCTTTGGGTCACTTGATGTAAGTGTTGGACAACTGAGAGGGGGGGTGAATCAGTTGTTATCGTGCTTAAACAATTATGGTTCTTTTAAAATCTTTGTAGAGACTTTGATTGATGATCACAATAATGAAGGGAAATAAACAATGGCACTTTCAACATCATTCACATATATGAGAAACACAGAGACAGATATTTTCTGAGGAAACCCATGCAGAGTAAAAACATCTTTTCTTTTATATGATAAGTAATGGTTACATTCTTTACAGTATCATACATATGAGCACCAACTCATAATGAGGCTACAACCTCAGTTTTGCAAGCTACAACTTGCTGAGAGCACCAACTCTCTATTTTCTCTAGCACCTACTAGAAGGAAGCACCAACTCCCTGGTTTCTCTAGGACAAACTAGAAGGAAGCATCAACTCCCTGGTTTCTCTAGCACCAACTAGAAGGAAGCTACAACTCCCTGTGTTCAAGCACCTACTTGAACCTCTAAGGACAACATTCGTCCCTTGCACCTCCCAACCACCCTAAAATATTAATCTTCGCTACAGAAACTTATTACAGTGATATGATGTTTAACAATGGCTTACCAGACTTATCACTGTTCTGCTACATTTCGTTGCTATGTCTGCCTCATTGCCTTTCTGCTCACATCACTTGCGTTGTCTGTTCTTCTGCTTTTTATGCTCTATGTGCCATCTCCATTCTTTGCATAGTTCCTCTTCTGTGCTATTCAGCTGTTGCACTCTCCTCCTTCTTCACACATGAATTACCTTCAACAACAACATTCACAGCAACCTCCAACTCCAACAACAACACCATCTCTTCTTTGTACCAGGTATTTATAGCTTATGTGCACCTTGTGCATGTAGTGTTTGTAATGCCTCTGCATGCTGGCTCTGCACCATTATCCTGCACCTCTCGAGTGCTCTGTCTAATTATCATCGTGACTCTTCATCTTCTCTGGTGGTTCACCCCGCGTGTCCAACATCACTGTATGCTATACTGAGATTCCTTAGTCTCTCTGGCAGTTTAAGACTCCTCGTCTTCTCTGAGACAATCGAACTCTTGATCTTCATTGACCCCGATCGACGGTTCATGATCTTGGTGAATCAACGGTCCTGATCTCATCGGGATCTCACATCTCGTTGTTCCTTCATTGGAGATTTTCGTTACTCCAAGTCGCGATAGGAGAGACTCAAAGATGGAGCTCAAATCAATAGTCCATATCTTTTTATGTATTGATGGTCAGGATCATTTCATGATCTCGCATCTTGCTGATCCTAAGATGGAGATTTTCATCACTCCAAGTCGCGATAGGCGAAACTCCGAGATGGAGCTTTATGATGCTCTGATCTTTCGCCACGCGTCCTCTTGATCCAACGGTCCTTGATTAACTCGTGATCTCACATATCGTTGTTCCTTTGACTTTCCAGTCAGCAAGATGAAGATCTTTTTCCATGTGTCCTCTTGATCCAATGGACCACGATTAAATCGCGATCTCGCATCTCGCTATTCCTTTGACTTTCCAGTCAGTGAGATGACAATCTCTCACCATGTGTGATACCTCGCGCAGATCCAACGGTCCTCCTGTGATCCAGATCCGACAGCCTTCTCTTGCTACCTCGCGACCTCACAACTTGGAGTACCCAATGTTTGGACTCTCAACCTGCAAACTCCCGAGTTTGCGAGATCTCTTGATCTCTCACCACCTGTCGCCCTAGATGGATGGCTATAAATCTCTCGCCACTTCACAACCTCACGCCTCATGACTTTGAACACCCAATACTTGGGATTTCACCCTGTGAACTCTTGAGTTCACGAGATCTCTCCGACCTTTGCCACGCGTCCTTCACAGATGGACGGTCCTGATCTTCTCACCACTTCCCTGCTTCACGACCTCGTGCCTCGCAACCTTTAACACCAAATCCTCAGCTCTTCCACTCACGAGCTTCTGAGTTCGCTCATATCTAATGCCTGAGATATATCCTTCTCTTCAGTGTGTGCTATTCTTTTTTTTTATTCAGATCTGATGGCCCTCATGCTGTCGGGAATTTTGGATGGGATCCAACTATCAGCGATGCTTCTCCTCCAAGTTTACACATCCTTCTTACTTGGAATAATTTTGACTCTTCACTAATTCCTCCTTACCCTACATTGTTCCTATTTGTCCATCGATGCAAATTCTGATCCTGCCATCTTCACTGTTGTACTTGCCATCAATGACAAGCATACGCTATCTGTTAAACATTTTCCAACAATCTCCCCCTTTGGCATTGATGGCAACTAAGGCACCCGGATTCTTTTCTCCCCCTTTGACATCAATGTCAAAGAAGAAACATGCTCCCCCTGAGCTATTGCAGTAATTTTAGGAGGCATTAGATAATCAAACAATACAAATATCCCCCTAACAGGATGGACTCTTTTAGGTATGAAACAAAATGACACCCAGCTTATGTCTGAGATATTCAAATGGTGTCTTGGCGAGGGGCTTAGTAAAGATGTCTACAATCTGTTCTATAGTGGGAATGTAATGGACCTGAACAATCTGATTGGTGACCTTCTCTCTTAGAAAATGATATTTTATGGGAATATTTTTTTTCTTGGAGTGGAGGACAGGATTTTTAGACACACTAATGGCACTTATGTTATCACAATGAATTGGGATCGGTGCAGTATATTTTACCTCTAAGTCTACAAGTGTCTGAATTATCCATAATACTTGTGTGCAACAGGTAGCAGCAGCAATGTACTCTACCTCTGTGGTTGATAGAGAGATGGAACCTTGCTTTTTACTAAGCTAGGCTACTAAGGAGTTACCCAAGAAGAATGCTCCTCCACTGGTGCTTTTTCTCTCATCAACACAATTTGCCCAATCTGCATCTGAATAAGCAGTCAACTGAAGACTTTGATTTCTGGGATACCACAGACCATAAGTCATTGTTTATTTTAAGTACCTGAATATCCTTTTGACAACTTGCAAATGAATCTGTTTAGGAGCAACCTAATATCTTCCTACCATTCCTACAGCATGCATTATGTCTGGGCGAGATGCTGTGATGTACAACAGGCTTCCTATCATTGATCGATATGAGCTTTGATCAACATCAGGTGAATCATCATCCTTGCTTAATTTACATCCGGTTACCATAGGTGTACCCACAGGTTTATAATCTTCCATTTGAAACCTTTTTAGCATTTCTCTTAAATATTTTCCTTGAGAAATGAAGATCCCATCGGACCTCTGAGTAATTTGCAGACCAAGGAAAAATGACAGTTCTCCTATCATAGACATTTCAAATTTAGACTCCATGGCAGAAGCAAACCATTGTACCAG